>SJYX01004662.1:326820-340194 GCA_006410675.1 Oreotragus oreotragus
CTCAATGAGGGTCAGGACTGCTGCTCCTGCATAACTCTGCATATTCCATTATTTCTTTATGTACAACTTGGGGTATATACGGTGATTTTGAAAAATAAAGTTTTTGGAGTCTTGCACCGATGCTGGGCTTCCCCATGTCATTTTCTCCCCTTTTGGGCTGAATTCCTATCTGGAGCGGGGAGGCTCACCACGTCTACTTACTTGCCCTGGCTGCTAAGATCCACGCGAAAGGGAGCCTAAGGCGGGGCACCCTTTGATACTCAAGTGGGTGCCGGTGGCCTAACATAGATGGTGCGAACCTCTTGTCTCGAGGTTTTATTGGTTTTCTCCGTAAACCAAGTTATTTAGCCTCCTTTTCTCCGCCTAAATTTCCTACTATACTATTTCTTCCTAATCTAATCTTATATCTCTAAATAAATAAGTTTTTCCTCACCAACGCCGTCCCCGCTTCAAATTCCCTGGATCCACCTGGGCTGGACCCTGGCAAGGTAAGATAACAAAACTTATGTAGATTTTTTTCATATATGTCTAATCTATGTGCACTTCAAATATAGTCTTTAATTGGTGTCCTCTTACCTTGCTTTTTCTTATTCCCTGAAGTTCTTTTCCAGTTCTATAAGGTCATTGGCTCCCCATTCATGGAATTTCTTTTCCCCTTCTGCTAGAATGTGTGTTTGTATGATCAGTCATGTCTGATATTTGAGACCGCATGGACTGTAGATAGAGTTTTCAATTTCATTGGGAGAGTGGGGCCTTAGCCCTTCAGAATTTTCAGTGAACTGGTGGATTGAAAGTTATTCTGAAATTTTCTGCCCTACATTTCAAATTTTCATTTCTTTACCCCTTGTGCCTACCAGCATCAACAAGCTATCCCTTTCTTTCCCAGGAGAATATTTTCCCAATTTTTTTTTTTTTTTTTTAGTAACGGCTTTTGAATTAAAGTTGCAATTTAAGTTTTAATCCATCTGCAGTATATGAATGAACCAAATATAATAGAATTTTAAAGACACATAGATGCAAAATAAATAAAAATAAACCTATTTGACTTGGAAACTAGTTGCTGGAAAGCTCATGTACTCATACGGTATCTATTTTCATCATATTCCTTAAGAGATATGAAATTTGGGGAATGCCAATCAGGATTCAGTACAGAAATACAAACCTAGAATGATTTTAAGCAGAGAGTAAATTAATGTTTATCAAACCATTACAGGAGCTAGAGAAACTGCCTGAGCTGGGCATTCACAAGTTACTAACTAGCCATTGCAGAACTCACCCAGTGAAGAATCACAGGCTGCTAATGGAATGCAAATATCCGTACACAACCTTAGTTTAGATATAGTACTCCAGAAGTCAGGAAAATGCCACCATTGTAACTGCCTAGAATCAAGGTGTCTTTGCTGTTGCAACTACCTCCCTCTCAAATGGAAAAAAAAAANATTTTTTTTTTTTTTTAGTAACGGCTTTTGAATTAAAGTTGCAATTTAAGTTTTAATCCATCTGCAGTATATGAATGAACCAAATATAATAGAATTTTAAAGACACATAGATGCAAAATAAATAAAAATAAACCTATTTGACTTGGAAACTAGTTGCTGGAAAGCTCATGTACTCATACGGTATCTATTTTCATCATATTCCTTAAGAGATATGAAATTTGGGGAATGCCAATCAGGATTCAGTACAGAAATACAAACCTAGAATGATTTTAAGCAGAGAGTAAATTAATGTTTATCAAACCATTACAGGAGCTAGAGAAACTGCCTGAGCTGGGCATTCACAAGTTACTAACTAGCCATTGCAGAACTCACCCAGTGAAGAATCACAGGCTGCTAATGGAATGCAAATATCCGTACACAACCTTAGTTTAGATATAGTACTCCAGAAGTCAGGAAAATGCCACCATTGTAACTGCCTAGAATCAAGGTGTCTTTGCTGTTGCAACTACCTCCCTCTCAAATGGAAAAAAAAAAGAAACAAGACACTGGATCTCAACTTCAGAAAAAACAAAAACACAAAAAGGCCAAAGCAACGTCTCTACAGATAATTATGGTGCATACATTTATTTGAGCCTGACCTTTATCCATAGTACCAGTTATAAGGTCTTCCCTGGTGACTAAGATGGTAAAGTATCCACCTGCAGTGCAGGAGACCCCAGTTCAATCCCTGGGTCAGAAAGATCCCCTGGAGAAAGGAATGGTGACCCACTCCAGTATTCTTGCCTGGGAAATCTCATGGACAGAGGAGCCTGGTGGACTACAGCCCATGGGGTCATAAAGAATCAGAGGCGACTAACACTATCATTTTCAGCTATAAAGGACTTTCAAAACTGTTGCTCTTTTTTATTTTTGCATTGTAGACTCAATATGGGGATATGACAGAATGTCACATGTTTAATTACCCTGCTGTAGACAATATATAAGATGAAGATTACTAAAATGATTGGGCCGACATAAATTATAATGACTTTCATGTGAGAGAAGATCCATTAGAAATATGGAATTCTTGAATAAAACTTAACATCTAAGAGAAGGGAAAATAAATCTACACAACATACTACTTTTTAATATATTGACTTCATGACAGCATTTATAAACTAATGTGTCCATAACCTAGGTGGTTCTGGAAACTACAAAAGAATCCTAGGTATAGGGTCAAGATGGGATTTCAGTTTTCAGGTAAAACTCATTGCAACATAAATTTTTAAAAATAGTGTTTTTGTTTATGCCAAGATTGAGGAGCAACTATGCAGAACCTTCAAGGAATCTGAAGGAAAAATTCTTCATAAGAGGGCCACTTACAAGAGAAAGCAAAACTACTGTAGCTACCTATGATCCCAGTGACTTTTAGCAGGTAATTAATGTTTCAGATTCATCCTTTTAGTCCCAGTCCTTTGCAGATTTTGAATTAGTGAGAATTTAATAAATGATTGATGACTAAAAATGAATATTAAAATGATTGATTGAATCAACAAGAAACAACTAAATTATATTCACTCTACTATAAAATGAGTCAGAAAAGTGTGTCATAAGTTATTGAAAGATTTCTAACAGAACAGTAATAATGAAAGCTTCTGTTATTTAGTAACCGGGAGAATTTCGTTTGGATAACTCATGTTTGTGAAATAGCTTATTCACCATGATGCCAGGTAAATGAAGCAGAATTATTGTATTAATTTCAGATAAACATTCTGAACTTAATAAAAGAAAGTTTATAGTTGTTCTGTTTCTTCTGTTTCAGTATCAAAGCTTTACATTTTGTTCACACTTTCTCATAAACAGAACCTGAAATGAGGTAATAATATGGAACTTGTTACCTTAAATTATTTATGATTAAATGAGTAAAATAAACACTAAACCTCACATTATTTAAAATACTTTATCCCAGAGATGATAATTTCAAATAAATATTTATTATTCTTATAGTCCTAAAATGTACTGCACCCTGAACATTGTATGTTACTGCTAAGACTTAAGCTAGGAATGATAATGGCAAGATTAGTTTTCTTCTCACACAATAGACCTCTAAATAGATTTGTGAAATCATTAAAATTTTTTAAGCTACTATCCTCTAGAAGTGAAATAAAATTCACGGTAATTATAATCTATATGATTTGCAATTTCAGTATATTTCTGAGAAAGGGTAATTGATTAAGACTTAAGCTAGGAATGATAATGGCAAGATTAGTTTTCTTCTCACACAATAGACCTCTAAATAGATTTGTGAAATCATTAAAATTTTTTAAGCTACTATCCTCTAGAAGTGAAATAAAATTCACGGTAATTATAATCTATATGATTTGCAATTTCAGTATATTTCTGAGAAAGGGTAATTGATTTTTATATACTCTTTTGACATTCATAAGGATATAGTCTAGGTGAAACCTAAAAGCTAGGTTTGGACATTAGGTGTGTGTGTGTGTGTTACTCATTCATATCCAACTGTTTGCAACCCCGTGGACTGTAGCCCAAAAGGCTCCTCTGTCCATGGAATTCTCCAGGGGAGAATACTGGAGTGAGTTGCCTTTCCCTTTTCTAGGGTATCTTCCCAGCCCAGGGATCAAACCTGGGGCTCCTGCACTGCAGGCAGATTCTTTACCATCTGAGCCAACAAGAATACCCTTGGCCATTAAATCTGTTTTATATTATACACACGATATATGATATTCAAGTTAATCAAATCTTTTCTTATTAGTTAGTTGATTGAATACTTAACTAGTATATATTATATATGTACTATGTTCTTAGTTGCTCAGTCATGACTGATTTCTTGTGACCCTGTGTACTATAGCCTGCCAGGCTCCTCTGTCCATGGGGATTCTCCAGGCAAGAATACTGGAGTAGGTTGCCATGTCCTCCTCCAGGGGATCTTCCCAACTCAGGGATCGAACCCAGGTCTCCTACATTGCAAGTGGATCCGTTACTGTCTGAGCCACCAGGGAAGCTCATATTATGTATCTGTGTGTGTGTTTGTATATATATATATATGCTTATATGATATGAAGCATATGTTATAACCTGAAGGAAACTAAGCATATATTAGAGAACAAGAAACAAAAAAACAAGCCTACACAACCCAATGGGTTCTTATAGATATGACAGAGAAATGTGTGGTATCAAATTGAGAAATAATGCTAGGTCACAGGGTTTACGGCTCTGAAACTCAAAGTGTTGAACATCATATTTATGGTTAGATATTATCAGAAATTTCAGTAAACATTAAAATTTCTTTGAAATAAACATACAAATATAGTTATTTAACAGAGAAGACATACTTTTCACATTCCTCATAGCTATTCATTTTAAAGGTGATTTTCTTGTCACCAAATGCACAATGCATAAGAAATGCTTAATAGTAGACTAGCTGTGCTACTTTTAAGTAGGAAAAATATTTTGAAAAAATTACATTTAGATGAGTAGATATACTGGCTAACTAATATGTGCATTACATATGCTAACCTTTCCTTTCATGATTTTCATTTGGCAAAAGAGCCTTTCCTTATGATACACAGTGTTTATGAAACTTTTTAATCAGTAAGTAGTCCTACTCTCTTTCCCACTGAGGAGCATCAGTTCTATCAGAGGCCTCAAAGTAGGAATTTGCTATGCTTTCAACACTTAGGTGAAGGCTGCTGCTGCTGCTGCTGCTGCTAAGTCGCTTCAGTTTTGTCCGACTCTGTGTGACCCTGTAGATGGCAACCCACTAGGCTCCCCTGTCCCTGTGATTCTCCAGACAAGAACACTGGAGTGGGTTGCCATTTCCTTCTCCAATGCATGAAAGTGAAAAGTGAAAGTGAAGTCACTCAGTCGTGTCCGACTCTTTGTGGCCCCATGGACTGCAGCCCACCAGGCTCCTCCATCCATGGGATTTTCCAGGCAAGAGTACTGGAGTGGGTTGCCATTGACTTCTCTGACTTAGGTGAATGGTCCTCTATTAAAAGCTGTTAATTTCTTAAGATACATTTGATATGTTTCCAACCAATCTCTTTTGGCTTCAGTTGGACAAAACTGGTTTCTGTGGCTTGCAAGGAAATTAACTGATGCAACTAAAGATCTAGAAAAATGATCGAGTACAATAGTCTACATAAATTTTACATGGTCGCTTACTTCTGTAATTTATTGTTGATAGGTGGACTTGGAACTTAAGAATGTACATTAAAAAGTGTTCATGTTCTGTGCTGATACTATGATTATCCTAATACAATATTTCAAATTGAATTAGGTTATTCCTACTATTACACTGTAAAGCATAATTCTGGCATATTGTTTTAGTGAATATTGTATATATAAAAGTTCATTTCAGACAACACAAATAATTACATTCCTACTTTGGGGAGTTATTACCAACATTACTCTCAAACTGTATAAACTGAAGTTGGTTATATACATAATATTTAACTGACCCTGTTAAATATATGTTTATATATTTTTAAACATTACATTTATTGTTCAGTTATCCTTTAATTACATAATATTTAAAAAGTAAACTATTTCAAGTAGAAATAAAACTTACCCAAAGAAGTACAATGAATCTTATTTTTTCTTTTTGGTAACTTTCCTATTTATTTTTTTACTACTCTCTTTTCTGTTGGACTTTTCACTTTAAGTTTACATTCATATCAATATAATACCTGTCTCTTATACACATCTNTGTTTATATATTTTTAAACATTACATTTATTGTTCAGTTATCCTTTAATTACATAATATTTAAAAAGTAAACTATTTCAAGTAGAAATAAAACTTACCCAAAGAAGTACAATGAATCTTATTTTTTCTTTTTGGTAACTTTCCTATTTATTTTTTTACTACTCTCTTTTCTGTTGGACTTTTCACTTTAAGTTTACATTCATATCAATATAATACTGTTTGTTAAAGATTTCATATCTTTTCCTACCACATAGTTGTCATGTCATTTTTGACAAGTTACTTCACCTCAGTAAGTCTCAGTTGTTTTATATATAAAATCAAATTATTTATAATATATATTTCTAATTCTTGATGAATAATTAGACAATTTACCTGAAGAATTTGTTCCAGCTGACTGATGCAAATTAAGAATTAAATGAGTTTTAGTTATTCCTCCTATGTGGATTTTTTAATTATGATAATAATATGATAAGTGATGTTTTTAAATGAATGAAAACATAGATATATGAGAGTGGATTGAAATAATTCTCTGGTTGCCTGGTGTCTAAATAAAATATATTTTGAGTGCCCCAAACTTTTGAATCTTCCTGTAAGATGATTGAAAAGATAGTAAAGATTATACACTATATTGGAAAAACTGCCTAAGAAAAGAATTTTTTTCTGACCACATATGTGATGTATTTACAGAAAATTGTATGTGAATGATGTTAAAGAGAAATGAGAGCTGGATTTAATTTAATGGCATATATTTCAATAGCATATATAGTCATGATGGTACACATCTGCATAATCTCTTTCTCAATTCCTTAAATAAATGGGCTACTTTGTAGATAAACTTTAGGAATATAATAGCATCTTCCACTATCAGGGCATTATAGAATGGAATATACCTAATTCTCATACCTATGTGCCAAATGTTTACAAGACTCAGAAATAGAAAACATTGGGATTGGTTATATTTATACTTTAAAACACAGATTTATTAATTCTTTGACATGTACTAAACTGTAAAAGAAATAAAAATTTAATTTCACATAGTTCCTATTGTCATCTTTGAATAAAAGCAAGCAAACAAAATTAGATTCAATAGCCCCTCAAACAAAAAATCCATGAGTAAGAGAAGTACATTTCTGTTTTTCTTTTTTAGTTACCATTGTCATGCACTAGACTAACCGCTCAATTTGGAGAAAAGAAAAATATACATGGCCTTCAGTTGTTTACTACAAAATCAGTTCATACAGACGTTTCTAGTTCAGTTTAGTCATTTAAACTTAGAGTTCATCACACACAAAATACACTAAACTAGATTCAAATCATGAAGTGATTATAACTATACAGTTTTATGTCTGTTTTCTCATAATACTTCACTTGGACAATGTGACCTTTCCTATTTTCACTTCATTCCTTCAATTATCCAAAATACATGTGTGACTGAACCAGGAGAAAAATCTCTTTTTGAGTTATAGTTCCAAAATAAAAGTGGAATTAGTGTTTGGGTACCTAGGAATGCTGAAGTGCACTTTAAGAGTTAATCATTCATTTAAACATATTAATTGTGTTATCTGTAAGAAGAAATGCTAATACATCCAGTGTACAAAGAGCTGTACATAATAAAAAGCTAACAACCTTCAGGGTATCCATCCACCATAAAACTAATTTCACACCTAGTCTATTATGTAATGTGCTATGAAAATAGTCTTTGCTTCAAGATATTACAACTAGCTTGCATGTACAATTTTGGTTATTTTCTTTGAAGTAAAAGTTGCACACACAGTAATAATCAAATTATTAGATTGATCCATAAATTCATTCTTAGTTTATGCATCTAGAAAATGTGTTTCTTGAATATCCAATCATAAGTAAGTAAATAAAGGCAGGAAGATAAACATTTGTTATAATTAATGTGGCAATGTTACTGTACCAACATTTTATCCTTTTAGCAATATTTCCTTCTAGCAATTTCTAGCTGGAATGCCTTGCAAAATTATTTGCAGTAGAAATGTTATATTGACCGTATGCAGAGTGACACTGAAGGATACTCAAGTAATCTAGAACATCATTTTTCAAAATACATATTTTTTTAATTTATTTTTATTTTACTTTTAAATTGAAATACAGCTTAGTTACCATGTTTCAGGTATACAACAATGTGATTCAGTTATGTATTTCTGATGCTTTTTCATGATAGGTTATTGCAAGGTACTGAATATAGTTCCCTGTGCTATACAGTAGGTCCTGTTGTTTACTTTTTATACAGTAGTGTGCATCTGTTAATCCTAAACTTTTAATTTATCTCTCCCTTTCCCCTTTGGTAGCCATAAGTTTGCTTTCAATATCTGTGAGTCTATTTCTGTTTGTAAATAAGTTCTTTTGTATCATTATTATTTTTTTTATTTTGGGTTCCACATATCCAAAGTGATATTGTATATTTACCTTTTGCTGTGTGACTTACTTCACTTAGTATAATAATCTCTTGGTCTATCCATGTTGCTGCAAATGGCGTCATTTCATTCCATTTTATGACTGAGTAATAATCCATTTTATGTATATGTCACATCTTCTTTATCCATTCTTCTGTCAATGGATTCAGGTTGCTTCCATGTCTTGGTTATTGCAAATAATGCTGCTATGAACATTGGGGTACATATATCTTTTTGAATCAGAATTTTCATATTTTCCAGAGATAAGAACCTCCATACTGTTTCCATAGTTGCTGTACCAATTTACATCCCACCCATTATGTGGGTTGTCTCCCTTTTCACCATACCCTCTGTAGTAGTTAATGTTTGTAGACTTTTTGATGATGGCCATTCTGACCAGTGTGAAGCAACCCAAGGTAATCTACAGATTCAGTGCAACCTCTATCAAATTGCCATAGACATTTTTCTTAGAAGTGGAGCCAATAAATAAATAAATGTTTACAGAAACACAAAAGACACTGAATAGCTGAAACAATTATGAGAAAGCAGAACAGAGCTGGAGAAAAAAGCTTCCTGACTCCAAACTTTACTACAAAGCTACAATAATCAAAAGAGTATGGTACTGCACCAAAAAAAGACACATAAATCAATAGAACAAGATAGAAAGCCTAGAAATAAACTGCTACATTTATGGTCAGTTAGCCTATGACAGGGCTTCCCTGGTGGCTCAAATGGTAAAGAATCTACCTGCAGTGTGGGAGACCTGGGCTTGATGCCTATGTTGGGAATATCCCCTGTAGGGCGGCATGGCAACCCACTCAAATATTCTTGCCTGGAGAATCCTCATGGACAGAGGAACCTGGTGGACTACATATAGTCCATGGGGTCGCAAAGAGTTGGACACGACTGAGTGACTAAGCACAACACAGCAATCTATGACAAAGGAGGCAAAAATATACACAGATGAAAAACAGATTCTTCAACAGGTGGTGCTGGGAAAACTGGACAGCTACACGTAAAATAAAATTTGAATATTCTCTAACACCATATATAAAAATAAATTCAAAATGGATTAAATACCTAAATATAAGCCTGGTTACTATAAAACTCCCAGAGGAAAACATAGGCAGAACACCCTTTGACATAAATTGAGAAATACTTTTTTGGAACTGTTTGCTAGAGTAATGGAAATAAAAACAAAAATAAGCAAGTGGGACCTAATTAAAGTTAAAAGCTATTGCATAGTGAAGGAAATCATAAATGAAATGACAACTTATGGACTGGGAGAAAATACTTGCAAACAATGCTACCAAAAAGGGATTAATTTCTAAAATAGGCAAACAACTAGTAAAGCTAAATTTAAAAAAGAAAAACAGAACAAAGATAAATCACCACCACTACCAAATGAACAGAAGACCTATATAGACATTTCTCCAAAGAAGACATACAGATGGCCAATAGGCTTATGAAAAGATTCTCGATATCACTAACTGTTGTTCAGTCTCTCAATCATGGCCAAATCTTTGAGACCCCATGGACTGCAGCATGCCAAGTTTCCATGTCATTCGCTATCTCCTGGAGTTTTCAAATTCATTTCCATTGAGTTGATGATGCCATTCAACCATCTCATCCTCTGTCACCCCCTTCTCCTCCTCCCTTCAATCCTTCCAAGCATCAGAGTCTTTTCCAATGATCTGGCTCTTTGCACCAGGTGGCCAAAGGAATGGAGCGTCAGCATCAGTCTTTTCAATGAATATTCCCGGTTGATTTCCTTTAGGATTGACTGGTTTGAACTCCTTGTTGTCTAAGGGACTCTCAAGAGTCTTCATCAGTAACACAGCTTGAAATCCTCAATTTCCTGTGCTCAGCCTTCTTTATGGTCCAATTCACATCTATCTGTATATGACTACTGGGAGAACCATAGCTCTAACTATATGAACCTTGTAGGCAAAGTAATGTCTCTGCATTTTAATACACTGTCTAGTTTTTTCATAGCTTTTCTTCCAAGTAGAAATTTTTCATCTCATGGCTGCAGTGATTTTGGAGCCAAAGAAAATAAAGGCTGTCTCTGTTTCCATTTTTCCCCCATCTACTTACTTTCCATGAAGTGATCGGATCAGATGCCATGATCTTTGTTTTTTGAATATTGAGTTTTAAGTCAGGTNAGAATTTTTTCATCTCATGGCTGCAGTGATTTTGGAGCCAAAGAAAATAAAGGCTGTCTCTGTTTCCATTTTTCCCCCATCTACTTACTTTCCATGAAGTGATCGGATCAGATGCCATGATCTTTGTTTTTTGAATATTGAGTTTTAAGTCAGGTTTTTCACTCTCATCTTTCACCTTCATCAAGAGGCTCTTTAGTTTCTGTTCACTTTCTGCCATTAGGATGGTGGCATATGTATATTTGAGGTTATTGATATTTCTCCTGGCAATCTTGAATCCAGTTTGTGAGTCAACCAACCAGACATTTTACATGATGTATTCTGTATAGAAATTAAATAAGCAGGGTGACAATATACAACCTTGATGTACACCTTTCTTTTCCCAATTTTTGAAACAGATGTACACCTTTCCTTTGCCAATTTTTGAAACAGATAGTTTCATGTTCAGCTGTAACTGTTGCTTCTTGACCTGAATACAGGTTTCTCAGGAGGCAGTTAAGGTGGTCTGGTATTCCCATCTCTAAGAATTTTCCACAGTTTGTTGTTATCCACACAGTCAAAAGCTTTTGCATACTCAATGAAACAGAAGTAGATGCTTTTCTGGATTCTCTTGCTTTATCTATAATCCAACAGATACTGGCTATTTGACATATGGTTCCTCTGCCTTTTCTAAATCCAGTTTGTATGTTTGGAAGTTCTTGATTCATGTACTGTTGAAGCCTAGCTTGAAGGATTCTGAGCATTACCTCGCTAATGTGAGAAATGAGCAAAATTTTGTGATAGTTCCAACATTCTTTGACTTTGCCCTTATTTGGATTGGTATGAAAATAAACCTTTTCCCATCTTGTGGCCACTGCTGAGCTTTCCAAATTTGTTGAAATACTGAGGGAAACACTTTAACAGCATCATCTTTTAGGATTTGAAATAGCTCAGCTGGAATTCCATCACATCCACTAGCTTTGTTCATAGTAATGATTCCTAAGGCCGACTTGACTTCACACTCCAGGATGTCTGACTCTAGGTGAGGGACCATACCAACATGGATATCTGGGTCATTAAGATCTTTTTTGTACAATTCTTCTGTGTATTCTTGCCACCTCTTTTTAATCTCTTCTGCTTCTCTTAGGTTCTTATCATTTCTGTTCTTTTTTGTGCCCATCTTTTCATGAAATTTTCCCTTGGTATCTCTGATTTTCTTGAAGATATCGCTAGTCAACATTCAACATAAACTAAGATCATGACTTCTGGTCCCATCACTTCATGGGAAAAAGGTGGGGAAACAATGTAAACAGGACTTTATTTTCTTGGGCTCCAAAATCACTGCAGATATGACTACAGCCATAAAATTAAAAAGACACTTGCTCCTTGGAAGAAAAGCTAGAAGTTCATGTTGCTCGCTCAGTCATACCTGACTTGTTGTGACCCCATGGATCATAACCCACCAGGCCCTTCTGTCCAGGGAATTCTCCAGACAAGAATACTGAAGTGGGTTGCCATTTCCTTCTCAGGGGATCTTCCCAAACCCAGACAGCATATTAAAAGTGGAGACATTATTTTACCAACAAAGGTCCATCTAGTCAAAGCTATGGTTTTTCCAGTAGTCATGTATGGATGTGACTGTAAAGAAAGCTGAGCTGTGAAGAATTGATGCTTTTGAATTGTGGTGTTGGAGAAGACTCTTGAGAGTCCCTAGGACTGTAAGGAGATGAAACCAGTCAACCCTAAAGGAAATCAAGCTTGAAAATTCATTGAAAGGACTCATGCTGAAGCTGAAGCTCCAATACTTTGGCCACTAATTTGAAGAACTGACTCATTAGAAAAGACACTGATGATGGGGAAAGATTGAAGGCAAGAGGAGAAGAGGATGACAGAGGATGAGATGGTTGTATGGCATCACCAACTCAATTGACATGAGTTTAAACAAGCTCTGGGAGTTGGTCATGGACAGGGAAGCCTGGCATGCTGCAGTCCATGGGGTCTCAAATAGTCAGACATGACTGAGTGACTAAACTGAACTGAGGCTTTCCCATTCTATATTTTTCCTCTATTTCTTTGCATTGTCCCCTTTAGAAGGCTTTCTTATCTCTCCTTGCTCTTCCTTGAAACTTGACATTCAGTTGGATATATGTTGCTCTTTCTCCTCTGTGTTTTGCTTCTCTTTTTTTCAGATATTTGTAAGGCCTCCTCAGACAACCATTTTGCCTGCTTGCATTTCTTTTTCAATGGTTTTGATGACCACTTCCTGTAGAAAATTACAAACCTCCATCTATAGTTCTTCTGACACTGTATATCAGATCTAATTCTTTGAATTTATTTTTTTTATTTCCAATGTGTAATCATAAGGAAAAATCATGTACAAAAAAAGTCTTCATGATGCAGATAATCATGATGGTGTGATCACTCACCTAAAGCCAGACATCTTGAAATGTGAATTTAAGTTGGCTTTAGGATGCATCACTATGAACAAAGCTAGTGGAGGTGATAGAATTGCAGTTGAGCTCTTTCAAATCCTAATAGATGATGCTGTGAAAGTGCTGTACTCAATACACCAGCAAATTTGGAAAACTCAGCAGTGACCATGACACTGTAAAGGGCAGTTTTCATTCTAATCCCAAGGAAAGACAATGCCAAAGAATGCTCAAA
>SJYX01004664.1:0-18728 GCA_006410675.1 Oreotragus oreotragus
TTGTTGTTTTTACATATAAACTTGATAAGCTTGATTATTTAGCTTCTGAATGCATGCTAAATATAAATGGCAATTACATAAAAGCTAAACACCAAGACATCTTTTGTTTTTCACTGGTAACTGCAAGATTTATCAACTGATAGTCCAATCAATATCAGCAAGTAGACTCCCAAATTAGACCCCCAGGCACTTCCCTGGCAGTCCACTTCATAAGACTTTTCCTTCCAATGCAGGTTCAAACCCTGGTCAAAAAGCGAAAACATAAAACAGAAACAATATTGTAACAAATTCAATGAAGACTTTAAAATGCAACCCCCACACCCACACACAAACTTTAAAAAAACTATTAAAGCCTGCAAATAAAGCAAATCTATCTTCTATCATTTGGTGTACAGACAAGGAATCCTGCAGACATCACTCAATAGTCAAAAGGTATTCCAGCACAAGGCCTGCCAATATGATGGCAACCATAAATATCAAGAAAAAATTTAATTCTTCTTAAGGATGCTTTATAGAATTTTTTAAATTTTAAGACTTATATCTGAAATTTCAACATTTTAGAAGTTAGGCAATTTAAAGGACGAGATTCAATTTATGTGGGAAACCCATATCTAAATAGAATATATATTCTAAAATGGATCCAAACTGGGGAGAAATTGCTCATTTTTCATTTAAGGGTTGTAAATGAGTGGTTTACTTCCAAGATCTTTTGAAACAGTGGATTAATAAAAATACTGCAAAGCAACATAAGTTAATGCACTCTAGATTATGTCCTTGCCTATGTTCAGTTCCACATGACAGTGTGTGGAAAAATCAATTTACTTAACTTTTAACTTTCAGGTTTCCTTTTAGATGATGTTAAAACTAGAAACAATGTGGCAACTGAACATCTAAGGAATGAGGCTGATAAAAAGTGAATTATATAAGGCTTGACTTTGGAAAAGGAGGAAAATACATCATAGCATAGAGTTACTTTAAAGCTTTAATGTTAGCCAAGGGAGATTAAATGCATTTGGGGTGTACAGATGCAGAAGATTCCATTGGTGTGATTTTCAAAGCAAAGACAAATGATATTAGGAAATAAAGCATGAGGGCTTCTGCTTTAATCTGTCCACATTAATGTTTTAATCTATGACTAATTGGAATTGCACGTAAGTTCAGGAAGATTCTTACAGCCTGTCTAAAGCTAGGAGACATGTGAGGCTTTTAAAAATACATCTAGGAAGATTGCTTGACCACAAAAGCAAGAACGTGTGAAGAATTGTTCTAATGAAGCTTGTCAGTGTGTCTGATTTGAAATTAATATGGAATATGCACCAAAAAATAACACAATAATGTGCGCTATCAAGAAATAGTGAAAATAAACTAAAATATACTACACGATCTCCAAGAACAAAACATCACTCCCTTTAAAAGTCTTTAAATAAAGGAAAAAGAAATACCACCCAAGAGAATTAATAAATCCAGAGATGATGTCATTTCTCTGCTTAAAATCCTGCAGTGGCTCTCAGAGCCTCCAGGATACTCTGAGCCTCTCAACATGACATATGAGGCCAGCTTGGTCTGGTCCTGGCCCTTGAAGCTTTATAGGTCTTGTGTTGGGTCATGTTGCAATGCAAGCACTCCACTCAACTATGCCAGCCTATTTGTAGTTTCTGGAGAGCAGCCTGTTCTCTTATGCCCAGATGCTTTTGTGCATGCTGTCCTCGCCTAGAAAGTTCTTCACCCTTCCCTTCATCTCAGCCAACACATCTCCCTAAGACTCAGTTTAAACATTGGATGCCTCTGAGAACTGTGATAATAAAAACATGATTAACTGTTTAATGTCGTTGGCCTGGAAAATCCCATGGATGGAGGAGCCTGGTGCTCTACAGTCCATGGGGTCGCTAAGAGTCAGACACGACTGCACGACTTTGCTTTCACTTTTCACTTTCATGCATTGAAGAAGGAAATGGCAACCCACTCCAGTGTTCTTGTCTGGAGAATTCCAGGGACAGGGGAGCCTGGTGGGCTGCTGACTATGGGGTCACACAGAGTCAGACATGACTAAAGTGACTTCGCAGCAGCAGCAGCAGCAACTATTTAATGTAAGTAGCAANGAAGGAAATGGCAACCCACTCCAGTGTTCTTGTCTGGAGAATTCCAGGGACAGGGGAGCCTGGTGGGCTGCTGACTATGGGGTCACACAGAGTCAGACATGACTAAAGTGACTTCGCAGCAGCAGCAGCAGCAACTATTTAATGTAAGTAGCAAGAAAGTTCTTAGAGAGTTTGGTGAAAGAAGAGATTAATTCCCAACCAGCTAAGTTCTGGGAGAGATTTTATGGGGAGGTTTATGTTAGATTCATAGGCCTATGAAGCTTTTAACATTTTAATTTTACTTAAAAACAAAAGTTTTTATTCTGTATATCTCACATCCTCCTTGGTCACTTTACTCCTATGTTGGGACCTTGAGAGTTAGCTTGGAGGTGCTAATAGGATAGAAAAATCACCAATATGTCAATGATTAAAACATAAGATTGCTCTATGTAGGAAGGTTGTTCTCTTTGAGTAGATGGTCAGATGGGGCTCACTTATTAATGAGAGAAAAACAGAACACTGTCCAGCCACCCAAATCAGATCCTACACAATGGAGATACACAAACCCACCTGCTGGAACTCCAGCCATTCCCTCTGAATGCCCACCTTACCTTACTATCTTTCTTTTTTCTTTTTTTTTTTATTTTCGGGAAAACTTCATTTTATTTTATTTTATTTTTTTACTTTACAGTACTCTATTGGTTTTGGCATACATTGACTATCTTTCTTTTGACACTAAAAAAAAAGCTACTGAAATCTCATCTTCCTCAAGAAGCCCTCCCAACTAACTGAAAATGTGTTGACAGCTTTATGGACATATAGAAATAAAAGACTTGTGTTTTGGAGGCATACAGACTTGTAAGTAAGATTGCTCTGCGTAAGTTACTTAACTTGCACCCAAGTTGTCTCTACTCTGGGATTCAAGCATGACTGAGGAAGAGCTTATTTACAGGGAGGACCCAAGACCGTTGAAGGATGAACGTAAAAGGAATTGTGCCCACCTGCAAAAGTTTGGGTCAAGAGCAGTGGCACTGCCAATGGTGGTGGCATGGGCCAGTGAAACCAGCAGAGCCCTAGATACTTCTTAGTCTTGAGTGGAAAATACTTGGGTTGAGCATCTGGGGCCCAGCTGAGTGATCATTGATAGCATTTTCACATATCACCGTGGCAAGCCAGGGCAGAAGAAGGGGCAAACAGTAGATACCACACTATAGTCAAAAGAACTAGTTCCTGGCATGCAGATGAGTCATCCCAGCCAAGGCTGGAACTTCTAGAATGATTTGGGAAGAAAATCCATAAAGAAAATTAGGGGACCAAAGTTCCTCCGTATGACTAGGAGAAAAGTCATGAAAATATATCATGACTATTTTTAAAATCAGGCTGTTATGGATTATAAGAGTGAACTATTATACCTGAAAAAAGTGATATTTGAATAATTGGTATGTGGCTTCAGCTTAAGGGAAAAAAAAAATCAAAAACACAGAGCAGATTAAATCCATGTTTATTTCAGGTGGCAGAAAAGTAATATAAAAAGCATAAACCTACAAAAATAAAGAGAACAGGAGAGAAAATCATAATGGGGAGGATGTGTTAACAAATGTGTGAAGTGAATTAGCGGAGAAATGGCATGGACTAAGTGAAGAAGCAAGTCAGTTCTTGTGTAAACTCCTAGAAAAGGTTTTTGGGTTTTGTTTTTTTTTTGGCTGTGCTGGCTCTTTGTTGCTGTGAGCCAGAGCTGTTCCCGGCTTGTGGTGCAGGGGCTTTTCAAAGTGGTGTTTCTCTGGTTGCAGAGCACAGGCTCAGACGCGCAGCTTCCGTAGCTGCAGCGTGTGGACTCCGTAGGTGCTGCTCGCCCTTACTCGGCCACAGCATGGGCCAGCTTCCTGGGCGAGGGAGTGAACCTGCGTCCCCTGCACGGGCAGGTGGGTTTTTAACCACTGGACCAGCAGGCAAGTCCCTGGAAGAGGGTTCCTTTTAAGGTCAAAAGTTATGGAAAATAGAGAGATTCACTGAAATTGTTAATAATAAGCTGTTCAGTGCCTTAGCTCAGACAGTCAGACAACTGCATCATCACCATGCAAACTCCTGCCTCAAGGAGTAACTCTGGTAGAACACCGGAAAGCTGCACTTTGCAGAGAGTGACTTGAGAGACTCGAGACTCTGAGGTGCAAATGGTTGCTTCTGAGAAGTGGGACTCAGGAACAGAAAGGGCAATAGGGGCCTGCGGGCTTAGGTTTTGTGTTTGTATTTGCTTTTTTCTTTATAAGGCTTGTAGTTTTATATGTGTGTGTGTGTGTATAGATATATGTATGCAGGCATAAACATGTATGTGTGTATAATCATTTTGATTTAAAATATTTAAATGTAATTATAATTTAAAGTAAAAT
This sequence comes from Oreotragus oreotragus, assembly GCA_006410675.1. Lineage (NCBI taxonomy): Eukaryota > Metazoa > Chordata > Mammalia > Artiodactyla > Bovidae > Oreotragus > Oreotragus oreotragus. The sequence goes on from SJYX01004664.1 coordinate 4,466, forward strand.
AAGAGTAAAAAAGTTTCATATTCATGAGCACACATTTAAAACTACACACTATTGTATTAACTCATAAAATCCTTCTTGTGTTACTGATCATTGATTCCACAAGTGGTGCTGGGGATTTTTCTTTTTAATAACGGCCTCCTGTCATGACAATGAACTGCCAGGGGCCTGTAAGTAAGCCTGCCACGCACAGGCACGTAGGCTGTGGATGCCCCAACTCCAGGGCAGCCGACACTGGCAGTGTGACAGCTGATGGCAAGTCTCCACGAGCATCAGCGCTCTACTTCCGTCTCGCTGGCAGTCAGGTTTGTGAACGCGCTCCCTCGCAGCTGGTACGCTTTCTTACCTGCGTTGTTCTTCCGGCTTCATCACCAGTATGCACTCATTGTGTTCCCCTATCTGGCTCAGTTCCCTTCACAACATGTAAAGATACAAGCATGGATTTTACCTTTGTGAGATTTCCCCATTCGTTTCTCTTCCATTTTTTTCAGTTCATAATTGTACATTTGATAGGGCTTACACTAACATTTGGAATTTCTGATTGTATATGTAGTCAGACTTGATCTAAAAGACTCTGTTACACTTATTTTTACATTTTCTCAAGCTTTGCAACTTATTAACCAATAACAATGAATGATTACAACTTTGGTTGTTTTTAAAAGTTCATCAGTGACTTATTGGCTCTTAAGAAGCTTGGAAGCATATCAACGAATGTTCTGTAGCAGTTGTTAAGGAAAGGCAGACAATTGCTTTTACGACAGCAATACTTTAGAAAGTAAATGGATAAGCCAAGTTACTGGTAGGTAAAATTAGGTCTTATGTATTTCTCAGGTTAATTCAGTCCTTGGTCTTTTCCCTGTTGAATGAATGTCTGAGTTTTAAGTCTCTCTTCTCTAATTGTTGACTTTGCTCCCTCTACTGGAATCTTGCTTAAACTGAATGGAAAAAGTTTATCTGAAACTGAATAGTTTCTCTTTAGAGTTGGTGTATCAGCCTCGGATTGAAATGAAGACTAGGAAATTATTCCCAATGCATAACTGAAAAGTGCCACTGTCACATGGAGAAATTTTTGTCTCTCATCTTTCAAATGCAAGCCAGTGTATAGGATTATTTTGGTTTAAAGAAAAGGAATGTTTAAATCAAAGTCTTGGGTAATTTAATTCAGTTCAAACCTTGCAGCATTCTGGCTTTTTGGAGAATTACATTTCTGTTTTTACTACTTTGTCGTAAGTTTTAAATGCTGTAAAGCATTGCAAAAATGACAGTTGATTAAGTATATGGTAGGCACTTCAAAGGATCTCAGGATACATTTTATAAACATTGCATTCTCATTCTCCATATAGCTGAGGTAAGAACAGTAAAGATTGTTTCATTTAATGGGAGAAAGCCTTCAATTTAGAGAGAAGGGGATGTGTCTATGCAGGCTCACATACTATTCAATAGCAAACTAGTAGAATGTACACCATATTCAGTCAATTGAAGAAAGTAGGGAAAATCATTAGACCATAAGGTATGACCTAAATCAAATCCCTTACGATTATACAGTGGAAGTGGGAAATAGATTTAAGGGACTAGATCTGATAGACAGAGTGCCTGATGAACTATGGACGGAGGTTCGTGACACTGTACAGGAGACAGGGATCAAGACCATCCCCCAGAAAAACAAATGCAAAAAGCTGGAGNCATTAGACCATAAGGTATGACCTAAATCAAATCCCTTACGATTATACAGTGGAAGTGGGAAATAGATTTAAGGGACTAGATCTGATAGACAGAGTGCCTGATGAACTATGGACGGAGGTTCGTGACACTGTACAGGAGACAGGGATCAAGACCATCCCCCAGAAAAACAAATGCAAAAAGCTGGAGATTTAGCAGCCCCCTGCCCCCATGGCATTCAGGAAAGGAGGACAGGAAAATAAATGAAGGCATGACCACTAACTATTCTTCAGTGAAAAGAATTGTAGTGGGAGGTGGCCAGCGGCGCCAGTGGTTCTAGAGGGAGGGGAGTAGAAGGAGGTGGGGAAAAGAAAAAGCAGAGACAGGAAAGGACCTGTTCTAGACTGGAAGGTCAAGAAGGCTTATCTGAAGTGATGCTTCAAAATGAAGAGGAGCAACCTTTGGAAGGGAGGGTGAGGTGCAGATGAGTGTCATGGGCCTGATCACACGGAAAAGACCTGTGTAGGGGGAGTACTTGGGGTCTAGGAGGAGCCGCCCCGTGACAGGCATAAGCTAAGTGCGTGAATGAGGTGAGTCAGGACCAGGAGGCAGGGGCCAGGCCACCCGGGGCCTTTCAGCCAGGATAAGGGGTTTGGATTTAGCCTACGAGCAAACTGGAATGTGCTGGGGAAACTTCAGGCTGTCCAGGGAATTCTCTATTTCTGGTTTGAAAAGTTCCATTTTGCCACCGTGTGGAGTGTCTACAGCGGGGCTGGGAATAGAAGCAGGCAGAGGAGGAGCACTTAGGAATGAAAGATGGGGAGGATACCGCTGGGCTGACGTGGCTAGGAGGGGGTGATGGCAGCTGCCTCTGCACAGTGCCTTGTGCCCAGCACTTGACTTGCACGCTGTTCGGTCTTCATGACTTCTGCAAAGCCTGGGCATAGGAAATCACAGGGCAAGTTTCCTCCAAATCCCTTCCCTTGAACAGAAAGCTCACTGGAGATATATCTTGTGTCAATCTAGAGGGCAAAACTTCAGGGCATCTTGAGAGAATAAAAGACAACCTGGTGTGACTGGAATATAGACTGTGTGAAGGATTTAGAGGGACTCTGCAGCCCAAGGACTGTAGCCTGCCAGCCTACTCTGTCCATGGAATTTTCGAGGCAAAAATACTGCAGTGGGTTGCCATTTCCTCCTCCAGGGGACCTTCCTAACTCAGGATTGAACCCGAGTCTCCTGCATGTCTTGCATTGGCAGGCAGATCCTTTACCCCTCTGTGACCTGGGAAGCCTACACAGCACACAAACCTAATCCAGTGGGTCAGGACTGAACCACAGAGACTCAAGCTGGAACAGCCAAGAACGGAAGCTGCAACTTGGATTCTAGTGCCCAGTGTAGCTGCACAGGGCTGATCCCACACACTTTGAAGTCAGGCGGACCAGGTTCAGACCCCAGCTCTGCCACTTACTGCCAGTGTTAGCTTGGGAAAGCTGAAGATAAGAAAATACAATGGGAAAAGCTAGTTTGGGAAAAAGAAAACAAGGGGTCAATATGTTGCGTTTTAGAGAAGTTCAAATATAAACCTGTTAGAAACAAACATCTGTCGTGCAGGTGCAAGTTCAAGGCTAGAATTGTTCACAGAGAATAGAGAGAAATAGAAGAGATAGAACTTTTGTGTATTCCTCGATTCTTAAACTTTTCTGTTGATTTTGTACCATCCTTTAGAACATATAAAGCTCTTCACTAACTTAAGGGGAAAATTTGATTCCAAATTGGTTGAAAGCTTTTGGAATATCTAGAACTATTACATTAAATGAACAAAGATCAATGTGATTGATGATGATGATGATGTAATTTTAGCTCTTAAATCTGCTTTTCCATATCATTGCCAGCCTCAGAGTCTTCTTCCCCCAGGTAATTTGCTACTATGGATTTCAAAACCAAACCAAACCAGCAAACAAAAGCCAAGATTGTCCAAATAAAGAATATTTTCTTTCTCATTGGTACCTTTTCCTTTGAGAAAGGTATATAAACATTCACTGGCTTTGTGGGCTTCTGATTCTGATTGTTAAAAAGATTTTTTTTGCTGTTGGTAATTTTTCCTTTGTTCATTTGTTTTTATTTTGTTCTGTGTTTGTTTAGTTCTCTATTTCGAGGCATGTTCTGAGTTCATGAGGTTTTTAAGTAAGTGATCCACCCAAAAAACTATATCTCTTCTCTTATTATGGACAGAGCTCTGAGGCTCCATCTCTTCAAAGCTTCTATTAAGAATTAATGCTAATAAAGCAAAGGGACCAGTAGAACATAAGCTTACTGTCTCTAAACAGTAACTTTAAAGAGATTTTTTTCAAGATAATCATAAATACCAATAAGCTAACGTTTCTCAACTCTTAATACATCTGGATAGGTAAGAGTTTTCATTTGTAAAAACATAAAAGGGATTCTATGTTATAATAATAATGATAGCAAATATATAGTGCTTGTAACAAGTCAGATATTGTTCTAAGTACTTTACACATATTAGCTCAATGATTTCTCACAGAAATTCCATAAAGCAGATACTTTTGTTAGGTCCAGACTATTTCACAGATTAGGTAATTGAGGCACAGAGATATTAGATAGCTTGCTCTGGGTTACTAAGTTCAAAAACAGCAAAGCCAGGACTAAGGCAGAATAGCTCCAAAATAGATGCTCCTAAGTATTACCCATCAACTATCTCAGAGAATGACTCTGAGGCCTCAGAAGAATGTTACTATTAGAAGAGGAGTAAGGAGATGATTAGCTTTTTCCCTTACACATCAATGCATGGTCTCACTTGTTACAACAAGTGAGTTTTAATTTTAGTTTGAATGTCATCAAAAAAGATATTTTTCTGGTACCTCACAAAAAAATTCCCTGCTCTGGGTGAGCACATCAGTTTTAGATAGTAGTTCCTGAATGCAAATACCCAAGAACAAATTTCCGCATGTGAATACTTGCCACCTCACCACCTGCACTGAAAAATCCTAAGCCTAGGTAACACTTTTTGAGTTGAACATAACCAACCCCCTAGATTTAAAACAAGAGTAGGATACTTAGTAAAGCAAATTTAATTCACAAAAGCCTTAAGAGAATGAAGGCAGTGATTTCAAGCTAGAAACAGAGAACTGAGAAAAACTACATGACATTGTGAAAATGAGAAAGAATGGAAAAATTGCATATAAGGGAAATTTGTAGGGAGAAAGTGAGACAATTCACATATCCACTGAGACATACATTAAATGTAGTCACATTACATTGAAGGGATTTTAGATAAGACATCCAAAATAATAGGTCATGCATGGTGAAGGGTGGGAGAGAAAGAACAGAATGAGCCACTGAGTGGAGTGGCTGTGATGAAAGGCTTGGAGGAGACACTTTTTCAGGCATGCCAACTGTCAGAACTGATCATGGGAATGAGGATTTAGATAAGACATCCAAAATAATAGGTCATGCATGGTGAAGGGTGGGAGAGAAAGAACAGAATGAGCCACTGAGTGGAGTGGCTGTGATGAAAGGCTTGGAGGAGACACTTTTTCAGGCATGCCAACTGTCAGAACTGATCATGGGAATGAGGGAAAGTGGAAGTTCATTTTGGGAAGGCTCTTTAGAAGTGCTAAAAATAAATGTTCTCTTTCTGCAATTAAAGCGTTTTGTCTTACAGGGTCCCCTTGCACCCCCACACTGAGGTATCAAGAGTGGTGCTTTTAAATGTTGAAGCCACCCCAGAGTTACCACTGCTGGGGAAATTCTTTGCTGACTAAAGAAAGCCTAAGAGTATGATTCTTCATTGTCTTGGGGAGGGGTATATAGGGAAAGAACAAAAAGTGTTCAAGCATTCAGAGAACTGAAACCTTTGCCATTTGGCTCTGGTGAAATATATAATCAGTTTTAGCATCCACCTGCAAAGGCAGAACTGAACCATTCACGAATCACCATTCCAAAGTTTTAATAAGTTTAAAATCTAAACATTCTATCCTACTGAATTGGGGAAGTCTTTAGTACTTCTTCAAATAAGATAGCTTAACATAGTTACATCAAGCTGAGAAACATGCTTAAGAGTGGGAACCATGTTAATTAAATAAAGCTTAGAAGAATTTACTATAAAAATGATGCTCTCATCTTGTTATGTTTTTATGCAATTCAGACATGCTTCAAATAGAAAATAAAACTCTAAACATACATAAATATACATAACCTGTATGTGAACCTACATAACGTTTCTATTCGTACACTCCAAGTTTACCACTGTGAATGATTTCTGTATATTCGTCCAGAGAATTTAGCTTGAACATTTTTCCATGTTTTAATTTGCACCATCACTTTATTTTCACCGACTAAATAATATGGATCTTTAGGATTTTTTCAGTTTCTTACATTACAGATCAGTTCAGTTCAGTTCAGTTCAGTCGTGTCCGACTCTTTGTGACCCCATGAATTGCAGCACACCAGGCCTCTTTGTCCATCATCAGATAATATGACAAACACTCTTCCATTTTAGTGTACTACATAATGGTTTTTGTAGGAAATGTTGTCATAAATGAAATTGCTCAATCAAAAACTGATGCACTGACTTCCCTGGTGGCCCAGTGGTTAAGAATCCGCCTGCCAGTGCAGGGGACATGGGTTTGAGCCCTGGTCCTGGAAGATTTCGCCTGCTGTGGGGCAACTAAGCCCCTGTGCCACAACTACTGAGCCTGCTCGCTGTGAAGCCTGTGCTCTGCAACAAGAAAAGCCACTGCAATAAGAAACCTGTGCACCATGATGAAGAGTAGCCCCCATTCTCTGCAACTAGAGAAAGCCTGTTTGCCTAATTTGTAAATTAATTAATTAAAAAAAACAAAAAAGTATGTATGCAATAAATTTTACAATGCATATACACTTTACAATTTGTTAGTTACTGTCATATTTTCCTATAAAACGGTGTCGATTTATATTCTCAGTGTTCAAAAACACTTGTTTCCCTTACATTCTTGCCAACACATTTTAATTTTTGCCAATATGACTGGAGAAATAATGTAGAATTTTAATTTGCCTTTTACAATTATTAGTATTGTTTTAAATGCACATTGGACAGTTTTATTTCTTATTCCTTAAAGTGTTTGTTTCTTGTATTTGTGGACCTGTAGTTCTTAATATAACATCAACAATGATAGGTAACATCTTTAGAGCACCTGACAATGTGCCAGGAATACTATAAGCGCTTTATATATTTATTATTTTATTTATTCTTCACAAAAACCCAAAAAGGAAGGCCATACATTATCTCTATTCTTCTGACAACATAACTGAAGTACAGAATGGTGAAGTAACCTGCCCAAGGTCATATAGTAAGTGGCTGCATTGGAATCTGAGCCCTGGGAGTTTGACCCACAACTTACTCTCATAATTGAGAGTTAATTTGGCAAGAATTGGTATCCTTACTCTGTTTATTTATTTGTGGCTTTCCTGGGTCTCTGTTGCTGTGTGTGGCCTTTCTCTAGCTGTGGTGAGCGGGGACGACTCTCTAGTTGTGGTGCTTCTCATTGCAGCAGCTTGTCTTGTGGAATACAGGCTCTAGGGTGCACTGGCTTCAGTAGTTGAGGTGCAGCGTCTTAGTTACCCCATGGTATGTGGAATCTTCCTAGACCAGGGATCAAACCTGTGTCCCCTGCATTGGCAGCTGGATTCCTATCCACTGCACCACCAGGGAACTCAAACATCCTTACTCTTTTTAGTCTTCCCATGACCACTTATTCATGTTCTCCATTTATTTAGACTTTTAAGGTAACTTTCAATTAAAATGTTTATAATTTTATATGTAATGATCTTGCACAACTCTCATTGGACTGTTTCTAGGTATCTACGATTTTTGTTGCCAGTATCAATGATACTTAAACATTTTGACTGCATTTATAACTGTTGCTAGTGTGTAGAAATTTTTTTACATCAACACCACTTTCAGCAGTGTATCTGAACCCCCTTATTAGTTCCAAAATTTTTTGACTCTGTTCTCTTGATTTTCTATGTAGGTAAACTTGTCTTGATTAATACTTGTCCTATTTTTTTCCTTTCCAAATCTAATAACTTGTTTCTTTGTTGTTGTTGTTTAAAAAAACAAGAGTGCTAAGAACTCTAGTGCAGTGTTGAAAGAATAGGATGCCAGTCTATTTCTTAATAGTTAGATTCACAAGGAACATAGCCATGTTAAAAGTATGGTGAAGGCAGACTTCCTAGTGGTTCAGTGGTTAAGACACTGCAGGGGGCAGGAGTTGGAAACCTGATCAGGGAATTCCTGCATGTGGTGTGGTGTGGCCAAAAAAAGGTATGGTGAAGGCTTGCAGTTAATAGATCTGCTGCCAGTTATATAACATTACAAGGTTTAAGTTACTATTCTAAGTTCTTTATATATGTGAGTTCATTAAATCCACCTAAAATTCTGTGAGGCAGGGACTAGTATTACCTTTATTCTGTTGTTGAGGAATCTAAAGCACAGTGAGAATATGTGACTTGTTCCATGTCACGTGACTAGTAAAGGATAGGGTCCACATGGTGAGGTTCTAGAGTGCATCCTTTTAACTATTATGCCAGACTGAATTAAAATTCTATTCTAATACATTTACTTTAAATAGCAGATGGAACTGTAATGTCACTTGCCTATAATAAAATAACAGCTAGTGTGGGTTACATTTATTTTGAGGTTGTGAGAGAAATGCAAACCATCTTAAATTATACATATATGGAAATATAAAAAGAGGTCTACACTAATGAGTTAATGTCTCCATCTTCTCTGCCTTTATAGTCACATGCAGACAATGTGAGCTGGGTTCTCCAATAAGATGAGCAATGAAATACAAAATGGTCATTTAAAGTAGAACAATGATTAAGGAGGGCTTCCCTGGTGGCTCAGAGGTTAAAGCATCTGCCTACCATGCAGGAGACCTGGGTTCGATCCCTGGGTCGGGAAGATCCCCTGGTGAAGGAAATGGCAACCCACTCCAGTATTCTTGCCTGGAGAATCCCATGGATGGAGGAGCCTGGTGGGCTATAGTCCACGGGGTCGCAAAGAGTCGGACACGACTGAGCGACTTCACTTTCACTTTCACTAATGATTAAGGAATGATGGCTTAGCCGTATGTAATAGTAAATAGTGTGTTTTCCCCAAAGAGTTTGTAATCAGGACTTTTACATACAAAGTCTGATTAGTTTAAGAAGACTCACATTGATGTTTCCAAAATTGGTGTGAGATCACTGGCAGGTCTTTTTGTTAATGTATAATTATATATGAGTAGTATTTCTAAGGTAGAGAGAAACATTTTCCCAGTCAGAGTCAGTCGCTCCTGGTATGAAATAGGGCCATCTGATACCTCTGTAATGGAATATTAAGTCAATAACTAACAATGTGAACTGGCTCATAGGAGCCCGAGCCATACTATCCATTTATTTGTAAAACTGATGAGTGACAATGAGTGGGTAAAAGTCATGCAAGTTTTATTTTCATACATTTCCTCTGTAAACACAGTTATGATTTCTAAATACATAGGTGACATTTACTATCACAGTGACGTGTAGCACTTTCCAAACTAATCTGATACTCATGTCATGAGCGATGGCAACGGGTGTTTTTTTTTTTTTTTAAAGGAATTCAATTATCAAATTAATTTAGCCTGTCTAACCTACCCTACAACTTGATCATACTTCTCTCTCATGTGAGATTATTTGGGATGTGGGTACAGTCATCTTGTATCAGCCCAATTTCAGATATCCATGTCCTTTTTCATCAAACCTACTTACGATAAATATACCTTAAGAAGAATGAGTGTGTTGTTTGTACTCATATTTTATAAAGATATTTTTGCCCTAAGAGAAAAGATAAATGTAAACCAGTAGTAAGAATACTGTGTGATAAGTGATTGACTAAAACAAATAACAATATATATAACAGACAATGGAAACTTAAATCTTCTGGGGAATTTGGGAAGGTTTCATAGAGATGGTGGCCCTCAAATTGAGAATAAAAAGATGAATAGGAGTTTTCTAGGCAATCACGGGTTCTTGCTCATATATGGTATACTTAGGCAAGCTGGTGAGGGGCAGAATCAGATTCAGGAGGAGGGAAGACAGGTTGCACAGGGTGTCAGTCTATTCTGGGTGCTAAAACACTAAAGTGTTAAATATTAAATAGCAAATGACACCAGTTCATTCATGCTTCTATCTGCAGTTAATTACATAACTACAAAATGGAAATCAGATCCCCTTTGACTGAAATACTCAGTACCTCAAGTAGAAATAAAAATATTCCTGGTGGTGCTGACTTGTCATGGTTGAACAGTTTTTGCAACACACACATGCAAGTTGCAGGTTCCAACTACAGGCAGATGGCACAACTAAACCCAAGACCAGTCAGAGGACAGTCACCTAAATTCAGTAGCAAAGAATAAGACTATTTATTTGGAATAAGAAATTTCATCTAGTAGCTACATGTTAAATGGTTCACTATGCCTCCCAAGAGGTTGTCAGAATTTGGAAATTGTATGGAATAAATTAATGTCATAAATCCTTTAGCTTAAATGTAAAGAAGCATAAAAATTTTATTATTAGAAAATTCATATCTTTCCATCCTCACTTTAAAATATGGCTGAGGAAGTATGTATTTAAAGAATATCAACTTGATGGGGTGCCAAATTAGTAGCCATCCAGGGAGTACCACTTGTTATTCTGGCTCTGAATATAGGGGAATAATGAGAGATGAGGCTTCAGAGATCAGCAGGGGACAAATAACTAGCAGATCATATAAGCAACATAAAATATAAAATTTATCTTATGTGTCATTGGGATCCACGGGAAGGATTTAGCTAAGAGATTGGTGTAATGCCATTTATGTTTCGGACAAATCACTCTGCTAGTCATGCAGAAGATAGCCTGAGCAGAGAGAGGAGGGAGCATGATTAAAGGCAAGAAAACTACTCAGGACGCTGCTGACATAGTTTAGGTCTGAAATGATGAAGCACTGCACTAGGCACTACCTGTGGAAATGAAGGGAATATTAGAGATTCAGAATTATTTTTTAAGAGGCAGATGCCACAAGACTTGGTGGCTGATTGGGCGTGGGCGATAAAATGGAGTTATGAGTCCAGAAAGACTTATTCGTCTATTCATTCCAAAAATACATTAATGTTCTGTGCTGTGCTTTGCTAGAGTGCTTTAGTTGTGTGTGTCTCTCTGCGACGCTATGGACTATATCCCACCAGGCTCCCCTGTCCATGGGATTCTCCAGGCAAGAATGCTGGAGTGGGTTGCTGTGCCCTTCTCCAGGGGATCTTCCCAACTCAAGGATTGAACCCATGTCTCTTCTGTCTCCTGCATTGGTAGGTGGGTTCTTTACTACTAATGCCACCTGGGAAGCCCATTAATGTCCTACTTTGTTCCAGAAATGGCTGAGAATCTAGAAATCTGAAGATAATTAAAACAGAATCCTTGTTTTAAGGTGAAAGAAGTAGAAATGCATGCAAATAACTATGAAAGAACATGATGGGCTGTTGTAAAATTATGTACAAGTTACAGTAGGGCAGGAATAGGAGGAAGTGTTTTACTCTACCTGGAAAACTTGAGAAAGGCTTCAGAGAGGTGGTAGCACTTGAACCAAGTCTTCAAGAATATATAGGAGTTGGTTGGATGATCACAGATCATCCTGGTAAAATCATTCCTGGAAGAAGGAACTGTATGTGCAAAGGCTCATAAGTTTAAGAGAGCATGACCTTATTTGGGCACTGAAACTTCACATTTTTCAACCTGACAGTGTGGGTGAATGAGGGGGCGAGAAATGAGAGAGGCCATAAGCAATGAATAACAGATAAGGGTGAAGAGCTAGAACGACTAGGTCATAAAGTGCGCTGGAAAAGCCCACGCTGAGGAGCGTGGCCTTGTCAGATGAAGAACTAACATCGTCTGCATCTCATTCTATTTTTAAATTTTGAACTGAAGTATAATTAATTTACAATGTTGTATTAATTTCAAGCGTACAGCAGAGTGACTCTGTTTTATGTATATATATACTGGGTTGACCAACAAGATGTTACAGAAAAATGTGAGTGAACTTTTTGGCCAACTCAATATAAATATATAAAAGAAAATGTATATATAAATAATTTATAATATATATAATATATGTACTTTTTCAGATTCTTTTCCTTTATAGATTATTATAAGATACTGAGTATAGTCTCCTGTGTTATACAGTAAATTCTTACTGTTTACCTATTTTATATTTAGTAGTGTATATATTGGAGAAGGCAATGGCACCCAACTCCAGCACTCTTGCCTGGAAAATTCCATGGACGGAGGAGCCTGGTGGGCCGCAGTCCACAGTGTCGCTAAGAGCTGGGCACGACTGAGTGACTTCACTTTCACTTTTACACTTTCCTGCATTGGAGAAGGAAATGGCAACCCACTCCAGTGTTCTTGCCTGGAGAATCCCAGGGACGGGGGAGCCTCATGGGCTGCCATCTATGGGGTCGCACAGAGTCGGACACGACTGAAGCGACTTAGCAGCAGCAGCAGTGTGTATATTAATCCCAACTCCGTATCACTTTAGAAATGATTCTGCTCTTTTTACATAAATATAAAATTTCATTTATTTATTTTCGGCTGTGCTGGGTCTTGGTTGCTGTGCACAGACTTTCTCTAGTTGTGGCAATTGGGAGCTACTCTGTAGTTGCGGTGTGTGGGCTTCTGATTGTGGAGGCTTCTCTTGTTGCAGAGCATGGGCTCTAGGCTGCGTAGGTTTGGCAGTCGCAGCTTGCAGGCTCTAGAGCTTGGGCTCAGTAGTCATGGCACATGGGCTTAGTTGCTCTGCGGCATGTAGGATCTTCCTGGACCAGGGATTGAACTTGTGTCCCCTGCATTGGCAGGCAGATTCTTGGTCACTGGACCACCAAGGAAGCCCTGATTCTACTCTTTGAAACAGAGCTCTGCAGACAAAGTTGATCCTGTTTTTCTGTGTGTGTTTCTACAGTCCCTACTGTTTTCCCACTTATCATACTTGAGTCAAACTGAAAAAGTTTGAATCCTGAGTCCATCGCTACTTATTATTAGACCTTGGGCAAGTCATTTTACCACTGATTCTTTTCCCTGTTCTGTTAAATGGGAATATTAATAGTACCACCCACACTGGGTCCTGGTAAGCATTAAAAGAGATAATACATATGAAATGCTTGTAACAACATCTTAAATACCATAACCACAAAACAAAACACTTTTGTTTGTGTGCTTCCAAGACAATCTATCCTTCAGAATTTGACTTTTCCAAGGGTAAGAGTTGTGCCTAATTTCTTGTTTCCAAGCCCTGGTATAGTGCATAGTTATGGTGGGCAGGATGATGTGCCATCCAGATCCCCCTTCAGTGCAGGATTTATTCCCCTTACTATTGGGAGGACTGTTGACAAACAGCCTTCAGTTGTCAGCTCCTTCAGGAATCACCTCAGCTACGTAGAACTGCCTTGCTCAAGGTCACATCCCTTTCCAAGATAGTTGAGACACAATGATTAATTAATTTAGAACTATACAGGCCTAGTGATGGCATCCTTCAGCATGGCAACTCTGAAGGGGAACTATAGCTTCAGAGATCCTTGTGGGGTTAGACAAGGCTGTCATTGGGCTACATCATAACTTGACTTCTTCCACAGCCCACTCCTACTTCCTTTCTTCTCCCTTCAATAGGTGTTTATCTCATAGGCATTCCTTAGTAAATAGCCTGCACAATGATGTCTATCTCAGAACTAGCTTCCTAGGAAATCCAACCCACCACTGTGGCATTTGTAGTCAAAAAGTTAGTCAAATGAATGAATGGATGAATGCTCATCTTAAATTTTCTGCAAAATGTGAAAATCATGGGCTTTGTGTGTTATTTAACCTTTCTTCTCTTCATCTTTATGGGGATATAGTAAACAATGTGTTCTGACAAGAGAATATATATATACATATACTCTTAAGTATGTGACTCTAGGAATAAACTATACTCTGGCAGAGTGTAAACTTTCTGTGCTAAAAGTATTTCTGTTGGTTTCTCTCCTTGTAATTAAACCATGTTCATCCTTGAGGATGCCTTAAAAAGAAATGCTTGGATTTTAAGAGAGCACTAATACAATATGAGAGAAAGCTATGCTGATAATGTCTTTTTAAAGAGATAGCTAAAGCAAAAAACTTTAAAAATATTACTAAAGTAAATCAACTCAATACAGCATATGAAAATATAATCTCTGCTTCCTCCCGTTTTGCTGGTAGGAAAGGGCTTTTAATTTCTTTATTCATCATGTTGCATATAACAAGGCTTATATATATATATATATATTTAAAGCATATATATATATATATATATATATATATATATATATATAAAGAACTCAATTCTAGTCTTCTGTGGTGATTATCAATTTACTAAAAATGCATGGGTTTATTTCTGGGTTCTCTGTTCTGTTCCGTTGGTCTATATATCTGTTTTTATGACATGGAACGACAGACTGGTTCCAAATAGGAAAAGGAATATGCCAGGCTGTATATTGTCACCCTGCTCATTTAACTTATATGCAGAGTATATCATGAGAAACAC
>SJYX01004664.1:19907-52315 GCA_006410675.1 Oreotragus oreotragus
CAGTCCATTCTAAAGGAGATCAGCCCTGGGATTTCTTTGGAAGGACTGATGCTAAAGCTGAAACTCCAATACTTTGGCCACCTCATGTGAAGAGTTGACTCATTGGAAAAGACTGATGCTGGGAGGAATTGGGAGCAGGAGGAGAAGGGGACGACCGAGGATGAGATGGCTGGATGGCATCACTGACTCGATGGACGTGAGTCTGAGTGAACTCCGGGAGTTGGTGATGGACAGGGAGGCCTGGCGTGCTGCGATTCATGGGGTCGCAAAGAGTCAGACACGACTGAGTGACTGAACTGAACCATATTGTTTTGATTATGATCATTTTGTAATAAAATTTGAAGTCACTTTCAACGTACTTTTATTGCATATGTAGTTACATGGGAAAATAATACAAAAGTTGGACATCTGTCTTTTCATTCTTGGAGTTCACAGTCACTGGGACATGGAAAAGTAAAGAGAATACTGCAACCCAGTATAAGAAGGACTACTAAAGAAGCTGGAAGTGAGAACAAGAGGCTTTGGTTGCCCACAACATGAACATCTAATTAAGAATGGAGTAGGGAAAATATGCTAGGGTAGCTTCCTGGTGGAGGTGATGAGGACCAACCCAAGTTTTGCATGACCATTAACAATGAATCAAGAAAAGAGAGGGAAAATACTTTTCAGGCAGAGGGATCAGTACATACAAAACATTGAGCAAGGACTAAGAGGGAGTCGTGATGAGAATTCTGCAAGTAACAAAACAAGACTTCAACTGGGATTGACATACATAAGTACTATATATAAAATAGATAACTAACGAAAACCTACTGTATAGCACAGGGAACTCTACTCAGTGCTCTGTGGTGACCTAAATGGGGAGGAAATACAAAAAGGAGGGGATATATGTATATGTATAGCTGATTCTGAAACTAACATAACACTGTAAAGCAGCCATACTCCATTAAAAATTGTTTTTTTAAAAAAGAACTTCAGTGGAATTGTTGTTGTTCATTTGCAAGTTGTGTCTGACTTGTCATGACCCAGTGGACTGCAGCATGCCAGGTTTCCCTATCCCTCACCATCTCCTGGAGTTTGCTCAAGTTCATGTCTATTGAATCAGTGATGCCATCCAACCATCACATCCTCTGATCAGTGGAATAGAAAATTTATTTTTAGTCCTAATGTGATATCTCCTCATCTCATTAAACAATTCATCTTGGAAGTCACTTCTATATAGATGGTATATGTCTTTCACTTTGTAACTCATGTGTATGTGTGCCCAGCTGTGTCTGACTCTTTGCGGCCCCACAGACTAACAGCCTACCAGGCTCTTGTGTCCATGGAATGTTCCAGGCAAGAGTACTGGAGTGGGTTGCCATTTCCTCCTCCAGGGGATCTTCCTGACCTAGGGATTGAACCTATGTCTCCTAAGTCTCCTGAACTGCAGGCAGATATTTTACCACTGAGCCACCTGGGAAACCAAACATCCGTTGGATCACAGAAAAAGCAAGAGAATTCCAGAAGGACTTCTACTTCTGCCTCACTGACAACACTAAAGCCTTTTACTGTGTGGATCACAACGAACTGTGGAAAATTCTTAAAGAGATGGGAATACCACTCTACCTTACCTGCCTCCTGTGAAACCTGTACGCACGTCAAGGAGCAACATTTACAACCAGACATGGAACAGACTGGTTCCAAATTGGGAAAGGAGTACATCAAGGCTGTACATTGTCACCCTTCTTATTTAACTTATATGCAGAGTACATCATGCAAAATGCTGGGCTAGATGAAGCACAAGCTGGAATCAAGATTGTTGGGAGGAATATTAATGGGAGACGATACCACCCTTATGGCAAAAAGCAAAAATGAACTAAAGAGCCTCTTGAAGGTAAAAGAGGAGACTGAAAAAGGTGGGTTAAAACTCAAATTCAAAAAACAAAGATCATGGCATTTGGTCCCATCACTTCATGTCAAATAGATGGAGAAATGATGGAAACCATGACAGACTATTTTCCTGAGCTCCAAAAATCACTGCAGATGGTGACTGTAGCCATGAAATTAAGACACCTGCTCCTTGGAAGAAACACTATGACAAAACTAGACAGCATATTAAAAAGCAGAGACATTGCTTTGCCAATAGAGGTCCATAGAGTCAAAGCTATGGTTTTTCCAGTAGTCATGTGTGGATGTGAGAGTTGGACCATAAAGAAGGCTGAGCATAAAAGGACTGATGCTTTTGAACTGTGGTGTTGGACTGCAAGGATTTCAAAATAGTCCATCCTAAAGGAAATCAATCCTGAATATTCATTGGAAGGACTGATGCTGAAGTTGAAGCTCCAATACTTTGACTACCTGATGTGAAGAGCAGACTCATTAAAAAAGACCCTGATGCTGGGCAAGACTGAAGGCAGGAGGAGAAGGAGACAACAGAGGATGAGATGGTTGGTTGGCATCAATGGACTTGAGTTTGAGCAAACTCTGGGACTTGGTGAACAAGGGAAGCCTGGTGTGCTACAGTCGAAGGGGTCTCCAGAAGTTGGACACAACTGAGCAACTGAACAACAACACCTGGGAAGACTCATTAAAAAAGACCCTGATGCTGGGCAAGACTGAAGGCAGGAGGAGAAGGAGACAACAGAGGATGAGATGGTTGGTTGGCATCAATGGACTTGAGTTTGAGCAAACTCTGGGACTTGGTGAACAAGGGAAGCCTGGTGTGCTACAGTCGAAGGGGTCTCCAGAAGTTGGACACAACTGAGCAACTGAACAACAACACCTGGGAAGCCTAATTCCCAAAAGTGAATATTTACTATCAGTTTTATCCATTTGAGAAACAACTTTCAAATGGCCCAGCTTTTATAAATATCTATATATGGAGATTAATATAGCACTGATTCGATAGTTTCACTATATATTAATATTTAGCACTGAAATTGGCCCAAGCTTGGGCTTTTCAAGCTAACTCTCTTCCCCATCCACCCTGGGGCCAGTATGCCTTAGTAATGGGAACTTGCAGCTTTCTGAATAATAGCACATGGCAGCACCGCTTAGGTAAGTGCAGAGATCTCATAATCTAAAACTCATCACCCTCTTTCTAAATCACTTTCTATGGCAGTCCATTGCTTTTAAAAACAAAGTCCAATTTCCTATGAAAAGCATTCAAAATCTGGACAAATTCACCCAGAACTTATATTCCCAGGCTCCTTTCCACGCATTTTTCCTCCCCTTCACACCCTGAAGGTAGCAGCAATGCCAGAATTCCTTGCATTGTCTGAATATCTTCTGTAGACCTTTAGCTTTGCTCATAAATCCCTTTCCCTAGAATTCCCTTCCTTACTACACCCCACCCCTTTCTGACCCCTTTCCTTACTATTTAACACATCACTTTTCTTTGAGGAGCACTTATCACCTATTGGACAATGGTGATTAATACTGAGTCCAAAAGAACTGTGTTCAAACTGAAGCTCTGCCTTTTATCCTAGCTGTGAAACCATGCACCAGTTAATTAACCATTTTAAGCCTCTTTTCTCTCATTTGTAAAATGAGAATAATGATAATACCTTTGTCATAGGAGGGTGGTGAGGATTATATGATATAATTATCATAACACGGTGCCTGGCACAAAGTAAGCATTCAAAAAATGTTAGTTCTTTCATTAGTATTTTTCTAAATGTCTCTCTCCCTTTTTGGACTTGAGACTTCCAAAGCCATATCTGGTTGATGAACACAACACTTATCGTAGGTGATATACCTAATGAGGACCCAATAACCAGTTGTTAAAATGAATTATTCAAAAGGAGTTCCTTAGTGAATCAACAGATTTGTAAATAGATAAGGATTTGTACTGAGTGAACTGTTCTTATCCAAACATATATCTGACTATAAGTAAACTTATGATTCTCTTAGGTTTCACAGTGTTCTGTAGACATGGTATTATTTGAGTATCACATGACTTCTTATAGCATTTCAGATTATGAAATACTGCTAGGTTTTTTTTAATAACAGAAGAATATTTATAAGAAATTTCAAATTTACATATACTGACTCTTGTTTTTCATTTGTTCCTGTATTTAGAGTTCACTGAGTAAAATAATTTCCTAGTCACAGTTGAATAGAAACCCATAGTCAAATGACAAATTAGAGTAAAATACTAGCTTCTTGATATATTTATTCAAAATGCAATTTCCCTTTGCTCCCAATATAATTTACTAAGTGGGTACAATCTAATTACATGTCAAATATTCTTTTCTCTTTCTGTGACACACTGAGAAATTTTTCTAACATTTAGTTGATTATTTGAAATATTGCCAACTAGGAACATCCTACTCAGAGTCTCCTTAACACAACAGGCTTAGGGAGCATTGAAACATACATCCATTAGAGGCAGATAGTAATCAGAATGGTTCAAGCACAATTTCGAAAGCACAAAGCCATTTGATTTTTTAAAATCAAATTAAATATATTAGTTGTGATATTTTAAAGCATCATTTAGATAACTATCTTCAGTTTCAGGCATATTGTATAGGTCAGCACACTCGTATAGCCCTATATTAGAAATGTATGTATTTACCTAAATCGCAGAAAGCAGAACAAAGGCACCAATACTAAGACCTTCGGTAGTATGTGATTCTCATGAGTTGGCATTTTTGGAGTTCATTTTGAGAGGGTCCAAGGGTGAGATTCTCAAATATGAGTTTGCATAATCATGACCAAGTCATATTGATTTTGGAATTTCAATAGTCAGTTATTTCTAAAGTTATGTTGTAGATTGTGTTATTTGCTTCAAATTTCTCATCCTTCCATATGTCTATATTGCAGGACTATCCTCCCAAACTCAAATTTGAGTAGGACTGTATGATTTGCCTTGGACTTTAGAATAAGCTGGAAGTAACAGGGAGCCAGTTCCAAAGCTAGTCCTCAAAAGGTTTGCATTTTTCTACTTGCTCTTGTGCCTCTGCTGTTTCTGGAAGAATGTGGCGAGCTCAGGATAGCCCACTGGACCCCAAAAAAGGATGAGAAAAAAGTGAAGCAGAGTTTCTACCACAGCAAAGCCTGGCCTGCATCAGCCAACTCCCAGCCAACTTGTGTGAACAAGCATATCTGAGGTTACCAGAGCTGCCTACTGTATCCCAGACTAGATCAAACAACCACTGGATATGTGAGCAAACATATCTGAGATCAAAAGGGCTGCTCAGCTGAGCTCAACACAGATAAACCAACCCCTAGACATATAAGCAAGCGAAACTTGAGATTAGCAGATCTGTCCAGCACAGTCCAGCCTAGATTAGTTGACCCAGTGTTGTGAGCTAAAAAATATGATTTATACCACTGAGACACTGTACTTGTTTGCGTGTTCCTGTGGCCATCCTTAGCTGATAGGTTGTATACAGACATGTAAAAGGTTTTGTTAACAAAAGGTTTCATAAGAACCTTATTATCATGAGTAAAGATCAAACACATTTATAGATTATTACATGTGTGTGTATGTTAGTCACTCAGTCATGTCTGACTCTTTTGAGACTCCATGGACTATAGCCTGCCAGGCTCCTCTGTTCCTGGGATTATCCAGGCAAGAATACTGGAGTGGGTTGCCATTTCCTCTTCCAGGGGATCTTCCCAACTCAGTGACTGAACCTGCATCTCTTGTCTCTCCTGTATTGGCAGGCGGATTCTCTACCACTGAGTCACCTGGGAAGCCCCAGATGTATCCATTCAGAATGATTTTATTTCCACCTCTCAGCCTGTCTATTTATTATAATTTCAACTATAAGTATATTCTCTAATAAAACTTGATGGTTAGAAATAAAATCAACTAAAATAATCTAAATCCAGAAAACATGCATCTAAATGCAGAGAGCAATATTTACTCTCTTTTTAAATCATGTACCTAGTAGTTCATTGTTTTTGTTTAGTTGCTAATGTGGACTGTAGCCCACCAGGCTCCTCTGTCCATGGGATTTCCCAGGCAAGATTACTGGAGTGGGTTGCCATTTCCTTCTCCAGGGGATCTTCCCAACCCAGAGATCGAAGTCACATCTGCTGCATTGGCAAGCAGATTCTTTACCCTGAGCCCCCAGGAAAGCCCACGTTGTTTATATGAAAGTAANGATTTCCCAGGCAAGATTACTGGAGTGGGTTGCCATTTCCTTCTCCAGGGGATCTTCCCAACCCAGAGATCGAAGTCACATCTGCTGCATTGGCAAGCAGATTCTTTACCCTGAGCCCCCAGGAAAGCCCACGTTGTTTATATGAAAGTAATTCTTAACTATTGGGCCTTGGATATTTCAGGGAAAGGGTGTATGGAGTTATTGGAAATGATCCTGGAAACTATATTTATATATATGCTCACACACTAACATGCAATAAATGTTTTACATAAAGGGGCTGGGAATGACCATCAAAGTGTTTCATGTAAGGCAATGAATAATCCAATGATAGAATTAAGAACATTTCACTCACAACAGCATCAAAAAGAAAACAAATGCTTAGGAAAAATTTGACAGAAGAAGTTCAGCTCTTTTAAGTGAAAACTATAAAACATTGCTGAGAGAAATTAAAGAAGATTTAAATAAAGGAGAGAACTTCCATGTTCATAGATTGTTAAGTTTTAACATTATGCGGCAAACTATTTATTCATTACAATCAAATTCTCAGTTGGCATTTTTGCAGAAATTGCAAGGTATCCCAAAACCTACATGGAAATGCAAGGGACCCAGAGTAACTCAAAACAATGTTAAAAAAGAACAAAGCTGCAGGGGGGTGGCTCACACTTCCCAAATCAAAAGTTACTACATTAGTAAAGATAGTATGGGAGTAGTGCACAGATAGGCATATCATTAATGGCCCAGGACTGAAATTCTCAAATTACCTTCAAATTTATGGTCAACTGATGTTTGACAGAGTTGAGAAGTTAATTTGATAGGGAAAAAATGGCTTTTTCAACAAGTGGTCCTGGGAAAACTAGATAGCATGCAAAAAATATTTGCAACTCCTATATCTGCTAAAGAACTGGTATCAAGAATAATTACTCTCATAATTCAATAATAAGAAGGCAATCCAGTTAAGAAATGGTCCAAAGATTCAGATATTTCAACAAAAATGATACAGAGATGGGTGAATAAATACATGGAAATAAAAACCTCAACACTGTTACTCATTGCAAAAATGCAAATTAAAATCAGATTGGTACACCACTAAAATGTAACATCTAGAATGGTCATACCTCACTGGTGAGAATCAATTTGACAGTATCTTAGATAGTTAATCATAAACACACCACACAACCAAACAATTCTATGCCTAGATATCTATGAGAGGTACAAAAACATGTTTCAACAAAGACTTGTGGAAGAATGTTTACTGATGCATTTTTTTTCACAGTATCTACAGACTGGAAGCATCCCAAATATCTACCAATTGGTGAAAGGATAAACAAAATGTGGTTTACTGTAAAATTATTCATCAATAAAAAGAAATAGACTACTGATACATTCTGCAACAAGCATTAATCTCCAAAACACAATGCTAAGTGAGAATAGACAAATGCAAAAGATTATATATTGAATGATTCATTTTAAATGTAATTTCCAGAGAAGATAAATCTTCAGAGCGAGAACAGTTCACTGGTTGTCTAGGGATGGGTCTGGGAGTGGGTTTAGACTACACATGAACATGAAGGAACTTTTTGGAGTGACGGAAATGTAAAACTAGACTACAGCGAGAGTCGCACAACTTAATTTTGAACAATTGTTCTGACTGAACAATTTTGTTCATTCAGAGTTGAACAACTCTGATTTTACTAAAATCATTGAAATCTATACTTAGAGTGGGTAAATTTTATGTTATATAAATTATACCACACTAAGGCTATCAAAATCACTGCAGACGGTGTTTGCAGCCATGAAATTAAAAGACGCTTACTCCTTGGAAGAAAAGTTATGACCAGCCTAGACAGCATATTCAAAAGCAGAGACATTACTTTGCCAAAAAAGGTCCGTCTAGTCAAGGCTATGGTTTTTCCTGTGGTCATGTATGGATGTGAGAGTTGGACTGTGAAGAAGGCTGAGCACCGAAGAATTGATGCTTTTGAACTGTGGTGTTGGAGAAGACTCTTGAGAGTCCCTTGGACTGCAAGGAGATCCAACCAGTCCATTCTGAGGGAGACCAACCCTGGGATTTCTTTGGAAGGAATGATGCTAAAGCTGAAACTCCAGTACTTTGGCCACCTCATGCGAAGAGTTGACTCATTGGAAAAGACTCTGATGCTGGGAGGGATTGGGAGCAGGAGGAGAAGGGGACGACCGAGGATGAGATGGCTGGATGGCATCACGGACTTGATGGACGTGAGTCTGAGTGAACTCCGGGAGTTGGTGATGGACAGGGAGGCCTGGTGTGCTGTGATTCATGGGGTTGCAAAGAGTTGGACACGACTGAGGGATTGAACTGAACTGAACTGAAGGCTATCAAAAGTGGCAGATGAAAACATCTATGCTGCTACCCTGAATCCCATTAAAACAACAATGAAGAAATAAGACACATATAAATCATAGCCACAAAGAACAGGAGAGAAGACTCAGCAGGAGAAAGAAACAAAAATCTGAAAGATCTACAGTAGATAGATTGATAAAGGGTTTAGAACATAAAGAACTGAAGCCTAAGTAGCTACAGAGGGGAATAACAACAAGACCTGAACTAATCTTTCTTTGTCAAACTTAAGCATGGGTAAAGTTGAGGTGATATGAAAGGACAGGTTAAAAATCTTTAAAAAAGAAATGCTGTTAGAATTCCTAGTCTCCTATACTAATTTGTGTAGCCCCATGTCTGTCCCAAACACTGACATGACATTTAATTACCAGAGAAATTATACATGCTAAAGTAAGAATCTCCCTGTAATGCCGGAGACCCAGGTTTGACCCCTGGGTTGGGAAGATTCCCTGGAGAAGGGAATGGCAATCCACTCCAGTATTCTTGCCTGGAGAATTCCATGGACAGAGAAGCCTGGCAGGCTACAGTCCATGGCATCTCAAAGATTTAGACATGACTGAGCTACTAACACTTTCACTTCACTTTCAAGGAGGTTCTAGACTGTCCGGTGTGATGTTTAATCATTGGTCAGTTTAGAATATTTCCCATTAATCCAGTATCTCAAAAGCTTATGGTGAAAAAAAAAAAAAAAAGCTTATGGTGGATTTTAAAGATGTGAATAAAAGTCACAATTCAGCATAAACTGAAAAATAATTTTTTTCTATGACTAAGTAATGAAATTAGATCATCAATTGGAGAAGTGTAAATTTATATAACCTTTATGAGATTGAGAAAGTTCCTTTTTACTGTCAGATTTCTGGGGGTTTTCTTTTTTATCATGGATATAAAATTTTGCTAAATGCTTTTTCTTTATCTATTGAGATGTTGTGGGGAAGGCAATGGTACCCCACCCCAGTACTCTTGCCTGGAAAATCCAATGGACGGAGTAGCCTGGTGGGCTGCAGTCCATGGGGTCGCTAACAGTCGGACAGACTGAGCGACTTCACTTTCACTTTTCTCTTTCATGCATTGGAGAAGCAAATGGCAACCCACTCCAGTATTCTTGCCTGGAGAATCCCAGGGATGGGGGAGCCTGGTGGGCTGCCGTCTATGGGGTCACACAGAGTCGGACACGACTGAAGTGACTTAGCAGCAGCAGCAGCAGCATTGAGATGTTGATATGGCGTTCTTCCTTTGTCAGTTAATATGGTGAATTCTTCTGATTAGGATTTGAATATTGAACTAGCCTTGTATTCCTGAGATAAACCCTGCTATGTCATAATGCATGTCATAATGCCTCTTTATATGCTGTTGGATTATGTATTTGTGTTTTGTTGAGTATTTTTGTTTTTATGCAAGGGTTATTGTTGTGTAGTTTTCTTCTGTTGGAATGTTTTTGTCTGGTTTCCTTATCAGTGTAATTCTAGCCTCATAAACTGAGTTAGAAAGGGTTTCCTTTTGTTACAGATTTTGGAAGAATTTGTGTGGAAATGTTATTCTTTCCTCAAATATGTTTTAAGATTTGCATGAGAAGCCATCTAGACTAGGATTTTTGTTAAAAGTTTTTAAATTACAAATTCAATTTCTTTGAATAACAGCACTATTCAATTTATCACTGTTAACTTCAGTGACCTTTAGAAGCTTGTATCTTTTGAGGAATTCATTTCATCTTAGTTGTAAAATATATTTATTGTGACATGTTGTTTGTGGTATCCTTCATTATCATCTTAATATTTGCACTGTCTATAGTGATTTCCTCTCTCTCATTTCTTATATTTGTAATTGGTGTCATTTTTATTTGGTCTGTTCAGCTAGTTTATCAAATTTATTGACTTTTTCAAGGAACCTACTTTTCATTTCACTGAGTCTCTCTATTCTTTTTTGTTTGTTTGTTTCTCATTTTCGCTGCTTTCACATTTATATTTTTCATTCTCCTTGCTTTTTCTTAAATTTGCTTTTCTTTACCTAGGTTTTTTGTTTGTTTTTGGTGAAATCTTAGTTCAGTTCAGTTCAGTCGCTCAGTCGTGTCCGACTCTTTGTGACCTCATGAATCGCAGCACGCCAGGCCTCCCTGTCCATCACCAACTCCCGGAGTTCACTCAGACTCATGTCCATCGAGCCCGTGATGCCATCCAGCCATCTCATCCTCTGTCATCCCCTTCTCCTCCTGCCCANGCAACCCACTCCAGTATTCTTGCCTGGAGAATCCCAGGGATGGGGGAGCCTGGTGGGCTGCCGTCTATGGGGTCACACAGAGTCGGACACGACTGAAGTGACTTAGCAGCAGCAGCAGCAGCATTGAGATGTTGATATGGCGTTCTTCCTTTGTCAGTTAATATGGTGAATTCTTCTGATTAGGATTTGAATATTGAACTAGCCTTGTATTCCTGAGATAAACCCTGCTATGTCATAATGCATGTCATAATGCCTCTTTATATGCTGTTGGATTATGTATTTGTGTTTTGTTGAGTATTTTTGTTTTTATGCAAGGGTTATTGTTGTGTAGTTTTCTTCTGTTGGAATGTTTTTGTCTGGTTTCCTTATCAGTGTAATTCTAGCCTCATAAACTGAGTTAGAAAGGGTTTCCTTTTGTTACAGATTTTGGAAGAATTTGTGTGGAAATGTTATTCTTTCCTCAAATATGTTTTAAGATTTGCATGAGAAGCCATCTAGACTAGGATTTTTGTTAAAAGTTTTTAAATTACAAATTCAATTTCTTTGAATAACAGCACTATTCAATTTATCACTGTTAACTTCAGTGACCTTTAGAAGCTTGTATCTTTTGAGGAATTCATTTCATCTTAGTTGTAAAATATATTTATTGTGACATGTTGTTTGTGGTATCCTTCATTATCATCTTAATATTTGCACTGTCTATAGTGATTTCCTCTCTCTCATTTCTTATATTTGTAATTGGTGTCATTTTTATTTGGTCTGTTCAGCTAGTTTATCAAATTTATTGACTTTTTCAAGGAACCTACTTTTCATTTCACTGAGTCTCTCTATTCTTTTTTGTTTGTTTGTTTCTCATTTTCGCTGCTTTCACATTTATATTTTTCATTCTCCTTGCTTTTTCTTAAATTTGCTTTTCTTTACCTAGGTTTTTTGTTTGTTTTTGGTGAAATCTTAGTTCAGTTCAGTTCAGTCGCTCAGTCGTGTCCGACTCTTTGTGACCTCATGAATCGCAGCACGCCAGGCCTCCCTGTCCATCACCAACTCCCGGAGTTCACTCAGACTCATGTCCATCGAGCCCGTGATGCCATCCAGCCATCTCATCCTCTGTCATCCCCTTCTCCTCCTGCCCACAATCCCTCCCAGCATCAGAGTCTTTTCCAATGAGTCAACTCTTCTCATGAGGTGGCCAAAGTACTGGAGTTTCAGCTTCAGCATCATTCCTTTCAAAGAAATCCCAGGGTTGATCTCCTTCATAATGGACTGGTTGGATCTCCTTGCAATCCAAGGGACTCTCAAGAGTCTTCTCCAACACCACAGTTCAAAAGCATCAATTCTTCGGTGCTCAGCCTTCTTCACAGTCCAACTCTCACATCCATACATGACCACAGGAAAAACCATAGCCTTGACTAGATGGACCTTAGTTGGCAAAGTAATGTCTCTGCTTTTGAATATGCTATCTAGGTTGGAATCTTAGGTCATTGATAAGTTTTTCTTCTTTTATAGTATAAACCTTAAATGTTTAAAATTTTCCTCTCAGCACCACTTTAGCTGTCTTGTGAATTCTGGTGTGTTGTGCTTTTGTTATACTTCAGCTCAGAATACTTTCTCATTTCTCTTATGATTCCCACTTTGACCTCAGGAGATTTTATAGAATATTTATTTTTTCAGATATCTCCTTTAATTCTATTACAGTCAGAGAATATGTTTTATATAGTATGGACTATTTTAAATTTGTTAAGCTTTGTTTTATATCCCAGAATATGTTCTATCTTTGTGAATGGCACTTGTGCACTTTTCTTAACAATGCCTTCTGAAGAGCTAGAGTTTCAAATTTTGATGTAGTCCAGTAAGAGTTGTTGATTGTTACTAAGTGTACTGATGCCCTGAGAGATAATAAGCAACTAAGAGTGGTTAACAAATAAAGGCCAAGTGTGAGAGCCAGAGATTCACCTTGGTAGCTTACAAGGGGGTCTGTATCTCCTATGGGAGAATAAGCAAAGCTGAGGAATAAATTCAGGATTTGACAGTCAGGATCCTAGAGCTCCATAGACACTTGAATTGTCAGCCAAAGTCAAGTCTATTGTTAGGAGGGTCCCTGAAACATGAGATGGGGACATCTGAGAAAATGCTCTTGAGGATTTTGGCTCTGTAGATTCCCTGAAACCCCAGACAGCTTGCAAAAGATGGCCCACAATTCTGGAATAAGAGCTAGCACTTGGTCCATGAGGGAAGAAACTGCAGTTTTCTCTGATGCAAAGCAACAGGTACTCCTCAGCCCTCAGAGGTGCCTTACTTCCTCTCCTGGATGCCAAGACAATAACCAGGGTTAAATCCCAGGGTAATCTAGCTCAGGATGTGGCGGGTCTGATAAGGAGGAAAGAGACTACACCCGGAAGGCCTCTAAGAATTTGGTAGCATGTCCTATAAAAGCCATAATACTCCTTGGGATTGGATTATGAAGATGTTTCTACGAAATAGCTGGAATCTAAGACTGAGTTATGAAGAATTAGGGCACAGGATTTAACACCTGTAAGGATCACTCCTATCAGTGGTAAAAATTCATTTAGTATGTCTCAGAAACCTGGAGAATGATACATCTCATGTCATAGGAAGTGGATATGCCAGAGGTGCCCTGGCAGATGGTAGAGGAGAGATATATTATGTGGGGCCATAAAACCCATCAGAGAATTATCCCCGGGGAACCCAAAGCACTCACCATTTACCAAGGATCTCAAAATGTGATGGCTAGAGGGGCCCTAGCATCACGAAGGAATTGAAAGGTGGCTCTGTTCTGCAGGCCAGGGATAATGGCAGAAGATATTGTCTCCAAGCTCGGTTTGTTAACAGCCATGGGAATGAAGAGTAATCAAGTAATAGAGGCTATAAGCCATAACTGAGACATTCTCCAATAGATATGATCTTTTTAAGAGTTATTCAGGTGAGTCTGAGGCACATCTAGTTTTGAGATCCATAATCTTTGGTGACTAGCTCAGTGTTCTTTCCATTAAATCATTATGACTCCCTTCTTTATTTAGCTCTGCTCATAAATAAGTTACTTTTTTCCTATAACAAAAGTAACTGTTCATTACAGAAATGTAGGGAAAGACAAGATCAGAAAAAAAAAAAAAGGAATCATTTTTGGGATAACATGAATTAACATGATTATTTCCGTCAGACAAATTCTAAGAAGCAGAATTGTTGTGTCCCGGGTGATATATATTTTTAAGGTTCTTTGGGTACATTCTCCAGAGACTTACCAGATTACTCTCCNAAGAACAAAAAAAAAAAAAAGGAATCATTTTTGGGATAACATGAATTAACATGATTATTTCCGTCAGACAAATTCTAAGAAGCAGAATTGTTGTGTCCCGGGTGATATATATTTTTAAGGTTCTTTGGGTACATTCTCCAGAGACTTACCAGATTACTCTCCCAGTTTCAGCCTATCAATATTCCCATTCTCCATTTCATTGCCAGCATTAGTCATTATAATTTTGCAAAGTTCCATGAGTTTAACTGAAAATTGTGTCTCTATTTACATCACTTTGTTACTTGTGAGACTGAACTTTTTCATGTTTTATTGTGTCGTCATGTTTTTTTGCCTTCTGTATTTCTTTTCTGAATTCATATAATTACCAGTTTGGGGGAAAAGTTTATCCTCTTCTTTTTGATTTGTAATAATGGTTTACAAGGTAGGCCTTTTTTTTTGATTTGTCATTTGACTTCAGTTTTCTTTACAGATTTTCTTTATGTAAAGTTTTATTGATTTTTTTAAAGCATCATATATGATACTTTTCCTTTTCCTATTGACATGATATTTCAATCATGTATTTGTATCTGATGTATTCAATAACTCTCACAAGTAATGTTTCATTCAGCAGATTCTTTCTATGGTAGTATTATGCCTTTAAAATTATTTTGTAATATGAGTACCCTCTTAATGACCTAGATTACTGTGATGGTGTGATCACTCACCTAGAGTCAGACATCCTGGAGTGTGAAATCAAGTGGGCCTTAGGAAGCATCACTACAAGCAAAGCTAATGGAGGTGATGGAATTCCAGCTGAGCTATTTCAAATCAAAAAATTATTTTGTAATATGAGTACCCTCTTAATGACCTAGATTACTGTGATGGTGTGATCACTCACATAGAGTCAGACATCCTGGAGTGTGAAATCAAGTGGGCCTTAGGAAGCATCACTACAAGCAAAGCTAGTGGAGGTGATGGAATTCCAGCTGAGCTATTTCAAACCCTAAAAAATAATGCTGTGAAAGTGCTACACTCATTATGCCAGAAAATTTGGAAAATTCAGCAGTGGCCACAGGACTGGAAAAGGTCAGTTTTCATTCCAATCCCTAAGAAAGGCAATGACAAAGAATGTTCAAACTACCACACAATTGCACTCATCTCACATGCTAGAAAAGTAATGCAGAAAATTCTCCAAGGTAGGCTTCAACAGTACATGAACTGTGAACTTTCAGATGTTCAAGCTGGATTTAGAAAAGGCAGAGGAACCAGAGCTCAAATTGCCAACATCCGTTGGATCATAGAAAAAGCAAGAGAATTCCAGAAAAGCATCTACTTATGCTTCATTGACTACGCTAAAACCTTTGACTGTGTGGATCACAACAAACTGGAAAATTCTTCAAGAGATGGGAATACCAGATCACCTTACCTGCCTCTTGAGAGACCTGTATTCAGGTCAAGAAGCAACAGTTAGAACCAGACATGGAACAACAGACTGGTTCCAAATTGGGAAAGGAGTACATCAAGATTGTATATTATCACCCTGCTTATTTAACTTACATGTAGAGTATATCATGTGAAAAGATGGGCTGGATGAAGCACAGGTTGGGATCAAGTTTTCAGGGAGAAATATCAATAACCTTAGATATGCAGATGACATCACCCTTATGGTAGAAAGTGAAGAAGGAAATAAAGAGCCTCTTGATGAAAGTGAAAGAGGAGAGTGAAAGCTGGCTTAAAACTCAACATTCAAAAAACAAAGATCAGGGCATCTGGTCCCATCACTTCATGGCCAATAGACGGGGAAACAATGGAAACAGTGACAGATTTTTTTTTCCCCCTTTGGCTTCAAAATCACTGTGGATAGTGATTGCAGCCATGAAATTAAAAGAGACTTGCTCCTTGGAAGAAAAGCTATGACAAACCTAGACAGCATATTAAAAATCAGAGACATCACTTTGCCAACAATGGTCCATCTAGTCAAAGCTATTGTTTTTCCAGTAGTCATGTGTGGATGCGAGTGTTGGACCATAAAGAAGACTGAGTGCCAAAGAATTGATGTTTTTGAACTGTGGTGTTGGAGAAGACTCTTGAGAGTCCCTTGGACTATAAGGAGATCAAACCAGTAAATCCTAAAAGAAATTAATCCTGAATATTCATTGGAAGGACTGATGCTGAAGCTGAAGCTCCAATACTTTGGCCTCCCGATGTGAACAGCAGACGCATTAGAAAAGACCCTGATGCTGGGAAAGATTGAAGGCAGGAGGAGAAGGGGATGACAGTGGATGAGATGGTTGGATGGCATCACTGACTCAATGGGCATGAGTTTGAGCAAACTCCAGGAAATAGTGAGGGACAGGGAAGGCTGGAGTGCTGCAGTCCATGGGGTTGTAAAGAGTTGGACATGACTGAGTGATTGAACAGCAACAATGATTACACTTTAATTTTTTTCAGAATTTTGTTGATGGATCACACTTGTTTATTTTTCCTGATGAGTTTATTTTTCCTTAAAGATTAATTTTAAGTTCCAGGGTAAGTTGCACTGCTTTAAAAATTGTATTCAATGTATACAGGAATTTTGGAAAAAAAGAACATTTGTGTAATATTGAGTCTTCATATTCAGTAACATGACTTATTTTGTTTTTGTGCAATTTTGTTTCCTTAAACAAGGTTTGTCCTGTTTTAGCATATATTAAATATTTCTTGATAATTTACTCTTAGAATAATGAAGTCCTTAGATATTTCATTTCTTCCTCCTCCCAACTTCACCATATGGTTCTTTTCATCACTATAAATTTATTTTGTGGTCTTATGCTAACAACCACTTGCCTGGTTTATTAAATAAATATACTAGGCATCTTTTGTAAAAATTGGTAGTGGACAGAAATATGGGATAATTCAAAAAGAGAGAAAACACTGAGATAAATGGGTACCCAAGGAATGGATGGCTCTGCTTCAGGGACTTAGAGAGAATGCCTGATGAAAGTTTGACTCATTGATTCAATGAAGTAGTTTAATTGATTCTCAGAATTTGGTTTAATATATTGTTAGCTCCTGTCTCCAGGGAATGTTTATTATAAGCCTGGAATTTCTCTTCAATGATGAGGAGAAACTCCCATTAGCAACTTGAAAAGCCATTTGGGCTGAAGACAGAGATGGTACCACTCAGTGTGAAAGTCTTAGTGGAAAGCAATCTTGGCTTCCATCAGAGGTATCATTCTCATCAATGAACTTGAGATCTTAATGGAGTTGTACAGCATTTTATATGTTTTGAGTGTATGCATGTGTTTTAAGGATGAAAAGAAAAGAGAATAAGAACAGGTGTGCTAATTATAATGGCAAGGGATGGGTGGTGAGGTTAGAATTTTAGAAAATCTTATTATAAAAGGACAAAAGTGATTAATATATTAAGTCCTCTAGTGTTTCTCTCCTGTTTGCTAAAGAGACTTCTAGTGTGGTATGTATCAGTTTCTTCTTTTCCTGCATCTTGGAAAGATGGTTCTGCCTGATCAAATTTACTCTTGGAGTTTTGCAACATAGAATAAATCAAAGGTAAAGAGCAGGAGCATAAGACATTAACAAGAATCATGTAGAGTGGAGAGATGGAGGGCTTTTTAAGGGTTATGGAGAGAAGAGCTGTGATTTATGAAGGAAATGGATGAAAAAGAAGTGGAACAAGGACACTTCAAGGAGGTTTTGTTGTGGTTTCTGAATTCCTGTTCACATTTGTGCTGGTTATTTTCTGTTTGTTCTTGCAGGATCATTCTCTACCTTTCTCTGCTCTGCTTTGTACTCCTGGAGGCTCCAGGTACTACATCTCCTGGGTCTGTGGCTGGGGCTAGAGTCAGATTCAGCCAGAGGGAGGCACGAGCATAAGGTCAAAGGGTGAGAAGGGAAAGAAGTTGGGTAGGGTTTTGATTGCCCACCCCATATCAAGACTGGCTAGGTTTTTGGCAGTGGCTGCAGTCCTTTGCAGGCTTCCCTGTCAATGCAGGAGATGCTGGTTTGATCCCTGAGTTGGGAAGATCCCCTGGAGGAGGGCATGGCAACCCTCTCCAGTATTCTTGCCTAGGAAACCCCATGGATAGAGGAGCTTGGCGGGCTACAGTCCATGGGGTTTCAAAGAGTTGGACACAACTGAGCGACTTAGCACGCACGCACAGTCTTTTACAAGAGCCACAGTTCCCACTGAGGCACACTTCTCCCATTGCTACAGCTCTCACTCTAGTAACACCACCTCCCTCCCTTGGCTCCTTCAATCCTAAGTAGTAATGGATTCCCTCTGTTCTCAGTATCCAGGCACTTTACCATCTTTGCTGGTTTCTCTTACCCTGCTTACTTCTTTGTAAAACCTTCCTGACTTATACGCTTTGAGTATGCCATCTATATTCTGCTGGGAGTCTAACTGATACAGCAATGTTAAGAAATACAAGTAGGGACTAAGCTTATTTTAAAACTACTTTTGATTGTGTAGAGTGTTTTGGGCAAGGACACAACTCCAGGAGTAAACACAGAAAAAAACTTGTGTCTTACCATATAGCATAATTTCAGCCTTTTATTTTGTTGTTGTTGTTCAGTTGCTAAGTCGTGTCTGGCTCCTTGCGACCCCATGGACTGCAGCACGCCAGGCTTCCCTTTCCTTCACTATCTCCCAGAGTTTGCTCAAACTCATGTCCATTGAATCCAACCATCTCATCCTCTGTTGGTGCCTTCTCCTCCTGCCCTCAATCTTTCCCAGCATCAGGGTCTTTTCCAATGAGTCAGCTCTTTGCATCAGCTGGCCAAAATACTGGAGCTTCAGCTTCAGCATCAGTTCTTCCAATGAATGTTCAGGGTTGATTTCCTTCAGGATTGACTGGCTTAATCTCCTTGCNCCTGCCCTCAATCTTTCCCAGCATCAGGGTCTTTTCCAATGAGTCAGCTCTTTGCATCAGCTGGCCAAAATACTGGAGCTTCAGCTTCAGCATCAGTTCTTCCAATGAATGTTCAGGGTTGATTTCCTTCAGGATTGACTGGCTTAATCTCCTTGCAGTCCAAGGGACTCTCCAGAGGCCTCCTCAGCATCAAAATTCGAGAGCATCAATCCTCTGGTGCTCAGCCTTCTCTATGGTCCAACTTTCACATCTGTATATGACTACTGGAAAAACCACAGCATTGACTATAAGGACCTTTGTTGGCAAAGTGATGTCTCTGCCTTTTAATACACTGTCTGAGCTATTTCAAATCCTAAAACATGATGCTGTCAAAGTGTTGCACTCAGTATGCCAGCAAATTTGGAAAACTCAGCAGTGGCCACAGGACACAAAAGGTCAGTTTTCATTCTAACCCCAAAGAAAGGCAATGCCAAAGAATGTTCAAACTACCACACAATTGCACTCATCTCACATGCTAGAAAAGTAATGGTCAAAATTCTCCAAGCAAGGCTTCAACAGTAAATGAACTGTGAACTTCCAGATGTTCAAGCTGGATTTAGAAAAGGCAGAGGAACCAGAGATCAAATCGTCAACATCCACTGGATCATCAAAAAAGCAAAGGAATTCCAGAAAAACATCTATTTTTGCTTTATTGACTACACCAAAGCCTTTGACTGTGTGGGTCACAACAAACTGGAAAATTCTTCAAGAGATGGGAATACCAGACCACCTTACCTGCCTCTTGACAGACCTGTATGCAGGTCAAGAAGCAACAGTTAGAACCGGACATGGAACAATGGACTGATTTCAAATTGGGAAAGGGGTATGCCAAGGCTGTATATTATCATCCTGCTTATTTAACTTACATGCAGAGTACATCATGGGAAATGCCAGGCTGGATGAAGCACAAGCTGGAATCAAGATAGCCTGGAGAAATATCAATAACCTCAGATATGCAAATAACACCACCCTTATGGCAGAAAGCGAAGAGGAACTAAAGAGCCTCTTGATGAAAGTGAAAGAAGAGAGTGAAAAAGCTAGTTTGCAACTCAACATTCAATAAAGGAAGATCAGGGCATCTGGTCTCATCACTTTGTGACAAATAGATGGGGAAATGATGGAGAAAGTGACAGACTTTATTTTCCTGGGCTCCAAAATCATTGCTGATGGTGACTGCAGCCATGAAATTAAAAGACGCTTGCTCCTTGGAAGAAAATCTATAACAAATCTAGACAGCATATTAAAAAGCAAAAACAGTACTTTGCCAACAATGGTCCATCTAGTCAAAGCTATTGTTTTTCCAGTAGTCACATATGGATGTGAGAGTTGGACTATAAAGAAGAATGAATGCCAAAGAATTGATGCTTTTGAACTGTGGTGTTGGAGAAGACTCTTCAGAGTACCTTGGACAGCAAGGAGATCAAACCTGTCAATCCTAAAGGAAATCAACCCTGAATATTCATTGGAAGGACTGATGCTGAAGCTCCAATACTTTGGCCACCCAATGCAAAGAACTGAATCATTGGAAAAGACCCTGAAGCTGAGAAAGATTGAAGGCAGGAGGCGAAAGGGATGACAGAGGATGAGATGGTTGGTTGGCATCACCGACTCGATGGACATGAGTTTAAGCATGCTCTGGGAGTTGGTGATGGACAGGGAAGCTTGGCATGCTGCAGTCCATGAGATTGCAAACAGTTGGACGTGACTGAGTGACTGAAGAGACTGACTAGGTTTGTCATAGATTTCTTTCCAAAGAACAAGAGTCTTAATTTCATGGCTGCAGTCACACTATCTGCAGTGATTTTGGAGCCCAGGAAAAGAAAATCTGTCAGTGTTTCCGCTTTCCCCTTCTATCTGCCTTGAAGTTTTGGGACCGATGTCATGGTTTTAGTTTTTTTTTTTTTTTTTTTTTAAATGTTGAGTTTTAAGTCTTTTATATAAAGTTTTAAAACTCTAAGTAGGAAAGAGGCATGAGGATATGAATTATGTTTCTGGCAGGGTTTTGAGGTAATATTGGATAAATTTAGAAGAGAAATAGATTTCGTACTTATTGCTCTATCTGTGGACTTTGTGATCTTAGACATGCAATTTGATTTCCTAATGACTCTAACTTGTCTTAATGAAGTCAGCTAATGCTTTCCTTTAATTTTAATATAAATTAATTTTATTTCCTTCTTGCCTTTCTAATTTATCCTCTATCAGCAAAAAGCTATAGCTGTTGTATGTGGACAGCTTGGATCCCTAGAATCATTATTTAATAGGTTTAATAATAATATATAGCTACAGAATGTAATACTTATTTCCAGAGATTCTGGTGCACATAGCAATGTTATGGCAATGTTTGATTCCAAACAGACAGTTCAGGAGACATATTTTTATTTTCAGCCCATTGAATAACTTCTTTCTCTTTGTGATTGGTTGGTAGCTTAGGAAAACCACCCAGAAGGCACTGGAACAAATGGAAAGAATTGTGTCCAGTTCATGCTTACTCTCCTCGGCTCTTCATAAAACACCATGTCTTTCTCTCTTTGTACAGGACTTCCTACCTTTGCCCAATAGATATGTTCATGGGGAGTTAAATATGGAGAAAAGCCCTTCTAAAACACACTATTGAAAGAAATGCTGATGTGAATATTTTTATAAAGAAGTCATTTCTAATTTATCTTCAAGAAAATTCAACATAAATTCCAATTTTGGCTTTGTTGATTTTTGCTATGGTCTCTTTTGTTTCTTTTGCATTTATTTCTGCCCTAATTTTTAAGATTTCTTTCCTTCTACTAACTCTGGGGTTCNTGTGAATATTTTTATAAAGAAGTCATTTCTAATTTATCTTCAAGAAAATTCAACATAAATTCCAATTTTACATCTAAAACATAGCATGGTTGTAACATGTCTGCTTTTTCTGGGCATTCCTTAAAGCACTTGTGGAGTTGATCTAGGGAAGAAACTTCTCTTTGATAAACATTTGTAACTTTCAGCTACTCTGTGGAAAATTCTTTGTCATGAGTAGGCTTTACATCACTGTTCCATTAGGTTTTTCTGACAACTTGGTACTGACCCTAAGCAAAGTAAGTAGGGCAGCCTACTTGGCCACACTGCTGCTGGCATCTTTCTTTCTTGGTTTGCTTCTTCTTTATTCCAAAATGTCTGCCCGTAAAGACTTTCAGTTAAGCTCTTCAATTCTTAGACTTTTCTGATCAGTCTTTATGAGATCTTCATGAATGGAGATCTTTATCAGGCATTTGGGGGTGAAGCTGGGGGACCACTGAGCTTCCCACAGCATATCCTAGCCCTGACAAGGCCACACCCTCTCCAGCCCACCTGGCTGAAGTCTTCAGAGCAAAGATGCACAGAGAAGACCAAGGAAACTTGGGAAGTCATGACACTTTCCCTCCTGCTTCTTGTTCTGGCATATTAAATGTTCTGGTTTAAAAATTATTTTTTTAACTTCCCTTATATGTTCCCAGGATAATATAGAAGAAACTTGAAGAGCCCAGAAGGCAGCAGTGGTTTATCTTTACCTATAGTCTGGAGAAAAGAAGTATCACCCTTAGTCACTCTTCATTTTCTGGCCTTCTCAGGCTCATATGTGTTTCTATGACTTAAGCCCTTGTACTCCAAGAAGCCAAGAAAAAATGAGGGCAAAGTGAAGGGGGAGTGAATACCACTTAGTGAGCACCCATTAAGTGCTAGATCCTTGTGTGAGGGGCTTTATATACAGTATTCTAGTTAAGCCCCATTCAGCCTTAGTAAATAGGTGCTATTACTGGTCCCGTTTGACAAATGAGAAAACTGAGACCACATTTATTGAAGTCACAGAATACACATTCAGTGGCAGATCTGGGATCTGAACTGGGCTCTAAAATCTGCAATTTTCATCAAACTGCAAGACAGCCCACTTTGTATGGCACCCATCTCTCTGGGTTTCAGGAACATTTTGAATCTGCCTCTTGGAAGGGCTGCACCTACACAATGAGGGGCCGTGCAGGAATCATGAACCTCCAAGACCCTCTTATACTCGCTTATAGGGATGGATTTAATCTTCTATTTTAGGAGAACACCTGCATTTTCATGCTACTTTTCTCATATTCACCCCTCAGACTGAACAAGCGAATGACTGGGTTGGCTTCATTCTCTGCTGCTACCCTCCTAGCACAACAACCATGAGCTGGACTGCAAAAGCAAACTAGTCATAGCCATGTGGCCAGAGACACGAAATGCTTCCAAATCTCAAGGAACCAAGTAGTATGTGGGTCTCATCTAGGGGTCTCCTACTTTGGGTGGAGATGAGCAGCCATGAGAACTCCACTCAGCCGGAGGAGAAGACAGAGGTGATGGGGGAGCCTGCATACATGCCTCCTGACGGTCCTAAACCTGCTGGATCTATGAGTCCTTTTCACTTACATGTACACATTCCCCAAGTCTTCTGTGGCTTATTAACTTTGTCAGCCCTTGAGGAGCTGGTAGCTTTGGGCTGTCAAATGTGAAATAAGGCAATCTCCTTTATGTGCATTCCCTAGACCTCTCCAGTGAGTCTCTGGAAGAGGCTGTCCTGTCTATGAGCAGCATATCTCAGGCAAAATCATGAGAAGAAACTCTGTTTCAAAAATCGCCTGTAGATGTATGACAGCCTAAATGGCCACTGGACGATTAGAACAGATGCAAACAATAGGTAGGACCGTACAGGAATGTAATAGCTGGATGTCAGCCCTGTTGGAAGCTGTTATTATATTACTCCTAGGATGAGTGACCAAGAGAGATGTATGACCAGGAGAGACTGAACACAGGGTTTAGCAGACATCTAGTTTAACTCTTTGCTTTCCATCATTGGGCAGGAGCTTGCATTTTCATTTCTTCCAAGGCTCTGCCAAAAGCTGTCTTGGGGAAACTTTCATGGGCATGGGAAGAACACTTAATGAAAGAAGATGGAGCTCTTGGCTGATT
The DNA here is from genome assembly GCA_006410675.1 of Oreotragus oreotragus. Classification (NCBI taxonomy): domain Eukaryota; kingdom Metazoa; phylum Chordata; class Mammalia; order Artiodactyla; family Bovidae; genus Oreotragus; species Oreotragus oreotragus. The sequence continues at coordinate 43,698 of SJYX01004664.1, forward strand.
CTCTATGTGTCTCTTGCCCTTATCACACTGCATTATTCCCTGGAAATGCTATTCACTAGCCACAACTTCCATGTAAATTCTTGTTCTTTTCTATAAAGTCCTCAGCTGGCGTTTATGATTGTGTTTCTGGTATGTGACTCCAAGTCTCAGTGAGGAAGGTTTACATGTCATTCAATCTGTTCTCCTGCTGCCAAACTTGAAATTACATGTGACAGGGCTGTCTCTTATACACATCTAGATGTGTATAAGAGACAGCAGAAATCCCTTGCATTCCTATACACTAATAATGAGAAAGTAGAAAACGAAATTAAGGAAACAATTCCATTCACCATTGCNTTACATGTCATTCAATCTGTTCTCCTGCTGCCAAACTTGAAATTACATGTGACAGGGTTTTGTCACTTGCCCTCATATTTTTCCGTGTCTTTCAGAGAGAGAGAGACCCCCATAGATCTCTGAAAGATAAAAAAGACACTTGATGCTTCCTCTCTTTCACTCTTTTCTTCATCTGACATCGAATCCCTTTTTCTTGATTTCCTATGGCTAGTAACAGGGAACAGCAGGGTAATGCACTTCACAGGCAAAAGCTCTGATTCTCCCAGACTGATATCGTCTCTCCTCACCCCCAAAGACTTCTTGCTGACTCTGTGTTCTAAGTGGTCAAAGCAAACCAAGAAATAATATGAATCAAAGGAAGAGAAACCAGGTCTACAGAAGGTGAACACAAGAGCAGTGCAGGGGAAAGGGTAGATGGGTAGGAAAGTGGAGATTTTCTCTCTTATTCTGGGAGTATGGATGTGATTAGTGTTGAAAACTGAGAGATCCCTGTGACAGGGATTTGAGATTCCTGTTTCTTTTTTGCCTGTCTCTGGCCCCAACACTTTATCATTGTGAGGCCTTGTCAGAGCTCTGTCCCTTGTATCATTTACAATCGAATCTGTCAACTGTGGGCTTCCCTGATGGCTCAGCAAAAGAACTTGCCTGCCAATGCAGGAGATGTGGGTTCAATCCCTGGGTCAAGAAGAGCCCTTGGAGAAGGAAATGGCAATCCACTCCAGTGTTCTTGCCTGGGAAATCCCTTGGACAGAGGAGCCTGGCGGGCTACAGTCCACCGGGTTGTAAAGAGTTGGACACGACTTAGTGACTAAACAACAGTAACTGTCAGCTGAGGGGTCTTAAAGAATCAAATAGCTAATGTCATTCTCCAACTTTGAGTCCATAAAATTGAGTCCCCCAAGCCAAAAGGTCTCACTAGTAAACTTTATTCATGTACATAACAATTGTTCTCCTAGTCCCTTCTGAAAGGAAGTACAGCAGATGTAGTTCAGGAAAGATTAACCATAACTTTAATAATATGAACTGGACACATGATATTATCATTCAAAACCTTAATATAATGAAGCATCCTAACTGAGACTTCCCTTGGTATTTACCATGGGCTTGTGCTGATCTATTGCTATGAGATTAGAAAGAATAAAAAAATAACCAAAGTAAAAGGAATGCTATGACATGAAGGGGCCAATAGGAGGTCAAGACTCCAACCTCAGCAAATCAGTGACCCGGAGTTATCTGAGAACTATTCACAAATATTTACAGTTGCAAAAGAGACCTTTATGTTATGTTTTTCACTGAAGGGCATTTTTCAAAGGGTTAACACAATTTTTTTCTTTTCCCACATTTCCAATTAATTTAATGCTGTAGCTATAACTGCTTCATCATCAACTTTTTGACCTGGATATGCTGTTCAATCATTCATTATCCGGTATGCAATACATTGAGCATCTGTACTTTCTGTCTAGATCACAATAGGCTTTTGATGAGTTTTCAGATCATTTCAAATATCTTTTCTCTCTTAATACCCAACCCCTAATTCTATATCTAGGTAAGAAAATGAGGTTAGTGGTGATTTAGTGGCAGAGTCAAAATTAGAACCCAGATCTCCTAATTCCCAGGCAAGCGATGCCTCATGTTCCAATGTTCCTTGCCAAACAGGCTCCAAGAAGACCCATAATCTTCCCTGCAATGGGCCTACTTGACACCTGTTGGCAACTACCAATGTGCTTCTTATTTCATAAGATGTTACTATGGCTTCAGTGAGGTCTTTTAAAGAGAGGCTTCATGATGGCTGGCAAAATTGCCAAAACAATCATCAGATCATTACCTTGACAACACATATGCTCTTGACTTTCCCTGTTAATGCACTAATAAAAATCAACAAAATAATTAAAATTTGTAAGAGCAGATGTATGGATAATAATTAGGCAGCAGCAGTGACATAAGAAAATGAAATGTGTTTTTGATTGTAGAAAATGTCTTTTGTCCCTATGCACAATAAGATCCCTATTTATAAAATATATTAAAATTACATAGTTTCACCAAATGTTAATAGGAGTCATAACTGAGTAGTAGGATTCCAGGTAAATTTCATCTTCCTTTTGCGCTTATATATTTTCCAAATGCTCTACAATGACAATGAGTTACTCTAGTGATTAGAAAAAGATTTGTACTTGCTTTGAGTTTTGACATAAATGCATATCATATATAAGATCGGGAGCCACTGAGCTATGTGTCCATCAGTAAGTGGTTCTCCCATAGAGTGACTATTCTCATTTTTTATGTTATACTGCTGCTGCTAAGGTGCTTCAGTTGTGTCCAACTCTGTGCAACCCCATAGACTGCAGTCCACCAGACTCTTCTGTCCCTGGGATTCTCCAGGCAAGAATACTGGAGTGGGTTGCCATTTCCTTCCCCATTATGTCATACAAATGAGGCATATTTATGTACTAGTACTTCAACTTTAAAATTATATAATTTATTTTTACTCTTCTTGCACATACGTGACCTGGTTTTAGGTCATCTCTCCTGTCACTTGAGTTTAGGTCCTATGTTTCAAAGAAGTTACTTTAACTACATTGACCTAATAAGTGTATACACATTGACTGTTTTTAGGAACTGCCTAGTTAGATGAATGTCTTTACAAGGAACTACTTAATCATTTTATTTTTCATTCATCTATTAAGTTGGCACCATGGTCCAAATGGAAACCATTTTGCTATGCCTCAGCGTTAATCTAGTTTTAATGAGTCTCTGGAGGTCTCTGGATGGATTTTTGCTGCCAAATACCATTCAGCCTAACACTGCAAGTGAAGCATCGAACTCAGGGTATTTTGTCTGGCAATAGATTTCTGCTTGGAGTAGCATCCTATACATTTGGAAGATTCTCAAATGACAAATTTCTAATACTTTACCCCAAGACCACCCAGATGAATTCAATGTTCTGGTCTTGGTTCTAATAAGTTGCATATAATTATCTTCACATAACTATGGTACTACAAAAATATTCCACACCTACATTTAATAAGAATGAAATAAGAGAATAAGTGAAATAAGTGACTTGACTCAATGGTTTTGATCTCTAGTTAACAGCTATTTAAGGGTTTCCCTGGTAGCTCAGCCAGTAAAGAATCCACCTGCAATGCAGGAGACCCTAGTTCAATTCCTGGGTTGGGAAGATCCCCTGGGGAAAGGATAGGCTACCCACTCCAGTATTCCTGGGTTTCCCTGGTGGCTCAGATGGTAAAGAATCTGCCTGCAATGTGGGAGACCTAGGTTTGATCCCTGGGTTGGGAAGATCCCCTGGAGAAGGGAATGGCAACCCACTCCAGTATTCTTGCCTGGAGAATTCCATGGACAGAGGAGCCTGGCGGGCTGCAGTCTATGGGATCACAAAGCGTCGGAAACGACTGAGTGACTTACTTTCACTTTTAACAGCTGTTTACGTATTTGTATACTATAAAGCAATTAAACGGTATTTGTGTAATATTTGTGTGGACAATGATGGGGGAGTTGATGCTATAATCTTTGCCTTGAAGTTGCTCACAAAGAGGTTAGAATAGACAAGAAACATTCCCCTCTACCCCAATGTCTAATAAATGTGTACACAAGAAATGGGTGAATGCATTTAAATGGGAGTGACAGGAATAAAAGGGAGCCATTCTTCACACTGTCACTACGTAGAAGCATGAGGGAAGTCAGTTCAGCTTTTGCAGTGGTCCGTGTCTGACATGATAAAGGCCTGGATTAGGGTGGGAAAAGTGGGAAATGGAGACATAAGAGTTCCAGAACATTATAATGAAGAACAAACAATTGGTTTGGTGATTAACTGATCCTGAGGAGAAGAAAGTGGAGGTTATCAGAAACGATTCAACTTTCAAGCCTGGGTGACCTAAAGGAGAAAGGGCCTCTTAGAAAGAGGAAAATGAAGGAGTAGATTTGTCATGGAGTAAGGTGATGAGATAGGTAATGTTGAGTTTTGTCAACTGACATATCAAAGGTATTCTATAAAAATGGTGCAAATGGACTTCTACGTGGCATTTGACAATGCCTTTATTCTTATCCTATGCATAACAGGGATAAATAAGGACCAGACAATGTACTGATACATATTAGATTAAGTTATCTGTATCCTAATTAATAGATCAATATTAACACATCTCTAATGAGTCTCTGTTGCATGCCTTGTCCTAATGATCACTTATATTAATGCATTAAATGTGAACACAGTTGACATGCTTATCCAACTATTAGTAGATACAAACCAGTAGGGATAATGGCTTATGAAAAATAGATCTTGACCATCTCTGTAACCTCTTGGTTTTAGATTTTGATTTTAACAAGATAAAATTTAGGATGGTTGGATGGCATCACCAACTTGATGGACATGAGTTTGAGTAAGCTCCAGGAGTTGGTGATGGACAAGGAAACCTGGCATACTGCAGTCCATGGGTNCTCTTGGTTTTAGATTTTGATTTTAACAAGATAAAATTTAGGATGGTTGGATGGCATCACCAACTTGATGGACATGAGTTTGAGTAAGCTCCAGGAGTTGGTGATGGACAAGGAAACCTGGCATACTGCAGTCCATGGGTCACAAAGAATTGGACATGACTGAGTGACTGAAGTGAACTGAAAAGTACAGTAGAGCATTTTGGAGTGAAATATTAAAAAAGTGAGAAACAAGTCAAAAAGACTTACTGTCTTCATCAGGTTCCATGAATCAACAGCATTATGAGGCTGTATTAATAGATGTTCAATATAGACTAGGCAATAGGCTTGCTGTTTGCACAGGTCAAAAGGACCTGAATTGACCCTGTTCTTGCTTTGACAGTTTAAAGACTCTATGGTGGGATGTGTTCAGAGAGGAAGTACCAGGATGGTGAACCATCAAAACCTCAATGTCCTCCAGCATTTAAAGCATCAAGAGATCTTTAGTTTCAGGAAAGTTCAGAGAGGAAATATGAAAAATATTGCAAATTGGCTCACTCAATACCCCTTCTAATCCCCCTCTACCATAGTTTCCTATACTGAGTCTTATAATCACAAAATCACATTTCCTAGATTCTCCTGAATCAAAGTTTCTGTGTGTGATCGTGGCTTCACCAACCAGACGTACTTGCCTCTTAAACTTGAGAGAGAGGTGCTGTGAATAAAGAAGTAGAATCTTCGAGGGAAACTATGGCAGAGGTTCTACTCTTTGTTGTCCAAAATCATAGGTAGCAGTATTCATAGAATTTTTGCTGGAACAGCCCCACGGTGGGGTTGGGCCTTCAGTTTGGATGTGCAGTATCCAAGGTTGAGTTCCTTGCACTTCTAAGACATTCTGTAAGTTATCTGGCAATCTGTAACAAAAAGCCTTTCTTGTTTGAGCTAGCTAGAGTGGATTCTATTATCTATGAGAATAAGAACTCTGACTGACATAGGCATATCAGACCAATGGATTGGTGCTATGAGAATAATGATTTCTTCAAAGCTGACCAATGATGAAATGAATATGTTTCAGAAAGATCATTGCTGCTGCTGCTGCTAAGTCGCGTCAGTCATGTCCGACTCTGTGTGACCCCATAGACAGAAGCCCACCAGGCTCCTTTGTCCCTGGGATTCTCCAGGCAAGAACACTGGAGTGGGTTGCCATTTCCTTCTCCAATGCAAGAAAGTGAAAAGTGAAAGTGAAGTCGCTCAATTGTGTCCAACTTTTAGCGACCCCATGGACTATAGCCTACAAGGCTCCTCTGTCCATGGGATTTCCCAGGCAAGAGTATTGGAGTGGGGTGCCATTGCCTTCTCCGAGAAAGATCATTAGTTGTGCTCAATTATGATGGAGCAGTCACTTGGTGGGGACAAAAGCATCAAGATTTGGTTAGATGAGACAACTTGGAAGTCTCCTGCTGATGACCTAAGATTGTATTGGTATGCTGCTAAGTCACTTCAGTCATGTCCAACTCTGTGCAACCCTATAGATGGCAGCCCACCAGGCTACCCTGTCCCTGGGATTCTCCAGGCAAGAACACTGGAGTGGGTTGCCATTTCCTTCTCCAATGCATGAAAGTGAAAAGTGAAAGTGAAGTCACTCAGTAGTGTCTGACTCTTCGAGACCCCAAGGACTGCAGCCTACCAGGCTCCTCCATCCATGGGATTTTCCAGGCAAGAGTACTGAAGTGGGGTGCCATTTCCTTCTCCTGTATTGGTATACAAAGAAAGTATTCGATTATCTGATCAAAAATATTCTCACTTTGATGTGAATGGCACATAGACTTTAACCTCTGCTGAGTCATATAAAAGGGCTATTTAATTCATATTAATCCCATTGTGAAATTCGACAGCAAAGATGTTTGAGGAAAGAGTACATTTCATTACTTTGTATGAACTCTGGATAGTCCCCTGACCACCTTACTTCATTTGTTCATGGTTTCAAGTAGACGAGTCTAGCACTTAGACAAGTATTCATAAAGTATTGGCTTGGTCAAAAAATTCATTCAGGTTTTTCTGTACTATCTTAGGGAAAAACCTAACAAATCTTTTGGCCAACCCAATATTTAATTACTCAATACTTGTGCAAAATGGAAAGGAAATAAAAGTACTTAAGACATAAAATATTACTATATATTGGGACTCATCTGACTTGAATCAATCGTTCAAGGCCATATTAATAAATAACTGATGCTCTCCATTGAAACCTATTGTGCGTTTCTTTCAGTTCAGTTTAGTCACTCAGTTGTGTCTGAATCTTTGCGAACCCATGAACTGCAGTATGCCAGGCATCTCTGTCCATCACCAACTCCTGGAGTACATCCAAACTCATTTTCTTTGAGTCGGTGATGCCATCCAACCATCGCCTTCTCTGTCATCCCCTTCTCCTGCTCTCAATCTTTCCCAGCATCAGGGTCTTTTCAAATGAGTCAGCCCTTCACATCAGCTGGCCAAAGTATCAGCCCTTCCGATGAAAACCCAGGACTGATCTCCTTTAGGATGGACTGGTTGGATCTCCTTACAGTCGAAGGGACTCTCAAGAGTCTTCTCCAACACCACAGTTCAAAAGCATCAATTCTTTGGTGTTCAGCTTTCTTTATAGTCCAATTCTCACATCCATACATGACTGCTGGGAAAACCATAGCCTTGACTAGACGGACCTTTGCTGGCAAAGTAATGTCTCTGCTTTTTAATATGCTGTCTAGGTTGGTCATAGTTTTTCTTCCAAGGAGTAATCGTCTAATAACTTCATGGCTGCAATCACCATCTGAAGTGATTTTGGAGCCCCAAAATATTAAGTCAGTCAATGTTTCTCCATCTATTTCCCATGAAGTGATAGGACTGAATGGCATGATCTTAGTTTTCTGAATATTGAGCTTTAAGCCAACTTTTTTGCTCTCTTCTTTCACTTTCAAGAGGCTCTTTAGTTCTTCACTTTCTGCCATAAGGGTGGTGTCATCTGCATATCTGAGGTTATTGATATTTCCCCCAGCAATCTTGTTTCCAGCTTGTGCTTCCTCCAGCACAGCGTTTCTCATGATGTACTCTGCATATAAGTTAAATAAGCACAGTGACAATATACAGCCTTGACGTACTCCTTTCCCTATTTGGAACTAGTCTGTTGTTCCATGTCCAGTTCTAACTGTTGCTTCCTGACCTGCATATAGGTTTCTCAAGAGGCAAGTCAGGTGGTCTGGTATTCCCATCTCTTTCAGAATTTTCCACAGCTTATTGTGATCTACACAGTCAAAGGCTTTGGCATAGTCAATAAAGTAGAAATAGATGTTTTTTCTGGAATTATCTTGCTTTTTCAATGATCCAGTGGATGTTGGCAATTATATCTCTGGTTCTTCTGCCTTTTCTAAAACCAGCTTGAACATCTGAAAGTTCATGGTTCACATGTCGCTGAAGCCTGCCTTGGAGAATTTTGAGAATTACTTTACTATCATGAGATTGAGTGCAATTGTGCAGCAGTTTGAGCATTCTTTGGCATTGCCTTTCTTTGGGATTGGAATGAAAACTGACCTTTTCCAGTCCTGTGGCCACTGCTGAGTTTTCCAAATTTGGTGGCATATTGAGTGCAGCACTTTCACAGCATCATCTTCCAGGATTTGAAATAGCTTAACTGGAATTCCATCACCTCCACTAGCTTTGTTCATAGCGATGATTCTTAAGGCCCATTTGACTTCAAGGATGTCTGGCTCTAGGTGAGTGATCACACCATCATGATTATCTTGGTCGTGAAGATCTTTTTTGTACAGTTCTTCTGTGTATTCTTGCCACCTCTTAATATCTTCTGCTTCTCTTAGGTC
>SJYX01004664.1:54746-76200 GCA_006410675.1 Oreotragus oreotragus
CTTCATTCTTTCTGGAGTTATTTCTCCACTGATCTCCAGTAGCATATTGGGCACCTACCAATCTGGGGAGTTCATCTTTCAGTGTCCTATCTCTTTCCCTTTTCATACTGTTCATGTGGTTCTCAAGGCAAGAATACTGAAGTGGTTCGCCATTCCTTTCTCCAGTGGACCACATTCTGTTAGACCTTTCCACCATGGCCCATCCATCCTGAGTGACCCCACAGGGCATGGCTTAGTTTTATTGAGTTAGTCAAAGCTGTGGTCCTTTGCCTCTTTGCAGTCCTTTGCATTTCTTTACCTCTCTCCAATCTTTATTTGTAAAAATCTCACCTCCTCTTTGGGCTTTCATAAATGCCATATCTCATGATGTTTTTCTTAAACACTGCAAACTCATTTCATCCTCAAAATCTTTATATTTGCTGTTCCTTCTGACTGGAATCCTTTCCCCTAAGACACAGGCATGAATAACTCCTCTTCATTCAGGTGTCAGCTCAGTGTCACTCTGTAGCAAGAAAGGCCTCTCCACTCTAACTTAAATAGCAACCCTAGTGGATGAAGAATCCACCTGCAATGCAGGAGATACAGGCAGATGCAGGTTCTATCTCTGGGTGGGGAAGATCCCCTGGAGGAGGAAATGGAAACCCACTCCAGTATTCTTGCCTGGGAAATCCCACGGACAGAGAATCCTGGTGGGCTACAGTTCATGGGGTCACAAGAGTCAGACACAACTAAGCATGTGTGCGGCAACAGCAGTGGTAGTCTCTCCTGCTAGTCCATTCAATTTTTAAATCTTACTTGTCGCTATCTAAAATACTATCAGGACCTAAAACCACCTTACTTACTTGTTTTCGTGTTTGGTGTCATTAGAAAGTACATTCCAATAGGCTAGGGAATTCATTTATTTTTTACTACTCTATCTCAGAATGTAAAATAGTGGCTGACCTATAGCAGAGCTTCATAAATTTTTGCTGAAGGAAAGAAGGAAAAAATGGATATATTCTCTCACTGGGATGTCAGGTTCCCCTTCTCTGAATCCCGCTGCATTGTGCTTATCATTTTTTAAGATAAGAGGATTAATATTCTGCCTTCCATATGACAATAGTAACTATGCCTTACTTACTTTTGATTTCTTCTATGATTTGTACCATCTAATACAGGGTCAATATATGCCAAATTAGACATGGTCAACAATTCTTGATAAGTCCTTTATCATACCTATATATGAATAGGAGATAAACCAGCATTTCAAATATGAAGGTTTGTATGTGACTATCTGTGGTTTGAACAGAACTGCAAACCAAAGAGTATCAAATATAATGGGGGATATAAATCATATAAGAAGTAAATAAATACAGATCTTCCTTAACTCATGAATGCATTATGTCCTGATAACCCATTGTAAATTGAAAATATCATAAATTGAAAATGCATTTAATACACCTCACCTACTGAACACTATAGCTTAGCATAGCCTCCTTTAAACATGCTCAGAACACTTACATTGGCCTACAGTTAGGCAAACCATCTAACACAGTCTATTTTATAATGGTGTGTTATATATCTCATGCAATTTATTGAATACTGTACTGACAGTGAACAACAGAATGGTTGTGTGGCTACAAAATGGCTATAAGTATATGAGCTGAGATCACGTGGCTGACCAGGAGCTGCAGTGAGGGCCTCTGCCCAGCATCATGAAAGAGTATGGGACCACACAGTGCTAGCCTGGGAAATGATCAAAATTCAAAGTACAATTTCTATTGAACGTGTTTTACTTTTGTGCCATCATAATGTTGAACCACTGTAAGCCAGGGACTGTCTGTAGACTCATATATTTAACAGTTCTTATTAAAGGTCAGTGTGATGGTTAAATTNGTGCTAGCCTGGGAAATGATCAAAATTCAAAGTACAATTTCTATTGAACGTGTTTTACTTTTGTGCCATCATAATGTTGAACCACTGTAAGCCAGGGACTGTCTGTAGACTCATATATTTAACAGTTCTTATTAAAGGTCAGTGTGATGGTTAAATTTATGTGTCAACTTGGAGGATGATTTTAGATGAGATTAACGTTTAAATCAGTAAATTTGGGGTAAAGCCAATTGCCCTCTGTAATGTTGGTGGGCCTCATCCAGTCATTTCAAGGTGTGAGTAGTACAAAAAGACCAGCCTTCTTGAGCAGGAGGAAATATTCCCACAGAGTGCCTTTGGACTGGAACTGCAATATCAGCTCTCCTAGGTCTCAAGACTGGTGGCCCACACTGCAGATTTAGACTTGCAAGCCTGCATAATCATGCAAGCAATCCTTTAAAATCAACCTCTTTCTGTGTGTATATACATGCACACAAACATCTTACTGGTTCTCTGGAGTACCCTAGTGAATACAGTAGGCATTTAATTTCTTTGCTCCACTCATTTCATTGGTGACCAAATTCACTCTTTTGGCTCATGATTTCTTGTTTTCCTGTGAAAATGAGAATGTCCTTGGAGGAGCAAATACCTGAAGTCTTACTAGGCATTTATATTCCTGCAAATGACTCTCAAATCTATAATTCTTTAGAACAAGTTTTGACAAGAGAAGGGAAGCAAAGGAGAAACGAGATTGTCAGAGAGTGATCCTCCAAGTCTTGGCACTCTTTGTTAAATGGAGTTTGATAAAATATTGGCTGTAACCTGATTTAATCTATGAAAGAGGTTTTAGATATATTGTGCTTTACATCCAAAATGCTTAAAACTACAATTTCATCATTTGGACTTAGTCACAGCTAATACTTATACTAATTGACCAAACCATTATAGTTACTACTTCCCAGAATAATGTAGTCTTTACACCCCAGAGAAAAGCCTAAGGACATCCAGGAAGAAGTCTTATGCCATTAGAGTGATGGAACATTTATCAGGCTTTCACAGAGCACTAGACTGGCTGGGACACTCAGGACACATACACTTTGCTTATACACAGCCTTATTTGAAAGAAAATGGCAGAACTCTGTTAAATCACTCTCTATTAAAGAAGCAAATGAAAATTTTAATTCAGCTGATTGAATTCTGTGAAGCTTGTCAATTTGAGGGGTGTATGTCCCTTGAGAGGAAAAAGTCTATCTGGCCTCATTCTGTAATGAGCAGGCTAAACGGGATCTTCTACTATGATGTAGTCTGAAATATTTGCTCTCCCAAATCTAGAGGGAGACCCTTGACTGCCTAGAGCCCCTAACTGGGGCAGCCCACCTCATTCACCCTTCACGTTTCCCTCATCTTCCCCGGTCCCCACAATGAACATCTTTGCTTCCTGCTGCTAGAATTGAAATTCGCTTTTTAGGGGCAGATAATATGTGCATAAATTTAGTCAGGACAATTTAAATTTTCATAGAGGTTTTCTCTTCACTGTCTGTGACCTCACAACATGCTCTCCAATCGATTTACCTCTCACCATCTCTCTTGCCACCACTCTGCACCTCACCCTATCTCTCCTGTGAGCCACTGAAATATTCTAACTGGTCTTTGGTCTCCGCTTTTAATTCTATGCAATTCTTTCTCCACAAAGCAGCCAGCTATCGTCTTTTTAAGTTTAAATCAGATCTTGAGCAGCTCAATTCAGTTGCTCAGTCATGTCCCACTCTTTGCGACCCCATGGACTGCGGCACACCAGGCTTCCCTGTCCATCACCAACTCCCGGAGCTTACTCAAACTCATGTCCATCAACTCGGTGATGCCATCCAACCATCTCATCCTCTGTCCCCTTCTCATACTACCTTCAATCTTTTCCAGCATCTGGGTCCTTTCTAATGAGTCGGTTCTTCGCATCAGGTTGTCAAAGTACTNGCAGGAGGAGAAGGGGACAACAGAGGATGAGATGGCTGGGTGGCATCACGGACTCGATGGACGTGAGTCTAAGTTAACTCCGGGAGTTGGTGATGGACAGGGAGGCCTGGCGTGCTGCGATTCATGGAATGCTGCTCAGTCATGTCTGACTCTTTGCGACTCAGCTGAACTGAATATCTTATCGTTTAGTCTTTAAGTCTTGCCTGACTCTTTTGCGACCCCATGGACTGTAGCTTTCCAGGCTCCTCAGTCAATGGGATTTTTCAGGCAAGAATATTGAAGTGGGTTGCCATTTCCTTCTCCACGGGATCTTCCTGACCCAGGAATCAAACCTGCATCTTCTGCATTGGCAGGTGGATTCTTTACCACTGAGCCACCAGGGAAGCCCTTCCATATCTTGGCTATTGCAAATAATGCTTTTACGAACACTGGGGGTACATTCCTCTTTTTAAAATAATGTTTTCAGTTTCTTCAGATATATGTCCACTAGTGGAATTGTTGGGTCATATGTTTTTGAGGTTTTGTAGCACTTAGGTGGCTTCCCTGGTGGCTCAGATGGTAAAGAAACTGCCTGCAATGCAGGAGACCTGGATTTGATCCCTGGTCTCCAGGAAGATCCCCTGGAGAAGGAACGGGCTACCCACTCCACTATTCTTGCCTGGAGAATTCCATGGACAGATGAGCCTGGCGACCATAGTCTGTGGTCAGAAAGACTTGGACACGAACTTTTACAACCTTTTTTGATCTTTGAGTGAGGAATTTTTAGATGATTGGTAGCATGTCATTATAGTTACAAATATATTTTGACCTGGTAGATCTACTTCTAGAAATCTAAGCAAACATTTTAATAAGAATACAAATTATAGGTTAAGAATACTTGCTGCAGCATTATTAGAAATAGAAAAACAAATCAAAGCCAAAAAACAACCCACAATGTTATCCTAGATATCATATGCATTTATGCTAAGTCACTTCAGTTGTGTTTGACTCTCTTTTGCGACCCCATGGAGAGTAGCCCCCCAGGCTCCTCTGTCAAGGGATTCTCCAGGCAAAAATACTACAGTGGGTTGCCATGCCCTTCTCCAGGATATCTTCCTATCCAGGGATCAAACCCAGGTCTCCTGCACTATTTCAAGTTTATTGTACTTAATACATAATGATCTTAAAATGAAATAGTAATCAAGTATTTTAAATGTTAATTTGAACATAGGTATGCAGTAAAAAAGAAATCTTATAAAACAAAATACAAACAATAGTATCCTCAATACAATTTTACTTTTAATTTTTACTTTAAGTTTTCCACATTGCTTCCTGTTTTTCTGTGTTGAACATATATTGTCTGCACAAAATTGTGTAAAAAAAATTGCTTCAAAAATTTAAATCATTTTCTAAATGGTAAATTACAAGACAAATGTGAAAGAGATCATAATATTCACATGAGAAGGGTTTTCCCCAAATTTAGGATGTAAATCTAGAATTGAGCAGCAATAAGCTGTGACATTTTCAAAAGCTCAGAAATATGAGCTGGCCCCCAGTAAAGGACACCATCTGGCTATGGCTTTGTTAGAGGTTTTCTTTTCGATTACATTTTCTGTCATTTTTGCATAAAAATGCTTCTCTCAGTGCATTTCACGCACATGTTTGGAAGGTTCTATGTTGGGTTGCATTCAGCCCATTTAGCTGTATTGTGCAGGCATTTAGCTCTAAGCTTTAGGCATTTAGGCAGGTGTGTTTTCAACTTAAATACTGACAGGGAAGAGGTAATATGGAGTTAGGAGTTCAGAGACTACACAGGCAGGTTGATTATCATGACCTAAGACCTGGAACACATCCCTGGAAACAGAATGCTGTCAGACATTAGAAAATGTCTTTTTTGCTGTCCTTCTTTGGCTAGCTGATTGCTTGTGTGAATGTGCAATCAGATATTTCAATGCCTTTTCTGAAAAATCTAGTTTGGCTTTTGTAAGATGGATTTAAGTTGTAATATTTTTGCCATGAGGATCTGAATTCATTGCCAAGCTAACAATACATAAATGTGTTTCTTTTCCTTTCAATATTTGACATTCTTTTTGCACTACTCATTAAGAGAATTGAAGCCATGCAGAAGTTGTTCATAAAGATAGGAGAAAATAATTTCGGCCAAAATTCTAGCAAGACTGTCACTCATTTTGAGTCAGGAAAGCACTTATTTTACAGCCTGAGTATATGATGAATATATGCACGATTTTTCCACAGCAAAGTTCGTTATGTGGAAGTTGTTAAAGTCACGAAACTCCTCCGTTTTTTGGATTGAGCAAATATGACAAGACGCTCAGTCGTGTCTGACTCTTAGCAACCCCATGGACTGCAGCCTACCAGGCTCCTCTGTCCATGGAATCTTCTATAACTAACTAAATTGTATGGTTCTGATGAAAATCAAATAAGTTAAGAGGTAGAAATAATTCCCCAACTATAATTTCTAAAGTATAGTTATTCTTAACAAAATATAGAACACTATAGATATCTTAGAAATTGCTACTTCAGTTTATCATTGGATTAATCTGTTGATCCTTAGGTTGTTTACATTTTAAAAGAGATTGCCAATCCAAATGGGCAAATAATAAGCAGTGAGGGATATTTGGCAGAAATAATTCTGTTCAGAAGAAAATATCATTCTTCACATTATACCATTGGTGATATCTGAGTTAAATAAGGCCACTTTTTAATATTGGCCCAACTGCTTTCTTAAGAATGTAAATTCAGAACATGACAGAGATGTAATATATAGAAATATTTTAATGGAGAAATAGCTATTGTACAGTAAAAGACATGAACGTATGTTTTAAGTATCCGAGAATTGTTTCTAAATATGATTCGTTATAAAGTCTTATATTCATGAATCTGTTATTTACAGACACTGACTAACATAAAGACAGAACTTTAAACTATTATACCAGAAAGGACTTCTTTTGTACTGTGACTTACAAAAATATGTCTCGTGCAGTGAGGAAATTCTGGTGGACTACAGATAACTTCTCAATATGGCTCAATGTGACTAAATTCACTCAGTATGACTAAAGACAGAATGTTATTTCCCTGGTGCTGTATGACAAAGGATAATTTTCAAGATATATATGTATGTATGCCAGTAGCACCATGTGCCATGTGGGACCTTAGTTCCCCCACTAGAGATCAAGCCAGCACCCCCTGGATCAGAAGGCAGATTCTTAAACACTGGGCCACCAGGGAAGTCCCAAGAGTGTCTTTTTAAGTAGAATAGTAGTATAGGAAGAGCTGCAATTTTGAGTCACAGGTCCACTATAAATTGGCAGTTTCATCATAGCTAAGATTATTTGCTGTGTTTGATGGAAACATAACACACTATTTTGGGTGTTCTTATCCCGTCTAATAACATTTGGGAGTCAGTAGCAATAGAATTTGGGGTCAAATGTTCTGTGATGTAATGTTTGTTCACATATTTCTTGACTTAATTTGACTAGAGTCTGAGAGGAAAGTTAAAATCTTCCAGCTTTAGTCATTTCCAGTTTTACTTAATATTTTGAGTTTCAGTGCTTAAAAAAAAAAATGTGCACTGTCAAATGTTGAAGTGGACAACACTAGATCCATATATAAAGAAAAACTTTCAATACCTTTGGACCATGAAATTTGTGCACCTTATTTTATGTCCTTGGATATATATTCCAGTGTCTCCTAGCTTATAGTCTATGGGAACTGGAATAGAATTTACATTTTACTGTTGTGTGAAGATTATACAAATCTTAATTATGTTGAATTGGTTCATAATGCTTTTCAGGTCTACTATATCCTTCTACTTCTCTGTATGTTCATCCTATTAATTTTGAGAGCTTGATATTGAAACTCCAACTAAAATTATTAATTTATGTACTTGAAAAATAATTATAATATGTAGTAGAACTATAAAGTCTCCTGTAAATATGTTATTATGCATTCATAATTTAAAACATGAAAAAGAAAGAGAAAAAAAAGAAGTTCAGAGATTAGACATACATTTAAATATGTATTGAAACTAGAGGAATTGGCCTTCAGAAATTTTCCACCTTCTTTTTGAGTACTCTGCTACCAGAATATAGAAGAAGGACATTGATTTTAGAGTCAGCTGACCTATACTTGAGCCCTGGATTTTCCACTCACCGGCTCCGTAACCCTGGGCAAGTAACTTCAACACTGAAATACAATTTTTTAAATCTATATGATGGGGAAGATAATGCCTACTTTTCAGGATAAACATGAGTTAATAATCCATATAAATTTCTTGACACCTAGTAGGTCCCTAATAAATAGCAGCTATTAAAGCTGCTTTAGCATTGAAAATCAATAAATATAAATCAGGACATTAACAGAATAAATGAGGGAAGCTATATGATCATTTCAATAGATATAACAAAATCATTTGATTAAACTCAACCCTCCCTCATCATAAAAAATCCTCAGCCAACTAGGAATCCAAGAGAATTTCCCTGTAAGAGAAATGACATCTAAAAATCTACAGGTAATGTGGTAGATTTTTCTGCAAAGTTGGCCACCTACAATTCTCACATTTATTTAAATATGTATTACTCCTCCAAAAAGCGGTGGGGCCTATTTTCTCTCCTTATAAATTTAAGCTGGTACTGTGGCTTCTGTTGAACAATACATTTGGTCTTATAAGTGTTCCTGTATGTCTTCTGGGTTAGACTTTAAGAGGCCTTACAGCTTCTGTTTTGGCTTGCTTGAAATGCTCTTATAGACCTGTAAGAAAGTCTTGCCGACTTACTGAAAGATGTGAGAAAATGTGCAGAGAAAGGCCCTGAGGTTTAATGAAGAAAGGCCTAGCTGCTCTAGCACCCCAGCTGAGCCAAATCTTGAACTGTATGTTATGGTGAAAGCATCCACATGAGTTATCCCAGGAAAAACTAGCAAAGGAAGCCCCTAGCTGATACACAGATTTGTGAGTAACAATAAATCAGTATGGTTTTTAGCCACTAAGTTTTGTGTTAGATTGTTAAACAGTAATAGATAACAGCACACTAGTGAAATATTTCACACAAGTGAAATGTAGAATTCTTTTCTCCTAAGACCAAGGCAAGCATATTGATTCTCACCAGTTCTAGTGACAGTGATCATAGATCCAAATGTAAAATTTATACATTTTCTAGAAGAACACTTAACAGAATATATTTGCAACCTTTGGTGTAAGTGAAGGTTTATCAAACCAGGCACAAAAAGCACTAACTATACACGGAAAAAAATAATGTGATGCATTAAAAATTAAATATTCTGCTCTTTAAAAAAATAGTTAAAAAATAAACAATGGATAAATAAACTATGGTATGTCTGGACAATAGAATATTACTTAGTGCTAAAAAAGAAATGAACTATTATGCCACAAAAAGACATCAAGGAACCTTGAGGTGGTATATTTGCTAAGTCGTGTCTGTTTCTTGTGACCCCATGGACTGTAGCCTGCTAGGCTCCTCTGTCCATGGGATTCTCCAAGCAAGAATACTGGAATGGATTGTCATTTCCTTCTCCAGGAAATCTTCCCAACCCAGGAATTGAACCCAGGTCTCCTGTATTGCAGGCAAAATCTTTACCGACTGAGCTATGAGGGAAGATGCATATTAGTAAGTGAAAGAAGCCAAACTGGAAAGGTACCTACTGTTTGACTTCAACTATATGACATTCTGGAAAAGGCAAAACTGAGACAGCAGTTATCAAGAGTTAGAGGAGCGAAGGAGGATGAATAGGCAGAGCATTAAGGATTTTTAAGGCAGTGAAACTACTCTGTATAATGTTAAAATGGTGGATGTGTGTGTGTGTGCATGTGCTAAGTAGCTTCAGTCATGTGTGACTCTTTTCAATTCCATGGGCTGTAGCTCCTTAGGCTCCTCTGTCCATGGGGTTTCCCAGGCAAGAATACTAGAATGGGTTGCCATGTCCTCCTCCAGGGCACTTTCCAGACCCAGGGATCAAACTCACATCTCTTATGTCTACCTGCATTGACAAGTGGGTTCTTTAAGACTAGTACCACCTGGGAAGCCCAAAATTGTGGATATATGTCATAAATTTGTCCAAACTCATATAATATACAACACCAAGAGTGAAACTAAATGTAAACTTTAGACTCTGGATGATAATGATGCGTCAAAGTAGGCTCATCAGTTGTAACAAATGTACCACTCTGGTGGTGGATCTTGATAATGTGGGAGTCATACAGTGGAATGCTAGATAGGGATTTTAAAAAATGAACAGTTATATGCAATAATTTAGTTGATTTTCACTGAGCATTGAGTTAAGGGAGCCAGAAAAATTAAAAAATAAACCATTTATATGATTCCATGTATATTATGTACAAAAACAGGAAAAAATAAATCCATGGTAATAAAAATCCAAACACAGTTGTATTGGTGGCTCAGACAGTAAAGAATCTGCCTGCAATGCAGGAGACCTGGGTTTGATCCTTGAGCTGGGAAGATCCCCTGGAGGAGGGCATGGCAACCCACTCCACTATTCTTGCCTGGAGAATCCCATGGACAGAGGAGCCTGGCGGGTTATAGTTCATGGGGTTGCAAAGAGCCAGACACCACTGAATGACTAAGCACAGCACAGGAATTGACTGGAAAGGGAACAAGGGTACTTTCTGAGGTGATGGGTATAGTCTATGTTCTTCATTATGTAATAATTACACAGGTATTTGTAACTATCAAATTTAATCCAATGGTACACTTAAAATATGTGCATTTACTATATGTAAATTTTACAAGAACAGAAAAGGACAAAGGTAAATAAGGGAAATTGTGATTGTTGGAGGCATGATTATTTTTATTTTCACACAGTGCTGAAGTTATAACCTAAATATCCTCTGTCTTTATGATACTTACTGTGTCATTCCATACAGGTCTATCACACACACACACACACACACACAATGAAGAAAGCTATCAACTCCATATTTCATGGGTTTGCTTCCATCCTTCATCTTAAAAAAATTCTCATTTCATCAGTACAGCCACTACAAATGGTTTTTGTGGAGGAATATAACTTTTTTAAAAGTGATGCATATTGTGGAGGAATATAACTTTTTTAAAAGTGATGCATAACAGTCTTTCCAGGTCCTGGATTATGGCATAATTGTATTTGTGTTGAGTGTAACCAACTAGTTGGGTTATATCAAGCATGTTACTTTACCTCCCTAAACCTTGGTTTCCTCACTTGTAAAATGAAAAGGGTTGATTGCTAATATTGTAAAGTATTTCTACAAAATACATTAAATATTTGACTAGGGATTTAACAGAAGGGCACAAAGGAACACATACATTTGGGGCACTAGACTGTGGGAAGCCACTGAAGGCAGTTTTTGCCAACCCTAACTTGGAGGTGACTTGTAGAGAAAGAGGGAGCAAAAACATGACATTGTCCTTAGACACCACTTCTTGCTTCAAATTCAAGTTAACTACTATAAACTATCTCCTTTATTTTAACATCATCAACACTTGGATATTCAGGAGATTCAAGTTGAACAAAACCAGACCCACCCATTTTCTGCAATGGTTTGAAGGTCACAGTAATAGATATTCAGTTATTTCAACCTATAATTGACTTCTGTGTTGTTACTACTATTTACTTCCCACATACACAAATACTTAAAAGGAACAAGGTAAACCAGAAGTGAACAAGAATAATAAGCACATTAAGTGAACAAGGAAGATAAGCAGAATATCACCTCCACGTGATTGCCCTTAGTTTAACTCTTCTCCAGATAGTGTGAGAGGACAGAGAAGGAGGGGTACATGTTAGGTTTATGTGTGTATAGGGGCAGTGTAAGCAACAATGCTTGATGCTGCTTGAACTGATTTTTCTGAACTGTTTGCATTCATGTTTACCTTCAATTATGGTTTCTATAGTGTTGATCCTTTTCACAGCATTCTAGTATATCCTTTAGATTCAATTAAACTTCATAGAATGTATAAAATATTATTTAATCAATCCCACAATTTCATTCCTAATTAACAGTCTCTTCACGGCCTGTGATTTTCAGGTAATCAGTCTGTAATTCACCAAGAATCTTCACAGAGCCCACAGCACTGGGCTGGCTCTTGAAGGTCCATAATCAAGGTTAACATGGTCTCTTGAATTAAAAGATGGCTCTTTGTCTACATATATTTGGAGGATAATTCTATCTAATCAGCACATGAAACATAATTTTACACATGGACTTGGGAAAACTGGCTACAGACACCAGCACTGGCATCTGCAAATTCTTTTGGGTTTTTTTTTGTTGTTGTTTTTTGACATCTGGCTACTGCTAAGGACTATTGGCACTTGGGTTTACAGTGGGATAGGAAAGTGAAAAGCTAGGGAAAGTGGCTTGAAATGTTGATCTTAAATACATCTGTCTATGACATCTAGATAGATGAATGAAAAATGGGTTTATTTGAATGATTTTGATAAATGCTTTCAGTTGATCATGAAGACAAAATCAGATCAAACCAATTTCAGGGAGATAACCCACATGCTACATGGTTAGAAATGGCAACACAACTTAAACCAATATTAAAAGGATCCTCCAAGGAATTATGAGGAGGAAATGAAACTTAGTCCAGTTTATGGTGTAAAATGACATTTGCATTTCTAGTTTTCAGATCTCAGGGAAATAAAAGCAGAAAGCTAGCTCCTTAGCTACATCAAGGGAAAGACTGACTGAGGAAAAATACGATCAAGGCAGAGCCGTCTGTGGCAATTTAACGATGATTTCAGGCTTGTACTGAAAACACACTTAATAAAAAATTAAGAGCTAAAGGGAAGACAATTTCAAAGGGATTTGCACATTGAAGAAAATATCTGTGTATGTAGATACAATTAACTGTTGATTAGATTTTAATTCTCTTGAAACAGGATGTCTTGGTGGAGTTGGGAAGACCTAAGAAAATAAACTTTGATAAGGCCTTTATTTGTTCTTATTTGAGGCAAATAAAAAAAATCACTTCCCTCCCTCTTAATTGACATCTCTATCATATTAGGCAAAAATGAAGAGACTCAGCTGAAAGAAAAACAAGAAGTTGTAGACATTTTAAACTCAGTTATACCAAATCATTTGTTGAAAGTGTTTCAGCACATTAGTGTGTGAGTGAAAATGCTAGTGTTCTCTCATTTTGAGAAGTTTGGCCCTAACACTTAGTGAGGTGGGACTTGCCCTGAGTCAAGTGCACACAATGCCCTACGGCCTGTGGAGGGTAGTCCGGAACTCTGGGAACTCTGTGGTCAAGGTTATAGTCCTCTCCTACTTTTGGAAGTAGATAACTCCAAGTATGATACAAAATAGGATATTAGTGGCCTGGTAGTTTCAGATAATTCTCTTTTCCATTGCCAACTGAAGTGAACAAAATAGTAACTTTATGAGTTGAAATGAGATAGAACCTTTCCTTAGAACACAGAAAAATTAGTCAAAATAATTTCCCTGGTTAAAATCTTACTTCTGCAAGTAATATCAATAATACTGAGGTCAAGAAACCTATAACTGAGCTGCTTATTTAATATACTCATCAAGTGATATATTACAATAAAACAAAAATAAATATTCTGATTCAGTTAGCAGCTATTCATTGGGGAACCTTTCAAACTTGATTGGTGCTGTCACCTTTCATTAATGATTTTACTAAGTACCCCAGGGGCATGGTTATGATTTTTTAAAGTCAATGTCTACACTTTAGGTGCTTCCCAGGTGGTTCAGTGGTAAAGAATCTGCCTGTCAATGCAGGAGACTTGAGTTTGATCCCTGGGTCAGGAAGATCCCCTGGAGAAGGGAAAGGTTAACCACTCAGGTAGTCTTGCCTGGGAAACCCCATGGACATAGGCACTTGCTTGGAAATACTAATATGAGAGGGTAGCAACTTGCATTCCTATGACCGGATCAGCCTCTTTGTTATGTCTGTGCCAAGTAGTAAGGAAGAAAGTGAATCCACATCCAGCCAGGTAGACCAAACATCCATCCAGTCATCCGTGGGGTGACAATGGTGTAACAACAGTGCTCTCACATTCCCTTAGAAATGGTTAAGTTAGAGGAATGAGGGGATGCTTAGTTAGCTCTTAGCTGTAAAAAGTTCTAAGCTAAATCCTTCTGCCTCTGTAGCATTTGGGTAGACATAAATAAAGAGTTTCTGATTATCAAGGGATGTTGGAGAAAAGCAGTCATTAAAATAAAAGGCAGACAGCATAAATACACGGGATCAGTCACTAAATCTACCTCTTCTCAAATATGCACTGGACTGATGCTTAAAATGTCTGCGCTGATGCACAGCAGGGGGTTTGACTGCACCAGACTAATCCTTCAACTGAATGTGTTTTGGCACAGGAATCCCTTAGTGAATAAAATACAGTAAAGGTCCATGAGCACAAGTGAACTGAAGGCCACAACATATGAAGAGTCCAAAAATGTTCAGAATGTCCCTGCTTCACCCAAGTCTTGGTCATTTGATAAAATTCTGAAATTTATGAAACTTCTCACTAGCATCAGCATTGCTCAAAGATTAAAGCCCCAGAGTGAAATCAGCCAACTGGAATGATTTCTGTACATCACAGAGCTGTGTCACCCATCCTCATTTTAGGATCAGAGATACTTCACAAGTTTAATGTAGCAGATTAGCTTGTTTGGGGAAATAGTTGATGAAATTGTTCTTTGTTTAGCTGTAAAAAAAAAAAAGGATAACAACAGCACTTACCTCACAAAGTTATGATATTAAAGAAATTATTATACATGTACTGCTTAAAACAGTGCCTAGCATGAAGTAATCATTGAAAAGGCATTATCATCACCATTGCTATTAAGATTATTTAATAAGGCTTCCCGGGTTGCTCAGTGGTAAAGAATCTGCCTGCCAATACAGGAGATGCAGGAGACCGAGGTCTGATCCCTGAATCAGGAAGATCCCTTGGAGAAGGCAATAGCAACCTACTCCAGTATTCTTGCCTGGATAATCCCATTGACAGAGGAGCCTGACAGGCTACAGTCTATGGGGTCACAAAGAGTCGGACACAACTGAGCACATAAACACACACACACACGCACACACAGACACACACACAGCCCATTCACACTTATTTTAATAACTGATATGTTTGACCAAAATCAAATGACAGAAAATAAATTGTGCAAGTTCTGAGCCCACTTCCTTCAAAGAATTTGCAATTTACTTTTATGGTCTTGGGAATCCTGTAACCACCTTCATGAGTAGAGCACAGGGTTGCTTGCTGGACCATGAGAGGTCACATGGAGGATGTCTTCAGTCATGTTTCCCAGAAGACAGATTCTGGGATGGAGATTTTCGAACAGAAAGTTTACTGTGCTATTAGCTATTCCTGCCTCTATTCCTGTGAGGCAGGAATACATGTAGGATTGATCATGGGGAAAGTTAGGCTGCAGTGCAGTTGGAACACAGGTCTCAGCTGATCCCTTAGGGAGCTCTGAAGCCGAGATGGCTCTTCAAAGTTGATTCAGGTTAAGGCAAAGGAGCTGAGCACTTTGATGTCTACATCAACCAGTCATTGGATGAGGCCTGCCCATAAGGAGGGAGTGTGATCTAGGGCTAGGTAGCTGCTTTTGGCATTATGGAGGTAGAGGTTCACCAGAAAGTTGTCAGCAGACAACACTTCTAGTCACCGTGGGAAAAATGTCTTGGCCTTACAGAGGGGGATCTGGGTTTCATGCCATAGCATTCACTACAGAGGATGCCTAGGATGATATCCTAGGTCATCCAGGTTCCACTCAATCCACTACCTGACCACAGACACATCAATGAGCCCAGCAGAGATAAAGCAAGCCAGCCAAGATCAGAAAAATATCCTAGAAGACTAACAGAATCTTGAAAGATAAGAAATAGTTATGTATTTAAACTATTAAGTTTTGAGGTAGTTTATTATGTAGTGATTGATAACTGATACAGAATATTGCATTATATTACACTATAACAGTAATCATTAAAGGCTGTGAGTATAAGATTAAAAGGGCTTCCTTGGTGGCTCAGACAGTAAAGAATCTGCCTGCAATGCAGGAGACTCAAGTTCAATCCCTGGGTTGGGAAGATCCCCTGGAGAAGGAAATGGCAACCCACTCCAGTGTTCTTGCCTAGAGAATTCCATGGACAGAGGAGCCTGGCAGGCTACAGTCCACGGGGTCACAAAGGGTCGGATACGACTCTGAGTGACTAACAGACATATAAGATTAAAGTAGTCCTAGTTGTAATGTTAATAACAGGTTCTACATAGTTTTTGCCAAGGGCATTAAAACCAACATACATTCGAGATTAAAGCAGCAACTCAGATGCTACTGGTAGAAGCTGGGCTGTCACTGTGCAGTACAACTCCCATGCCAAGAGGATGCCAGCTGTCAGCACATGAGGTCGGCACACAGGCCTCTTGAGAAGGAACCAGCATACACTTCCGGGAATCAGTGTTCAAAGCATTTCTGTCATCGGGACAATACAACTACAGGGAGTTGTCAAAAGTTTTCCCTAAGGTATTATTTGAGGAACTGGGAACTTACAAAGGGAAATCAATGCCATTCTATTTAGAAATTGATATAATATATCATATATATATTATAAAAATTATTTATTGAACAAACATAACTAGAAATCCCCTGGAGAAGGGAAAGGCAACTCACTCCAGTATCCTTGCCTGGAGAATTCCATGGACAGAGGATCCTGGCGGGCTACAGTCCATGGGGTCATAAGAATTGGACACAACTGAAGCGACTTAACATGCATGCATGCCTTACTCAGTGATAGAAAACTTTCAGTAACTATAAATTTGTGTAAGTTTGGATAAGAATGGCATCCAAACAAAAAACCAAGAAAGAAAATGATAGAAATTCAAGAACAGTGAAGAGGACAAGGAAGGTGGCAAACAAAATGAGAATTCTTAAAATGCTTGATAATACTGAAAACCAAGACTTCCGTGCCACCCCAGGTGGCACAGTGGGTAAAGAATCTGCCTGCCAATGCAGGAGACTCGGGTTGGATCCCTGGGTTGTGAAGATCCCCTGGAGGAAGAAATGGCAACCCGCTCTAGTATTCTTGCCTTATGGGCTACAGTCCTTGGGGGTCTCAAAGAGTCAGACACAACTGAGCGACTAACACATCCTCCACCCCACACACATAACTAGAAATAAAAAGAATCATCTAGCAACCCTACCCTTCTATCAAATCCACTGTTTTTGTTTTCCCATGTTCCATTTCAGTCTTTATCCATATTCATATCATGATTAAATAGTTTTAAATATAAGGTAGATTGAATTTTGTAATAGAGTAGGACTTTTCAAAGAAAATTATAGGAACTAGAAATTTTTTTTTTTTTACACAAAGCCTAAAATCCTTGAAAGTCAAATTCTATTAAGAGCTCTAGACTGAAGGGCTTCAAAAATTTCTCACTGTCAAGAGTGGTTATGCTTTAGAGACTTAGGAGAGGATTCATTTCAGAAAGAAAGAAATTGAACCTACAAAGAGTGGGATGTGAAAGGTAAAAAAAAGGAAGGAGGGACTGGCAAATTAAAATTCAACAAAGCTCGGATTGTATAAACCAGAATGTGGCAAACGATGGCCTTGGGCCAAAAGCAGCCCACTGCCTACTTTTGTACCTAGAGTATTGTAGAACAACAGCTACTGTCACTCTTTTACCTACTGTCTGTGGCCACTTTCCTACTATAGCAGAACTGAGTTGTGACAAGGACTGAAAATATTTACTATCTCATCTTTACAGAACATGCTTGCTAACATCAAATCAATGACTAATTATGTTAATGACTGATTTTGGTACAAACGGTTATATTAATGATGAATTTTAGGGTGAGGTGATTAAAAAGAGGGTGGGACTATAATACTAGAAAACAAAAACACGGAAGATAGGAGAGGTGATATTGGAGTTATTCTATCATCTTTGTATTGCTTGGAAAGAGTTAGGAATAATGCCAGGCATGTATGTTAAAAATATAAGGATAAGACTTCATATACAATACAGCATTCATAGAGTTCATACTGAAAGTTTAAAATAATTTCAAGTGACCCTTTAGGTTGATGATATAATAATTTGTCTCTCTCCCACCCTGTTAGCAACCATCAGGAGTCACTTATCTGGCAGGTAGAGCTGGTGGTTTGGCAACCGGTTCCTCTGCAAGTGGCATGATTGTTCCCTAGTCAACCTCACATAATTCTAAGTGATAAAAACTTGTGTGGGTAAAAATAGCCCCCACAAGAAAGTCAACTGTTAGTGACACATGTAGAAAATTTCTCCAAAATTTATTATTCTTAGCCATAAAAACAGGAGTTTTAGAGGGCAAATTGTCTGCAATCTTAGTATTTGTGAATTTTGAAAACTTTAAAAGTATGTCCTTTATAAATGCAAACAAACTGCTTTATGTAACTGCAAAAAGTTCTGTACCCAATTGATTCAACAATTTTTGCTTGTACAGAAATATACTAAGGCAAAAATTTTGTGAATCAGTGTTTGAACATTGTTATATTTATTGAAAATTATTGTTGTTACATTTAAATCATTTAGCATAAAGTAGATAAAAGCTAGTTAACCAAGTCTTACATTTTTCAACCAGTGATTTTAAGCTTTTATAAACAACCTAGTGTCATAAACTAGAATTTAATCCAAGGGAAATATCTGAGGCAACTTAATGTAATTTAACTTATGGAAATAATAACTGCATTGTGAATTCTGGAACTTCAGCTTTATATTATTTCATACACAATAAAACTCAGTAAAATAAACTGTTTACCTTATCTAATAGATAATTCTGAGTCTTTTAATGTACATTGCTCATTATTTTGTCCACAGGATTTTTCTATTTTCTACGTTAAGTCAGTTATATGTCTTTCAGAAGGTTAAGGATTCTATTTTTTTTNTGAAAGTTTAAAATAATTTCAAGTGACCCTTTAGGTTGATGATATAATAATTTGTCTCTCTCCCACCCTGTTAGCAACCATCAGGAGTCACTTATCTGGCAGGTAGAGCTGGTGGTTTGGCAACCGGTTCCTCTGCAAGTGGCATGATTGTTCCCTAGTCAACCTCACATAATTCTAAGTGATAAAAACTTGTGTGGGTAAAAATAGCCCCCACAAGAAAGTCAACTGTTAGTGACACATGTAGAAAATTTCTCCAAAATTTATTATTCTTAGCCATAAAAACAGGAGTTTTAGAGGGCAAATTGTCTGCAATCTTAGTATTTGTGAATTTTGAAAACTTTAAAAGTATGTCCTTTATAAATGCAAACAAACTGCTTTATGTAACTGCAAAAAGTTCTGTACCCAATTGATTCAACAATTTTTGCTTGTACAGAAATATACTAAGGCAAAAATTTTGTGAATCAGTGTTTGAACATTGTTATATTTATTGAAAATTATTGTTGTTACATTTAAATCATTTAGCATAAAGTAGATAAAAGCTAGTTAACCAAGTCTTACATTTTTCAACCAGTGATTTTAAGCTTTTATAAACAACCTAGTGTCATAAACTAGAATTTAATCCAAGGGAAATATCTGAGGCAACTTAATGTAATTTAACTTATGGAAATAATAACTGCATTGTGAATTCTGGAACTTCAGCTTTATATTTTTTCATACACAATAAAACTCAGTAAAATAAACTGTTTACCTTATCTAATAGATAATTCTGAGTCTTTTAATGTACATTGCTCATTATTTTGTCCACAGGATTTTTCTATTTTCTACGTTAAGTCAGTTATATGTCTTTCAGAAGGTTAAGGATTCTATTTTTTTTTGTTGTTGGTATAATAATCCACCTGATGCAGACATTTTTAGAACTTCACAATAAATAGCTTCACTGAATGGTGAGCTCCTCCAGGGAAAGAAATATTTCTTATTCATCTTTTTACCCTCATGATCTGACACATAGTGGGCACTTATTAAATGTTTATTGAATGTATCAGCTGGCAACATCTCATAACCCTTAATTCTTTTAGAACAAATGTGGTTCTCTTCACAGGGTCCATGTATCTGNAGAAATATTTCTTATTCATCTTTTTACCCTCATGATCTGACACATAGTGGGCACTTATTAAATGTTTATTGAATGTATCAGCTGGCAACATCTCATAACCCTTAATTCTTTTAGAACAAATGTGGTTCTCTTCACAGGGTCCATGTATCTGTCTAGTCCTACTCTATTGTAAATATTTATCTCTTTTCTCTGTTTTTTCCATGTTCATCTCAATTAAAAATTAAAACAAAAATCCTCTATGTGCTTTCAGTTGCTAGCACTGGTACCAATTTCTGACACAGAGTTGTAGATGCTTAGGAAAACATTTTTAAACTGAATGGATCTCTGGAAGTCTTCAAAATGGTGGGCTTCAAACTGAGAGAAGATGGAACAATTCATCCTTTGTGATATTATCCCTCTCCTTTGATTCTTCTCAATTCTTCTCCTCTCTCCCCTGTACCCACTACCTATATGCTCAGACGTTGAACTGAATTGAACTCCCACCTCTAATCTTAGGTTTGACTTCATTATAGATTAACCTAGCCCAACCATTACAGTCAAATAGCTTCCTGGCTTGATTCAATAAATGCAATCAAATTCAAATCTTGAATGTCTATAATAAATCTTAGAGTTTAAAGTGCCAGATTAAACTATTTTGCCTTAATTAGTTTAGCTTTCTTTGATTTGAACATGGCCCATTAATTTAAATTAAATAAGCAATTCAAAGCCTGTGGACAATAAATTAGATAAATGTAAACGTCAGGAACTGCAATCCCCTGGCTATATTTTAAAGACGGTAAATATGTAAGACATCAGAACCAAATATTCCTTTTGATGATGATAATGAGATGTTCTTGATTGAGACTAAAACTGAGACTTATTTTTTAAATCCACAGACACAAGAAACATCCCAGCAACAAATTTTCTTATTTCTGTGCATGAAAGTTGCCTTATTTCAAGAACAGTTTTAGAAGTTATGACCAAATTGTTTGAATGTTATGCTATTTTTCAAGAGACAGTTTGTGACAATGGTTTAAGAATCTCTTTGCCATCCCATACTAGACACTTTGTTTCTTGTGATCATTTGTGGATGTTCATTACAAAGCAAACGACATTGCTTTCCTCCACCCACTAGAGTCTGCCAGAACTTAACCTCTTTTACAGAAAACCTCCACAACTAGTAATTTGGATAAATGGTCAATGTAGTGGACAATCACAGCAAAACCTAGGAGTTATTTGAATCAGTTGAGAGGTTGTTTCACAGAGCTGATCGGTAAATCCAACAAAAAGAACTAATGCAACTAATAAGAAACTACTATATAGCACAAGGAACTCTACTCAATACTCTGTAATGACCTATATGGGAAAAAAACTCTAAAAAAGAGGGGAGATATATCTATCATATATATATATAGCTATATCATATCTATATATATATATATATATCATATCATATATATATGATAGATATATCTATGTATCAATGTATATAGTATCTATGTATATATTCACAGAGAAATAGATTTAAGGGCCTAGATCTGATAGATAGAGTGCATGATGAACTATGGAATGAGGTTTGTGACATTGTACAGGAGACAGGGATCAAGACCATCCCCATGGAAAAGAAATGCAAAAA
>SJYX01004664.1:82295-138925 GCA_006410675.1 Oreotragus oreotragus
GGATTTCTTTGGAAGGACTGACGCTAAAGCTGAAACTCCAGTACTTTGGCCACCTCATATGAAGAGTTGATTCATTGGAAAAGACTCTGATGCTGGGAGGGATTGGGGGCAGGAGGAGAAGGGGGCGACAGAGGATGAGATGGCTGGATGGCATCACGGACTTGATGGATGTGAGTCCGAGTGAACTCCGGGAGTTGGTGATGAACAGGGAGGCCTGGCATGCTGCGATTCATAGGGTCACAAAGAGTCGGACACAACTGAGCGACTGAACTGAACTGAATACATAAATATATATTTGATTCACTTTTCTGTATAGCAGAAACTAATACTACATTGTAAATCAAACGTAGGCCAATAAAAAATTAATTTAAAAAAAGCCTAATGTTTTCTAATACTAAACAAGTATGTTTGTTTTTGACATATTTGCTCTTTCTCTGTATTCTGAGGTAAGATTTCAGAAACACTACTCAGTAAGACATATAGATTGCCAGTGAATGTCCCTTAGTCATGTCTATCTCTGTGCGACCCCATGGACTGTAGCCCACTAGGCTCCTCTGTACGTGGGATTCTCCAGGCAAGAATACTGGAATGAGTTGCTATTCCCTTCTCCATAGATGGCCAATAGGCACAAAAAGATGCTCAACATCACTAGTTATCAGAGAAGTGCAAATCAAAACTACAGTGAGGTATCATCTCACACCAGTCAGAATGTCCATCATTAAAAAGCTTACAAATAATAAATGCTGGAGAGGATGTAGAGAAAAGGGAACCCTCCTACATTGTTGGTGGGAATGTAAGTTGCTGCAGTCACTATGGGAAACAGTATGGAGGTTTCTTTCAAAACTATACACAGGGTTACCATACGATCCAGTGATCCCACTTTGGGAGAAAACTCTAGTTCAAAAAAAATAAACACACCCCAACGTTCACAGAACCACTATTTACATTAGCTAAGACATGGTNCTGAATACATAAATATATATTTGATTCACTTTTCTGTATAGCAGAAACTAATACTACATTGTAAATCAAACGTAGGCCAATAAAAAATTAATTTAAAAAAAGCCTAATGTTTTCTAATACTAAACAAGTATGTTTGTTTTTGACATATTTGCTCTTTCTCTGTATTCTGAGGTAAGATTTCAGAAACACTACTCAGTAAGACATATAGATTGCCAGTGAATGTCCCTTAGTCATGTCTATCTCTGTGCGACCCCATGGACTGTAGCCCACTAGGCTCCTCTGTACGTGGGATTCTCCAGGCAAGAATACTGGAATGAGTTGCTATTCCCTTCTCCATAGATGGCCAATAGGCACAAAAAGATGCTCAACATCACTAGTTATCAGAGAAGTGCGAATCAAAACTACAGTGAGGTATCATCTCACACCAGTCAGAATGTCCATCATTAAAAAGCTTACAAATAATAAATGCTGGAGAGGATGTAGAGAAAAGGGAACCCTCCTACATTGTTGGTGGGAATGTAAGTTGCTGCAGTCACTATGGGAAACAGTATGGAGGTTTCTTTCAAAACTATACACAGGGTTACCATACGATCCAGTGATCCCACTTTGGGAGAAAACTCTAGTTCAAAAAAAATAAACACACCCCAACGTTCACAGAACCACTATTTACATTAGCTAAGACATGGTACCAACTTAAGTGTCTGCAGACAGATAAATGGATACACAAGATGTGGTGTATATATACTTCTTAGCCTTTAAAAAATGAAATAATGCCATTTACAGCTCCGCAGATGGACCTAGAGATTATCATACTAAATGAAGTAGGTCAGACAAAGACAAATACCATATGATATCACTTATATGTGGAATCTAAAATATCATACAAGTGAACTTACGTACAAAACATAAATAGACCCACAGACATAGAAAACAAATTTATGGTAACCAGAAGGGAAAGGGAGGGGGAAGAATAAATTAGGAACTTGGGATTAACATACACACACTACTATATAGAAAAGAGATAAACAACGAGGTCCTACTCTATAGCCCAAGGAACTATATTTATATAAATAACCTATAATGGAAAAGAATATGCAAATGAATATATATGTGTAATTGAATCACTTTGAGGTACATCAGAAACTAACACAACATTGCAAATCAACTATACATCAATTTTAAAAAATACCATTCAGGGTTAAGACAGCAAAATCTCTTTGTTCAAAAGTTCATGCTCATTTGAGCTCTTCCATGGTCAAGTACATTTACAGGCTTTACTCTGCTATATAGATAATTGTTCCCACTAGCTCTCTGATTTTTGCAGAGATTCTTTTGCCTGAGCAGCAGGTGCTAACTTGCAACACAGTAACCCATATTCAAAGGGTTCTAGTTTTAAATGTAAGGGGAAAATGTAGCCACAGAGAAGTCAGTTTATGCTGTGAGTCCCTGGCAATATTAACACTTAAAATAAGAGCTTTCTTCCCATCTGTGAATATTTTTTGCATAAGAATCCACTGTTGGTTTTCTCTTTCTTTCAAGGAAATAACCTGTGTTGATATAAGCACTGTGTCCAAGTGACAAAATCAGTTTCTAGGATGCATGGTCATCATAATTAAATAGTACAGCTTGGACTTACTAGTGCACTATCATCCACTTAAAGCTGAAAATTGTTAACAAACCTACATCTGGCTGAGATAGATATGTCTATCACAAATATGTCATATTTGTGAAATGTGTCATGAGTTTTGCCACGACTCTAGTGCAATTACATTTCAAGCACCAACAACTCCATAGCTCTTTAGGGACTCAAGGGTTACTCCCTTAAACATTAAACACATCTGACAGAAATATTCATATGAATGCTTCCATAAGTAAGAGCTAGCACTGACTGGAACATGAGGATCTGGGGTGACAGTGAGGATAAGAATGCCTCAGTCAATATAGGATGGTTATTAGAAAACCAGGAGCTTGTATGAAAAGACAGATATGAAGAAACAAGAAAAGTTAGGGACTTTATCAGCCAGGGTCCAAGCAGGAAGCAGATGGCACACTCTTCTTGGATAATGTGAGAAAGAATTAGCATAGGGACTATTTACAAAAGTGTGGGAGGGTTTAGGAAGAGCAACACAGAATTGTGAAATACCCAGGAATAACAACAGGAGCTATTACCAACCCTAGGTTTGAAAGGGTAAAGGAGAGAATGATTATTGGTACCAAGAAAGCATACAGAAATAGTTCAGACATATTGTGGGTTGGAATCGAGACCACTGCAATAAAGCAAATATCGCCATAATGTGAGTCGTTAATATTTTTGGTTTCCCAATGCCTGTAAAAGTTTGGTTTATGCCATACTGTAGCCATAGCATTACGTCTTTACGTCTTAAAAAAAAGAAAAAGTACATACCTGTGTTAGGTACGAAGTCAGGCGTGAGCAACGAGAGGCAGCTTAGCTGAAAAAAGATTCAAGCTGGTCTCTAAAGCCCACCTCAGACACGCCCCAGTGGCCATGGGAGGGCTCACAGATATGCTATAAAATAACCACAGAGACTTTTCCACGTTTCCAACTCCAGCGCATGCGCCCTAGGCACACAGTGGATACAAACTAACTGCAGGGACTTCTCCAACTCCCACACATGTGCTCTTGATGCACAGCTGTGTCCTCAAAGGGTTCATAAATACTCTCTATGTATATACATCTGATTATAACAGACTGAATTCTGAAAAAGACATGTGCAATACAGCCTGTTGTTATGTAACTTGCAACTGTCAATAAAAACTGTCAGTCCACGCCCACCTAGATGAATATGTAAAAGCCTTGTCTTGAAAACCCCTGTACCTCATCATTCTGGTGCCAGTGCCTCTTTTGGTCTGGCCCACTCTCCCTTGAGGTGTTCTTTCTGTTCTTTCCTTAATAAACTTTTTTTTTTTTTTTTTCCCCACAGGTAAGACCTCAGATTCTCCTTTGTGTCCTTACCAAGAGCCGAGGCCCGCAAGGGAGGGTCCCCTTTGACCCTCTCTATAACTGCTAACACCTGAATTAAAAATACTTTCTTGCTTAAAAAAATGCTAACCATCATCTGAGTCTTCAGAGGGTCGTAATCTTTTTACTGGAAGAGGCTCTTGCTTTCATATTGATGGCTGCTGACCAATCAGAGTGGTGGTTGCAGAAGTTTGGGGTGGCTGTGGATAAAACAGTGAGGTTTTCTGTATTGATTGATTATTCCTTTCACAAAAGATTTCTCTGTAGTGTGCAACACTGGTGCCATTTTACCCACAGTAGAACTTCTTTGAAAATCAGAATCAATCCTCTCAAAAACTGCTGCTGCCTTATCAACTAAGTTTATGTACTATTTGAAATCCTCTGTTGTCATTTCAACAAACTTTATAGCATCTTTATCAGGAGTAGTTATGACCTTAAGAAACCCCTTTCTTTGCTCATTCTTAAGAAGCAACTTCTCATCCTTTAAAGTTTTATCATGAGATTGCAGCAATTCAGTCACATCTTCAGGCTCCACTTCTAATAGTTCTCTTGTTATTTCCACTGCATCTGCATGACTCCTTCCACTGAAGTCTTGAACCCCACAGAGTCATCCACATGGGTTGGAATCAACTTCAAACTCATGTGGGCAGGAGGAGAAGGGGGAGACAGAGGATGAGATGGTTGGATGGTGTCATCAAATCAGTGGACATGAGTTTGAGCAAACTCCGGGAGATAGCGAAGGATAGGGATGTCTGGTGTGCTGTAGTCTATGGGATCACAAAGAGTCAGACATAACTTAGCAACTGAACAACAACTCTAGCTATGAAAGTCTTACATGGCATCTTCTTCCAACAGAAGGCTGTTTCATTTCATTGTGCTGTTCACAGCAGGATCCTCTGTGACCCACCTCCCAGAATATTGGAAATAAAAGCAAAAATTTAAAAATGGGACCTAATTAAAATAAAAGATTCTGCACAACAAAGGAAACTATAAGCAAGATGAAAAGACAACCTTCAGAATGGGAGAAAATAATAGCAAATGAAACAACGGACAAACAACTAATCTCAAAAATATACAAGCAACTCCTGCAACTCAATTCCAGAAAAATAAACGACCCAATCAAAAAATAGGACAAAGAACTAAACAGACATTTCTCCAAAGAAGACATACAGAATGGCTAACAAGCACATGAAAAGATGCTCAACATCACTCATTATCAGAGAAATGCAAATCAAAACCACAATGAGGTACCATTTCACTCCAGTCAGAATGGCTGCTATCCAAAAGCCTACTAGTAATAAATGCTGGAGAGGGTGTGGAGAAAAGGGAACCCTCTTACACTGTTGGTGGGAATGCAAACTAGTACAGCCACTATGGAGAACAGTGTGGAGATTACTTAAAAAACTGGAAATAGAACTGCATATGACCCAGCAATCCCACTGCTGGGCATACACAGTGAGGAAACCAGAACTGAAAGAGACACGTGTACCCCAATGTTCACCGCAGCACTGTTTATAATAGCCAGGACATGGAAGCAATCTAGACGTCCACCAGCAGATGAATGGATAAGAAAGCTGTGGTACATATACACAATGGAGTATTACTCAGCCATTAAGAATAATACATTTGAATCAGTTCTAATGAGGTGGATGAAACTGAAGCCTATTATACAGAGTGAAGTAAGCCAGAAAGAAAAACACTAATACAGTATACTAACGCATATATATGGAATTTAGAAAGATGGTAATGATAACCCTGTATGTGAGACAGCAAAAGAGACACAGATGTATCGAACAGTCTTTTGGACTCTGTGGTAGAGGGAGAGGGTGGGATGATTTGGGAGAATGGCATTGAAACATGTGTAATATCATATAAGAAATGAATCGCCAGTCCAAGTTCGATGCAGGATACAGGATGCTCGGGGCTGGTACACTGGGATGACCCAGAGGGATGGTACGGGGAGGGAGGAGGGTTCAGGATGGGGAACACGTGTACATCGTGGAGGATTCATGTTGATGTATGGCAAAACCAATACAATATTGTAAAGTAATTAGCCTCCAGTTAAAATAAATAAATTTAAATTAAAAAAAAAGAAAATGTTTGCTGTTTAGTGTAGCCACCTTTGTTAGTTATCTTAACTAGATCTTCTGGATAACTTGCTGCAGCTTCTACATCAGCACTTGCTGCTTCACCTTGTACTTTTATGTTATGGAGAAAGTGTCTTTCCTTAAACCTCATAAACCAAACTCAGCTAGATTTAAACTTTTCTTCTATAGCTTCCTCACCTCTCTCAGCCTTCATAATAGTGGAGAGAGTTAAGATCTTGTTTTGAATCAGGCTTTGGCTTAAGGGAATATTGTGGCTGCTTTGATCTTCTATCTAGATCAGTAAAACCTTCTCCACATCAGCAATAAGGCTGCTTCATATTCTTATCCTTTGTGTGTTTACTGGAGTAGCACTTTTAATTTCCTTCAAGAACTTCTTTGCATTCACAACTTGGCTAACTATTTAGCACAGACACCAAACTTTCGGCCTCCTGGCTTCTGATGTGCCCTTCTCACTAAGCTTAATCATTTCTAGGTTTTTGATCTGAAGTGAAAGACATGTGACTCAAGTTCACCATCTCATATGAGCATAGTTAGTGTACTCAAAACAATGACAAAAGTAACATCAGAGATCACTGATCGCAGCACCATAACAAATATAATAATAATAAAAAGTTTGATATATTGTGACAAGTACCAAAATGTGAACCAGAGACACAAAGTGAGTAAATGCTGTCGGAAAAACGGTGATGATAGACTTGCTGGATGCAAGGTTGCTTCACACCTTCACTTTGTAAAAAATGTAGTATCTGCAAAGCACAATAAAGTGAAGCATGATAAAATGAGGTGTGCCTGTAGTAATATGGAGAGGGTCATGTGACAGGAGCTGTGGCCTTTCATAGAGGGACACTGTCATCCCACTGTTGGCCAGTAGTGAGGAAAGCACTCCAATATCACTTTCATCTTTTCTCCTACCTGTCATTGTCTCCCATTGGCCAAATCCAACAAAAAGTTGAAGGCAAGGGAATTTATTGATGTAAGTCTACTTAAGTCAGCCCCCAGGATAATAAGCAAGGTAGAAAAAGAATACTAAATTTTCCACTATATGGCTTCATGGAAAAAAAGTTACCTCATGCTTGCATGTCTCTCAGGGTGGATGTGATTATAAATAGGTTTACTGTGAAGAAGTGAACTATTATTTTAATTAATTGATGTAATTGGAGAACAATAGAAGTACAATTACAATTTTATGGCATAATTTTCTCTGTACATTGGTTGCAGATTTTGATAAATAAAGTATGTGGCATAGCAGAGAACTTAGTATCAGAAGATCTGAGCTTGGGTTCTGACTCTGCAAACTGACATGCTCTGTGACAGCTGATAAGGATTTTACTTCTCTGAGCTTAGTTTATATTGGGTTATCCAAAAAAGTTCATTCAGATTTTTCCATAATATCTTACAGAAGAAGCAACTCAATATATGAGTAAAATGGGTAAGAATGCTTGTTCTATTTGCTCATACCCCAAAGAGTAGTTGCATGGATCAGATGAAAATACACTAAAAAAATGTATGAACCAGAATGTTTCTTCTAACACAAGTGTCTACTCTCCTAGCATTGCAAAATGGAGTTTAAAGATAAATGCTGGGCATGTAGAGAAAGAAGCTGACTTTTCGTTATTATTTTTTTTTAATACTGACAGATCTATCTCCTTCCACCCAGACAGGACTCTGCCAGCTTCCCACCAGATCTAATTAGGTTTTAAATGAGATTCAGGACGACATAATAGCTTATTCTGATTGTTCTTTTTATATCATACAGTCTCTAAATATTCATTGTGCTCATATGATTAAGCTGTGAATCAGTGGGCTTTTTTGAATTTTTTATTTTGCCACATATATTTGACTCTTAACTTCATATCAGTTTTTACTCTTTTCATATTGCCTTTACTCAATTTGCTTTGTTTGAAAAGCTCCTAATCATATTTCAACACCCTAAGTAAATATCTCCTCTTCAGGAAAGCTCTTCCTTATTCCCATCTAAGTAGATTTGTACCTTTTCTGTTTGGTATATATAGTGCTTGGAACATATCTCTGTCCTCAGAGGTATCACTTTCACTGTATTAGAATTATTTGCTTTTGTTTCTGTATTTCCCAGTAGATTGAGGGTCTTGAACATAGGGGCCAGGCCCTATCTGGGGTTCTATTATATTTCCACCAACCAGCCTGGCACTTCATATGGGCTCAGTTCATTGGAACTCAAGTTCTGGGGATAGGTTTAAATAAATTAATAAAGAAATGCAGAAGCCTAGTTTAAGTGAAGTATCATTTCTACTCCTCAAATTAGTTCATCAGACTCAGACTGCTAATATTTGGGACAAAATACTCACTCTTTTCTTTTAGGCTAGAGCTTTAGCAGAAGATAAGACACTGACTTTGATGAAAGTTCTCAATAGGGTCTCAAGCTAAGGGTAATCATAAATGCATATGTCGAGGAAAAACGTGCCTGAAAAAGGAACTTGGAAAATTTTACCAAACTCTTCAAAGCTGCAGTCATTTGAGTTGTTGTGGATAAGGTTTTGTTAGCGTTTTTTCAGTTAGTACCTGTTTTCCACTTTTGCTAATTCATTTTTGTTATCTACGAGTACTCACTAGCAGACATATTATAACAAGTACCAGAGGTTTAAGAAAAAAAAAAAAAANTAGAGGGAGAGGGTGGGATGATTTGGGAGAATGGCATTGAAACATGTGTAATATCATATAAGAAATGAATCGCCAGTCCAAGTTCGATGCAGGATACAGGATGCTTGGGGCTGGTACACTGGGATGACCCAGAGGGATGGTACGGGGAGGGAGGAGGGTTCAGGATGGGGAACACGTGTACATCGTGGAGGATTCATGTTGATGTATGGCAAAACCAATACAATATTGTAAAGTAATTAGCCTCCAGTTAAAATAAATAAATTTAAATTAAAAAAAAAAGAAAATGCTTGCTGTTTAGTGTAGCCACCTTTGTTAGTTATCTTAACTAGATCTTCTGGATAACTTGCTGCAGCTTCTACATCAGCACTTGCTGCTTCACCTTGTACTTTTATGTTATGGAGAAAGTGTCTTTCCTTAAACCTCATAAACCAAACTCAGCTAGATTTAAACTTTTCTTCTATAGCTTCCTCACCTCTCTCAGCCTTCATAATAGTGGAGAGAGTTAAGATCTTGTTTTGAATCAGGCTTTGGCTTAAGGGAATATTGTGGCTGCTTTGATCTTCTATCTAGATCAGTAAAACCTTCTCCACATCAGCAATAAGGCTGCTTCATATTCTTATCCTTTGTGTGTTTACTGGAGTAGCACTTTTAATTTCCTTCAAGAACTTCTTTGCATTCACAACTTGGCTAACTATTTAGCACAGACACCAAACTTTCGGCCTCCTGGCTTCTGATGTGCCCTTCTCACTAAGCTTAATCATTTCTAGGTTTTTGATCTGAAGTGAGAGACATGTGACTCAAGTTCACCATCTCATATGAGCATAGTTAGTGTACTCAAAACAATGACAAAAGTAACATCAGAGATCACTGATCGCAGATCACCATAACAAATATAATAATAATAAAAAGTTTGATATATTGTGACAAGTACCAAAATGTGAACCAGAGACACAAAGTGAGTAAATGCTGTCGGAAAAACGGTGATGATAGACTTGCTGGATGCAAGGTTGCTTCACACCTTCACTTTGTAAAAAATGTAGTATCTGCAAAGCACAATAAAGTGAAGCATGATAAAATGAGGTGTGCCTGTAGTAATATGGAGAGGGTCATGTGACAGGAGCTGTGGCCTTTCATAGAGGGACACTGTCATCCCACTGTTGGCCAGTAGTGAGGAAAGCACTCCAATATCACTTTCATCTTTTCTCCTACCTGTCATTGTCTCCCATTGGCCAAATCCAACAAAAAGTTGAAGGCAAGGGAATTTATTGATGTAAGTCTACTTAAGTCAGCCCCCAGGATAATAAGCAAGGTAGAAAAAGAATACTAAATTTTCCACTATATGGCTTCATGGAAAAAAAGTTACCTCATGCTTGCATGTCTCTCAGGGTGGATGTGATTATAAATAGGTTTACTGTGAAGAAGTGAACTATTATTTTAATTAATTGATGTAATTGGAGAACAATAGAAGTACAATTACAATTTTATGGCATAATTTTCTCTGTACATTGGTTGCAGATTTTGATAAATAAAGTATGTGGCATAGCAGAGAACTTAGTATCAGAAGATCTGAGCTTGGGTTCTGACTCTGCAAACTGACATGCTCTGTGACAGCTGATAAGGATTTTACTTCTCTGAGCTTAGTTTATATTGGGTTATCCAAAAAAGTTCATTCAGATTTTTCCATAATATCTTACAGAAGAAGCAACTCAATATATGAGTAAAATGGGTAAGAATGCTTGTTCTATTTGCTCATACCCCAAAGAGTAGTTGCATGGATCAGATGAAAATACACTAAAAAAATGTATGAACCAGAATGTTTCTTCTAACACAAGTGTCTACTCTCCTAGCATTGCAAAATGGAGTTTAAAGATAAATGCTGGGCATGTAGAGAAAGAAGCTGACTTTTCGTTATTATTTTTTTTTAATACTGACAGATCTATCTCCTTCCACCCAGACAGGACTCTGCCAGCTTCCCACCAGATCTAATTAGGTTTTAAATGAGATTCAGGACGACATAATAGCTTATTCTGATTGTTCTTTTTATATCATACAGTCTCTAAATATTCATTGTGCTCATATGATTAAGCTGTGAATCAGTGGGCTTTTTTGAATTTTTTATTTTGCCACATATATTTGACTCTTAACTTCATATCAGTTTTTACTCTTTTCATATTGCCTTTACTCAATTTGCTTTGTTTGAAAAGCTCCTAATCATATTTCAACACCCTAAGTAAATATCTCCTCTTCAGGAAAGCTCTTCCTTATTCCCATCTAAGTAGATTTGTACCTTTTCTGTTTGGTATATATAGTGCTTGGAACATATCTCTGTCCTCAGAGGTATCACTTTCACTGTATTAGAATTATTTGCTTTTGTTTCTGTATTTCCCAGTAGATTGAGGGTCTTGAACATAGGGGCCAGGCCCTATCTGGGGTTCTATTATATTTCCACCAACCAGCCTGGCACTTCATATGGGCTCAGTTCATTGGAACTCAAGTTCTGGGGATAGGTTTAAATAAATTAATAAAGAAATGCAGAAGCCTAGTTTAAGTGAAGTATCATTTCTACTCCTCAAATTAGTTCATCAGACTCAGACTGCTAATATTTGGGACAAAATACTCACTCTTTTCTTTTAGGCTAGAGCTTTAGCAGAAGATAAGACACTGACTTTGATGAAAGTTCTCAATAGGGTCTCAAGCTAAGGGTAATCATAAGTGCATATGTCGAGGAAAAACGTGCCTGAAAAAGGAACTTGGAAAATTTTACCAAACTCTTCAAAGCTGCAGTCATTTGAGTTGTTGTGGATAAGGTTTTGTTAGCGTTTTTTCAGTTAGTACCTGTTTTCCACTTTTGCTAATTCATTTTTGTTATCTACGAGTACTCACTAGCAGACATATTATAACAAGTACCAGAGGTTTAAGAAAAAAAAAAAAAAACATTTATGGGAAGAAATAATTAGAATAGAAAATATTATATCTATTGACTCACTCCCTGCCTCCACCACTACCATACACAAAGACAGACAACTTAAGGGTAAACACACATATAATCAGCATTCTGTGACACCTAGTTTGTTCTGTTGGCCTTTTTCTTAGCCAGAATTTGTGAGATTTGAAGATAAAAGCAGTGGCTCAAGAGGACGATTGCTCTGCCTCTGCCTTTGTGAGATAGATGGACTGATGGACAGTAGCGGACGATTCTGAAAGTTCTGTTTGTGATTATCTGATCTTAAGGGTTGGGAAGCATATTTGAGATTCTGTACATGAGTTTCCCTCTTTTGTAACAAATAAAGGAAAAACTGATGCTTAGATTCTATTAGTATGTTTTTTGAAATGTCCTTTCAAAATACCTGAGGGTTCAAAAGATAACTTTGTACAGGTCAGCATGACCCAGTGAGGAATCTTTTGAGGTTTTTTTTTAAATTTTTTTCTTAAAGAAGACAATGTAGTTGAACCCTCACTCTCTTTTGTCCGTAATTTAGGAGGCAATACATCAATGAATCATAAGTGCTTCTCTCCACTTCTAGAGAGTTCCAGGCTCGAGGGAGAAAGACGAGTGGAAAGCTGGCTCTACTGCAATAGGCAGAAATTGTAAAAAGTATTACAAACATCAATGCCCTGAGCACCAACTCTACTACACATTAGTGCTCCCTGGAATAGACCAAAAAATGAGGAACAAGAGCTATCAGGGTACTAATGCAGCTGAGCCATGGTTTAATAAGAGCCATTGACATTGTCCACCAGGTGCAAAATCCATCTGTGTGGTGGCATGTGCCCAAACCATAAGAGTGTTCCATACTTCAGCCAAAGGATAATGAATGAGAGATGGAAATATTGAATAGTTTGTCTTATTTCTTATATCTTTCCATTTTCATCAGTCCTTTCAACATAAGATTCTTTTTAAATGCCCAATTTTAAAGGGTGCTTAATTTCATTGAACTATGTAGTTGTGTTAGGGAGAAGTGAAATAGAACGTAAATTATTGAAGCTAGCTCACAGAAATCATTCTATAATGCACACATCTCCCTCTTCTGTTTAATCCACATTCTGACTTTCGAAAAGAAAGCAGGCAGATCTGATATTCAAGAGCACAAATGCTTATAATAGTTTCATTTCCTCTAGCATTCTGCCAGCTCATCCTTTATTTCTTCAAATTTAAATTCTTCAAAAAGTTTTAATTTCTTCAAATGCCATGACTCTTTCATAGCTGGTATAGTGTAACAGTCCTGGGCTAAAGCAGAATAACT
Source organism: Oreotragus oreotragus (assembly GCA_006410675.1). Lineage (NCBI taxonomy): Eukaryota > Metazoa > Chordata > Mammalia > Artiodactyla > Bovidae > Oreotragus > Oreotragus oreotragus. Next base: position 95,228 of record SJYX01004664.1, read on the forward strand.
GAATCTTAGTCTTAACTGAATCTTAGTCCTAACTCTACCTGCTGACTGTGTGGCTTTGGACAAGTCATTTCATCTAATAATGTCTCAGTTTCACCATCAATAAAATGGTTATATTACCATCCTGCTTACCACACAGAGTGAAATGCATCATACATTATGAATGTGAAGAGTACTCCATCTGCAAAGAGATACACAAATGTAAGGAACCATGCCCCTCTTCCTGTGGGATAGCAGGGAACAGCACAACCATTTCCTGACCAAGAATTGTCTAGGGACAGAAAGCAAAATGAATGACTGAATCATAGAGCCAGTCTTAACCCTCAGAGAACAAGCCTATGTGTTTAAATACTGCATGCACAAGCCTAATGTATCTACAGATGTGTCTAAAACAAAACTCATATAATCAGAAAAATTGAGAGTGAGAAGTCACCTGAAAGATCTAGTCCTCACTTTATTTGATGGATGGAGAAGCTGAGGTTTTCTTCTCAACTAAAACAAGGTTTTCTTTCTCACTTCCCAATGTATCTCTTGGTCAGGTTTCATCTTGACTCTCTCTTCCAACCAGTTAAATTGCCAAAACCTACCTTCACAATGGCTAGCCATTTCTTTCCATTCATCCTCTTTCAACCATCTTCCCTGGTGGCTCAGATGGTAAAGCATCTGCCTACAATGTGGGATACCCAGGTTCGATCCCTGGGTTGGGAAGATCCTCTGGAGAAGGCAATGGCACTCCACTCTAGTACTTTTGCCTGGAAAATCCCATGGACGGAGGAGCGTTGTAAGCTACAGTCCATGCGGTTGCAAAGAGTCGGACACGACTGAGCAACTTTACTTTCACTTTCACTTTCATCCTCTTTCAGGAGCTAACAATACTTCGTGCCTGTTCTCCTCTAGTAACCTCCTAGTTTGCTTCCCTTTCCTCCCCAGTTTATCTTCATGTTACCAGGGAAATGTTCCTAAATGATCACTTTTATCAAGTTGCTTCACTGACAAAGTATTTTAAATGGGCTCCCTGTGGCTGTGTGATACACATTAAGGTCCTTAGTCTAACTTGTAAGATTCCCCACAATGTGTCTCTGATACTCCCAGTATTTTCCCTACTGTTCTACATGAATCCCATTGGCCCTGGAAAACTGGAATCCTTTGCTATTCCTCCAAATGCTCCCTACAATACACAGGTCTTTTTTTGCTACTAGGATCCAGTCATCCTCTTCTGGTGTATGTGTGCTACGTCGTTTCAGTTTTGTTTGACTCTTTGTCATCCCATGGACTGTAGCTGGTCAGCCTCCTCTGTCCATGGGATTCTCCAGGCAAGAATACTGGAATGGGTTGCCATGTCCTCCTCCAGGGGATCTCCCTGACCCAGGGATTGAGCCAGGGTCTCTTGCATTGGCAGGCAAGTTCTTTACCACTAATGCTACCTGGGANTCCTCTGTCCATGGGATTCTCCAGGCAAGAATACTGGAATGGGTTGCCATGTCCTCCTCCAGGGGATCTCCCTGACCCAGGGATTGAGCCAGGGTCTCTTGCATTGGCAGGCAAGTTCTTTACCACTAATGCTACCTGGGAAGCCCATTCCTCTTCCAGTAGCCAATCAATGTTTTTCTGGGGAACAGTCCAACCCCTATTGAATAGAAGCTTGGTAGACCATCAGACAAGGTATTCAAAGTGGGAATGTGGCTCTGATTGGCCCAAACCCTTTCTGTCTGGAATTTTCACTCAGAATAAAGTTATATAAGTACTAAACACAAACAGTGGGCCTGATTGATCCAGAAAGTGATCCCTGAGATACTGTTAATTAGATTGTATTCCCTAGGATTCTCTGCCCTCTATCCTTTCAGAAGTTTGGTTCCACAGCGTTTCCTTAAATTTTCTAAGCTATCTCACATCCTTCTAAGAAATGTTCTCTTTTGCACATTTTGTCAGGACAAGTTGCTCTTATTATCAAGAGTTCAGCTGAGCTTGGAGAGACTGCTGAGCTGCTAGATGCTGGAGTAGCCCATTAAAGCCATAAGCCCCCAAATGAAAGCGTTCAGCTTTGCTTCACTCTCTGTGATAGTATGAGCAAGAGGCTATAATCGAAGCAAGTGCTGATGCCCCCATTCCATTTTTCCACATGGAACTGTGCACCCACAGAGGTACAGACCCTGAGGTGATGCAGGGGAGAGGTATGGAGAAAAGCTCAGAGTGGAGAAGTCTTGGGTAGTAAGTCAGAGTGGGGAAGTGTCTTTAATATTTTCCCCTCCTCTCCTGATAAGGAGGCCTGGGCAAAGCTCCTGAAAAGGATTTCTGTCCAAGGCCTGAGATAAAGGGACCTAGGAATGAAGGCACAGGGTGAGAAATGCAAACACGTGAAGTGGGTAACTGGCCAGAGGGATTTGTCACTGAGCGCTGCTCCCCTAGAGGCTGTGGTGTTGTGACTGAGCCCTGAGTCTAGCGCGGGGAGGGAAGCTTTACCTCATGAAGCCAGGGAAAGCTTTGTAACTGCCTATGGCTGGGCCTGAAAACTCACACAAACTCTTTTTTACTCAGTGCCCTTCTTTCCTCCCCAGTTACTCTTCCTATCTAAGGCTACCCAACTCCAAGGTGAAGTTCATATTCCTTACTTGAAGCCTTGTAGATCAGTCCAGTCCGTATTCAATCGTTTCTTCCTCTAAAGCCTCATGTCATCTATTTGGAGGTAATTCCCTTGAAAAGATACTAACAAGTATGACCTTCATGACAGCTATAAATTACTCACTTTTATTTCTTGCCTCCTCACTTCGGATGACACTATCTTTAAGTAAAGAGTTATTTTTACCTTTCACATGTCTGTAATTCTTAACTAAATTATGTGTGTAGTAAATGATTCATACAATTAATTGTGTGTGCATAGTCTGTAGTGTGTGACTGGAAAGGCACATGTCCTAAAATCTCCCCCAAATGATTCTTGATGTGACTATTATATTAAGAAAGTTGTATCTACTATCTCCAAAGTATCAGTGACTGCTTTTCCCATTATCCATTAGCACTCATCTTAAGGAAAGATTTCTTCTGTATGTCAGCCAGAGGTCTAAAGGAGAGTAGCATTTATTAAATAAGCACCATGTGCCAGAAGGATGCAGACATTTTCCAATAATTATTGATCCCCTATAGGAATCTTGAAACAAGCATTTTCTCCATTTTAAAGAAGATAATATTGGGCACAGAAAGTGATTTAATTTTCCTGTGATCCCACAGTTCTTAAGTGACAGAGATTGCTTTAAACCCAAGCCCATTTGAATATCAACTCTATTATAACTTTCCAAGAAAAATTCCTAAAGATACCATGAATGCCATAAAGAGGCATCACAGTGTGATAGGAGATGGATGATTGCCAAAGACCACCCCATAAAAAAGTTTCTTCTACAAAATTATTAGACTGAAATAAATTAAAGAAAAGCTAGGTCAATGGAATGATGTCTCATGTTCATTGGAAGACTTAATATTATTAAGATGCCAACAAACCTCAAATTGATCTACAGGTTCAATGCAATGCCTATGAAAATCCAACCTGCTTTTTTTTTTTTTTTTTGCAAAGATTAACAAGTTGATCTTCAATTTCATATAGAAGTGTAAGGGACCCAAAATAGGCAAAACAATCTGTGAAAGACTTACTACACTGCCCCAGCAATAAATATACTGCACTACTGGCCTAAAGGTAGACATATAAATCAATGTAATAGAATTAAAAATCTATAAATAAACCCATACATCTGTGAGCAATTGACTTTTTTCTATTTCAGAGCTCTTTATTTTGTTCTATTGGTCTGCCTGTTTGTTTTGCATCAGTATCAGGCTGTCTTAATGACAAAAATTCACCTTATCACATTAATAAATTCAGGAAGAAAAATATATCAATGTGCCAAACAGGCATCTGACAATATCCAGCAGGCATTTTTAATAAAAGAAAAACTAAATAGGGACCGAAGGAAACAAGTGAACCATACAATGTATGTTTATTTCAGACATGGAACAAACATTACACTAAGTGATTTCCATTAAGTTGGGGAAAATAACTAGATGCTTGTTATCACCACTAATCCTAAATAAATCTTATTCTGGAAATTATGGTCTATTAAAATAAGAGTAACAAAATAATCATTATAAATACTCAGGAAAATAATATCTATTTGTAACTGACATAACTGCCTAAACAAATCAAGAGTCTAGTAAAAAATAAATTTTAAAGGTTATTTGGTAATAAAGAAAGCTATGATTATGAGCAATTGATTTTTGATAATGGTGCCAAGATCATCTAATGGGAAAATAATAGTCTTTTTGACAGATGGTGCTGAGACAACTGGATACCCACATATAAGAGACTATAATTGGACATCTACCTTGCACCATATAAAAAAATGAACTCGAAATGGATCAATGACCTAAATGTAACAGCTAAAACCATACAACCTTTAGAAGAAAACATAGGAATAAATCATATGATCTTGGATAAGACAACATTTTCTTAGACACAACATAAGCATATCTTAGATACAACATGAGCACAGGCAACTAAAGAAAAAAAAAAAAAACAGATAAGCTGGATTTGACCAAAAAAATTTAAACTTGTGTGTCAATAGTTATCTTCAAGAAAGTGAAAAGTAACCCATCAGTCAGTTCAGTTCAGTTGCTCAGTCGTGTCTGACTCTGCAACTCCATGAATCGCAGCACACCAGGCCTCCCTGTCCATCACCAACTCCCGGAGTTCACTCAGACTCACGTCCATCAAGTCAGTGATGCCATCCAGCCATCTCATCCTCTGTCGCCCCCTTCTCCTCCTGCCCCCAATCCCTCCCAGCCTCAGAGTCTTTTCCAATGAGTCAACTCTTCTCATGAGGTGGCCAAAGTACTAGAGTTTCAGCTTTAGCATCATTCCTTCCAAAGAAATCCCAGGGTTGATCTCCTTCAGAATGGACTGGTTGGATCTCCTTGCAGTCCAAGGGACTCTCAAGAGTCTTCTCCAACACCACAGTTCAAAAGTATCAATTCTTCGGTGCTCAGCTTTCTTCACAGTCCAACTCTCATAGAATGGGATAAAATGCTTGCAAATTATGTCCCATAAAAGACCTATTTTCAGAATATAAGAACTCATAAAATGACAAATTTTAAAAATTGAGTCTTAAACATTTTTCCTTTTAGAAGATACTCATATGCCCAGTAATCACACAGAAAGATGCTCAGTATCATTATTCAACCAGAAAATGCAAATCAAAACCATAATGAGATACCTTTTCATACCCATCGGGATATCTATAATCAAAAAGACAAATAATAGTAAGTGTTGGCAAGGCTGTGGAGAAATTGAAAACCTCAAACACTGCTCAGGGGGATGTAAAATGGTATAGCTGCTTTGGAAAACAGACTGGCAATTTTTCAAAAGGTTAAACATATGGGAATCATGTGACCCAGGGATTTTACTCCTAGGCTCAGCAGCTAAGGAATCCACCTGCAATGCAGGAGACATAGGAGATCCCTGGATTCAATCCTTGGGTCAAAAAGATCCCCTGAAGGAGGAAATGGCAACCCACTACAGTATTCCCCCGCTGAAAAACCCCATGGACAGAGAGGAGCCTGACAAGCTATAGTTCACAGGGTTGCAAAGAGTCAGACATGACTGAATGAATAAGCATGTATATATCCGAGTGTAATGAAAACATACATCCACGCAAAAACTTGCATATGAGTACTTATAGCAGCACAATTCATAAAAGCTTAAACGTGGGAATAATCTAAATGTTCATAACATTCAGTTCAGCTCAGTTTAGTCACTTAGTCGTGTCCGACTCTTTGCGACCCCATGAATCACAGCACGCCAGGCCTCCCTGTCCATCACCAACTCCTGGAGTTCACTCAAACTCGCATCCATCAAGTCAGCCATCCAGCCATCTCATCCTCTGTCATCCCCTTTTCCTCCTGCCCCCAATCCCTCCCAGCATCAGAGTCTTTTCCAATGAGTCAGCTCTTCGCATGAGGTGGCCAAAGTATTGGAGTTTCAGCTTTAGTATCATTCCTTCCAAAGAACACCCAAGACTGATCTCCTTTAGAATGGACTGGTTGGATCTCCTTGCAGTCCAAGGGACTCTCAAGAGTCTTCTCCAACACCACAGTTCAAAATCATCAATTCTTCGGCGCTCACCTTTCTTCACAGTCCAACTTTCACATTCATACATTTAATAAAACTTGATATATCTATACAATTAAATATTATGAAAGAATAAAATGGAATATTACTGATATATGCTTCAACATAGATAAACTTTAAAAACATTATGCTAAATTAAATAAGTAGATACAGAAAGCCATATACTGTATGGTGCCACTTTTATGAGATGTTTAGCATAAGCAAATGTATAGAAACAGAAAGTAGGTTAGTGGTTTCCAGGGTCTCAGAGTAGAAGAGGAGAATGGGGATTGACAGCTTTAGGGGTGATGAAAAAGTTCTAAAACTGGATGATGGTGATGGTCGCACAGCACTATGAATATACTAAAACCCACTGAATTCTCTGTGTTATACTACTGGATCTTATAACATGAATTATACTTCAATAAGACTGTTAAAAATTAAGTTATTTGTATTGGTCTTCTATAAGGGGATAGAAATTTTTTAGATTTTTTTAAACTTTCTGTTTTTGCCCTCCCCACAATTTGGCCCAATCTCATGTGTACATTTTATAGTTCCATATCTGTTTCTGGTTCTTAATGTAGCCTAAAACAAAAAGAGATCAATTTCTCCAATTTCACTGGTTCTGAGGGAAGACTTGGGTCACAGATCAACAAACATCTGTGTGCCTATCTAAATAAGCTTAGTCATTCCCACTTCCCTTACACATAGATGGCATAGTTTTGAAAGGCAGGATAAAGTCCTAGCTAACACACTTCTAATCTCAAAAAAGAATAGCTAGAATTCTTTTTTGTTTTTTAATTTTATTATTACTATTATTTTTTACTTTACAATATTGTATTGGTTTTGCCCTACATCAACATGAATCCACCACGGGTGTACATGTGTTCCCAATCCTGAACCCCCCTCCCACCTCCCTCCCCATACCATCCCCCTGGGTCATCCTAGTGCACCAGCCCCAAGTATCCTGTATCCTGCATCAAACCTAGACTGGCGATTCATTTCTTATATGATATTATACATGTTTCCATGCCATTCTCCCAAATCACCCCACCCTCTCCCTCTCCCACAGAGTCCAAAAGACTGTTCAATACATCTGTGTCTCTACTGCTGTCTTGCATACAGGGTTATTGTTACCATCTTTCTAAATTCCACATATATGCATTAGTATACTGTATTGGTGCTTTTCTTTCTGGCTTACTTCACTCTGTATAATCGGCTCCAGTTTCATCCACCTCATTAGAACTGATTCAAATGTATTCTTTTTAATGGCTGAGTAATATTCCATTGTGTATATGTACCACTGCTTTCTTATCCATTCATCTGCTGATGGACATCTAGGTTGCTTCCATGTCTTGGCTATTATAAACAGTGCTGCGATGAACATTGGGGTACACGTGTCTCTTTCAATTCTGGTTTCCTTGGTGTGTATGCCCAGCAGTGGGATTGCTGGGTCATATGGCAGTTCTATTTCCAGTTTCTTAAGGAATCTCCACACTGTTCTCCATAGTGGCTGTACTAGTTGCATTCCCACCAACAGTGTAAGAGGGTTCCCTTTTCTCCACACCTTCTCCAGTATTTACTGCTTGTAGACTTTTGTATCACAGCCATTCTGACTGGAGTGAAATGGTACCTCACTGTGGTTTTGATTTGCGTTTCTCTGATAATGAGTGATGTTGAGCATCTTTTCATGTGTTTGTTAGCCATCTGTATGTCTTTTTTGGAGAAATGTCTGTTTAGATCTTTGGCCCATTTTTTTGATTGGGTCGTTTATTTTTTTGGAATTGAGCTGCAGGAGTTGCTTGTATATTTTTGAGATTAGTTATTTGTCAGTTGCTTCATTTGCTATTATTAGAATTCTTTAAACCAAGTGACATAGCTATATTTCTCTACTCACTGAAAGTTACTTGAGTATATTACTTATATTTCAATCAGAAAGAACATTTCATCATTTTAGCAAACATTTTTTTTGTCGTTAATGTGTTACTTTTTTCCTGAAATGCAATGACAATGCTCAGTACTTTTTCTACTATTTGGAAAAGTCCCATGTATGCAGTGGAATGTAATTAATTATACTGACTAGCATCCAACAAAGGAATGTAAAAATTTGCATATCTAAAATTCAGAAATATCTGTAAGCTGCACCTCTCTGTCTCTTAACTTCATATAATAGGTTTAGAATGGATAAAAGAAAGGGTTTGACATAACATAATTTTTAAATTTTTTACATAATTTTGAAAGTTACACTCCATTTACAGTTTTACAAAGTATTGGCTATTCTCTCCATGCTGTACAATACATCCTTGTAGCCTATCTTACTCCCAGTTGTTTGTACTTCCCACTACCCTACCTCTATATTGCCCCTATCTCCCTCTCAACTGGTAACCACTAGTTTGTTCTCTATATCTGTGAGTCGGCTTTTTCTTTGTGCTATATTCACTATTTTGTGGTATTTTTTAGATTTCACTTATAAATTATATCATATAGCATTTGTCTTTCTCTGTCTGACTTATTTCACTTAGCATAATGCTGAGTCTATCCATATTGTGATAAATAGCAAAATTGCATTCTTTTTTATGGCTGAGTAGTATTCCATTGTGAATATCTATTACATTTGTTGGAACACTTAGGTTACTTCCATATCTTGGCTATTGTAAATACATTGTTATGAACATTGGGGTACATGCATCTTTTCAAAGTAGTGTTTTTGTCTTTTTATTTGGTATTTTGTTTTGGATATATACCTAGGGGTGGAATTCCTGGGTCATATGATCTATTTTTGGTTTTTTGAGGAATCTCCATACTGTTTTCCACAGTGGCTGTACCAATTTACATTCCCACCAACAGTGTACGTGGACTTCTGTTTCTCTATAACCTTGCCAACATTTGTTATTTGTGTTCTTTCTGATGATAGTCATTCTGACAGGTGTGAGATGATATTTCATTATATGAGGTCAGCATCACCCTGATACCAAAACCAGAAAAATATCACACAAATAAATTACAGGTGAATATCACTGATGAGCATAAATGCAAAAATCCTCAAAAAAACACTAGCAAACCAAATCCAACAATACATTAAAATAATCATGCACCGTGATCAAGTGGAATTTTTCCCAGAGATGCAAGGATTTTTCAATATTCACAAATCAATCAATGTGCTACAAACATATTAACAAATTAACAAGTAAAAGCCATATGATCATGTCAATAGATGTAGAAAAAGCTTTGGATAAAATTAATTTATGATAAAAACTCTCCAGAAATTGGGCATAGAGGAACATACCTCAACATAATAAAGGCCATATATGACAAACCTACAGCTAACATCATACTCAACTTAGTGAAAAGTTGAAGGCATTTCCTGTAAGATGAGGAACAGGACAAGGATACTCACTCTCACCACTTTTATTCAACATAGTTTTAGAAGTTCTAGCCATGGCAGTCAGAGAAGAAAAAGAAAGGAATCCAAATTGGAAAGGAAGAAGTAAAACTGTCAGTGTTTGCAGATGACGTGACCCTATACATGGAAAATCCTAAAGATAACACTTTAAGCTTGTATTATCTGGGTATTATTTCTTCCTATTTTACTGATGAAGAAATCGGAGCACAGAAACAGAAAGGGATTTGTTGAAGGTCATATATGACAACTATGGGTTCTGATTCTAGGTCTTCCTGACTCCAACACCTGTCTTTTAATCTACTGTAGTACATAGCCTCCCAATTAAGTGAAGTGAATTTCATAATCAGAAAACTAGCTGCATATTTTTATTAAAAAGTTGTAGATATCTCTATTTAATGGAAAGACTAAAACATTTATTTTGTCACTGGGTTTGAAAGCATACTGAAAAAGCAAATTGTTTCCTAACTCTAGCAAGAATGGCATGAATTTAAGATAAAATCCAAATGTTATCACTATGGTAATCTTCAAAGGCTCCGAGTTGGCTTACTTTTCTTACTATATAAACCAGAGTTCACTTACCCATATGATGTGTACATGTTGGAGGGTTGCTGATTATCTCTGCTTCTGTTTAAATGAGGGCTTTGCTATGCGTGCATGCATGCTGAGTAGTTTCAGTTGTGTCTGACTCTTTGTGACGCTGTGGACTGTAGCCTGCCAGGCTCCTCTGTCCATGGGATTTTTCCAGGCAAGAACACTGGAGTGGGTTGCCACGCCCTCCCTCCAGGGGATCTTCCAGACCCAGGGACTGAACTCAGAAATCTTATGTCTCCTGACTTTGTCTCTTATGTTTCTTGCATTTGCAGGTGGGTTCTTTACCACTAGCATCACCTGGGAAGCCCAGTCTTCTCTATAGTCTTGTGCAATTAGGATTTACACTATCAGCTTATACTTGTCTTTTCTCCTTTCACTTGTTGTTTCTTTGACTATTGCTAAGTTATGAAATATTCATTTATGTTTGTACTCTTTAAGAAAAATTGTTTCAACTAGTAAAAGGATTAGAATGTACAAGGGCATAGAGTAGTATCAATATATGTATGAGTATATTAATAAAATATATGAGGATATACTAATAAAGTCAATGATGATCAAATGAACATGCTTAACACTTCAATGAAAGAAAAAGAATAAATTGAATGCCTTTAGTGAATATTTCTATTATATCCAGTAGTCTTAAATCAACATAGTCTAAATCATGGTATCCAGGAAGAGCATTTCCAGAAACATACTACCTATTGGAGACATTATTAAGTATCAACAAGATGAAATAATTTAAAGAAGAAATGCCCAAGGATTAAGACCCAAACTATATGTCCTGACTTTACTCTAACTCTGTGTCAAGAGAGCCATCTCTCTGCCCTCTGGTGGTCCTGTATTTCAATTCAAGCACCTGCACTACATAGGAGCAGAGCAAGAATAACCTTTCCCTTCAGGGGACTCTGTTGTTGATACACCAATTGTGGTCAATGAGAATTCACTAGTAGCAGCCAATGCTCTCATTGATACAACGCAATTTATGTTTGATTTTATGCACTGGAAGGCTGGGGTTCATTCATTTATTTAAAATTTTACTTATTGTGTTTATTCTGTGCTTGGCACATATAAAAGCATTGGAGATACAATCATAGGTAATGCATAGTTTATACCATCATGGAGTTTCAGTTTTGGTGAATAACGTAGCTTCCCCTTATTTACGATCCATTTTTATGCCAAAATTTATCTTAGACACTTTCTATACATAACTTCATTAAGTCTTTACAACATTAAAGGGTAGATATTATTCCCTGCCCGCTAAAAAACAAGTAAACTTAGGCATGGAGAGATTAAATTAATAAATAGGAGAGAAGTGAGGTGAACCCTAATAGTTTGTCTCCACATTTAAATTTTCACAGAATCTTATAAGACCATATAAAAACCTGTATCTAAAAAGTCTACTTTGACCTTGTGATTAAGCAGTCACTCATGGTATGTCTAAAAATGTCTGTATATTTCTGTCCATGAACATATGTACTAGTCTTGTTGTTTGCATTGAAATTTAGCAATTAAAGACATTCATTTTCTTCTTTCTTCTCCTATCCTGTGCCATAAAAACCAAGAAGTGATCAGTAGTTTTTATTTTCTTTGATGCTGAATGCTTGCTACTGATCTAATGCAGCTTTTATGTTCAAAATATTAAGAACCTGGACACTCTAATATAAAACTTCAGGAAATGAGAAACTAGTAGATTATCACTGAAAATATAGTCTTACCATCTTCCTAAACATCTGGATATTTTGCATTCATTTCCTTTTCATTTTTGAAAACCAACGTTTTGCTCTTCTAAAACTTAAATTTCCTGTCTCCTCTAAAATGAAGTTTTTATGGATGAATCTCAGTTATACTAAATATAGCATTATGAAAGGGCCACCATTTGCACTTCATCAATGATCAGTTATTTTTAAGATTGGTTGCTTATTTGTTATTCAATATGCCTCACATTTTCCTTCACATTAATGAACTGAGATATTACTATGTAGGTTTTTCACTTATTGGTTGATTTTGAACAGTGTTCAGGGGAGAGGGAAAAAAGAAAAGTCAAAGAAGGAGTTTTAACAAGCTCTTCTCTCTCTTCATAAACTGCTGATGTTGGAATAAAAGGACAGGAAAAGTCTCCAGGAAGCCCAGTTAGCAGTTAAGCAAGATCATTGCTTATTTTTCATAAGAATGTTCTGAGCCGTACTATTCTAGCACATGAAAGAACCCCTTTGGCTTTCCTCTCTTTGATCAGGTCTAGGAGTTTTATAACTCTATAGCAACCACACTTCAACTTCTTTCCACCAGGCTTACCTCTTCTTCTCTGGCCTATTTTCTCCACTTTTGTAGGTCAGTACTTAACCCATCAAAAAGAACTATTCCCACCCTTTGCCTTTTAATAAAGAAGGGATAGGTATTTCATGTGCTTCCTCTCAATTCCTTCTGTGTCACCATACATTTGAAGAAGCCAAGTATAGTATCCTTGATTGTGGGTTAGTCATGAAATGTACAATATATTGATTTTGGTTTTATCATTTTTCCAACATTGAAAAAGGAGCAATAAAATTGTATTTCATTTTTCTTACTAATGTAACTTCATATTTATAAGGTTTGATCGAAACATCTATATAAAACTCAATTTAAATTTGTCTCTAAAATAAGATATCTGAAAACATTTCTACCGTGTTACTCAATATAGTAAGAAGCAAGGGGACTAATTTTGTAGATGCTAAATTAAAACCCAGGAATGGTTTCAGATGAGACACAAGTTTGTGCATGGGTTGATGAAAAAAGTAAGAGGTCAAGGAATAATGAAATGAATGGATCATTTAAAACAGAACAGTGAGAAAGATATCAACATTTCCCTATTTGTCATTTTCCAGATATTTCACTAAATATTGCAACAACTTAGGCACTATGTTAATAATCTGTTCACTTGTCTGTCTTCCTCACTAGACAGTAATTTTCTCTGAGGAGTGCATTTAAGCTCTGTAAACACAGTACACAGTATAGTGTATGTGCGTGTATCACATAATAAAGGTTCAATAAATATTACTTGTATGAAAAACTAGAAAGCTCATTAATGTGAAGGGAAATGGGAGGCATAATGAAAAACAAGTAGCCAATCTTGCAAATAACTGCTAGTTGATGAAGTATTAAATAGCAGCACAAATGATAGCCCTTTCATGATGCTGTATTTAGTATAACAACACCGATTCCTTACCATCACTCCACTAATCCAGTCCTTGTAATTATATAAAGTGATTATAAGTATATTAGAAGCAGACCCCAGAATGACACCCCATGTCTCTGCCCAAAGGCATGGTGATTGCAAGCAAACACTAGTTAGGAAGTCAGTTCAACATGGCTTCCAAACAGGAGGGAGTAACGGGTACCAGATAAGCCTCCCTGCCATAAGCAACAATAAAATAGGATAAAATACAAAAAGCAACAGTTTTCAGACTTTTGCAAAGAGAGAAGGCACCCAGGAGTCTAAGTCAAGAGTAGTCCATGAGTTCTAGACTGACCTGAACAAGTACTGGTTGAGTGTACAGAGTGCTTACTAGAGAGCAGCTGCTATGAAGTTGAGAAGGGAACAGAGATATTAGAGGTTGGTTGGCACTGGAGAACACTGGAAGTCTGATCTAACCAGAGTAGAGGCAGAGCTTGGAGACACTACATATTCAGTTCCAGACCACCATGATAAAATGGATATCACAATAAAGCAAGTTAGATGAATATTTGGATTTCACAGTTCACATAAAAGTTATGCTTATACTACAGTCTATTAAGTGTGCAATAGTATTATGTCTATCAGATAATGTACATACCTTAAAGATACTTTATTGGTAAAAATGCTAACCATCATTTGACAATGCAGTTACCACAAATCTTCAATTTGTTGAAAAACAAACAAACAAATTGTATCTGTGAAGTGCAACAAAATGAGGCATGCTTGTATAAAGTCCTCATTAAAAATTCATAATGTCCTTTTAAAAAAAAGAAATTCCCTGGGAGTCCGGTGGTTAAGACTTGGTGCTTTCACTCTCAAGGGCCTGGGTTTGATCCCTGGTTGAGGAACTAAGATCCTACAAACCACACAGCATGGTTAAAAAAAAAAAGATCAATGACATCCTGAGGTGAGACACCAGAAAGTCTGTGCCTTAAGACTAAGAACTATGCTATGGCTGACTAGATCTATCTTTGTCGTTGTTGTTCAGTTGCTCGTCACGTCCAACTCTTTGTGACCCCATGAACAGCAGCACGCCAGGCTTCCCTGTCCTTCACTATCTCCTGGAGCTTGCTTAAACTCATGTCCATTGAGTCGGTGATGCCATCCAACCATCTCATCCTCTGTAAACACTTTAAGCTTGTATTATCTGGGTATTATTTCTTCCTATTTTACTGATGAAGAAATCGGAGCACAGAAACAGAAAGGGATTTGTTGAAGGTCATATATGACAACTATGGGTTCTGATTCTAGGTCTTCCTGACTCCAACACCTGTCTTTTAATCTACTGTAGTACATAGCCTCCCAATTAAGTGAAGTGAATTTCATAATCAGAAAACTAGCTGCATATTTTTATTAAAAAGTTGTAGATATCTCTATTTAATGGAAAGACTAAAACATTTATTTTGTCACTGGGTTTGAAAGCATACTGAAAAAGCAAATTGTTTCCTAACTCTAGCAAGAATGGCATGAATTTAAGATAAAATCCAAATGTTATCACTATGGTAATCTTCAAAGGCTCCGAGTTGGCTTACTTTTCTTACTATATAAACCAGAGTTCACTTACCCATATGATGTGTACATGTTGGAGGGTTGCTGATTATCTCTGCTTCTGTTTAAATGAGGGCTTTGCTATGCGTGCATGCATGCTGAGTAGTTTCAGTTGTGTCTGACTCTTTGTGACACTGTGGACTGTAGCCTGCCAGGCTCCTCTGTCCATGGGATTTTTCCAGGCAAGAACACTGGAGTGGGTTGCCACGCCCTCCCTCCAGGGGATCTTCCAGACCCAGGGACTGAACTCAGAAATCTTATGTCTCCTGACTTTGTCTCTTATGTTTCTTGCATTTGCAGGTGGGTTCTTTACCACTAGCATCACCTGGGAAGCCCAGTCTTCTCTATAGTCTTGTGCAATTAGGATTTACACTATCAGCTTATACTTGTCTTTTCTCCTTTCACTTGTTGTTTCTTTGACTATTGCTAAGTTATGAAATATTCATTTATGTTTGTACTCTTTAAGAAAAATTGTTTCAACTAGTAAAAGGATTAGAATGTACAAGGGCATAGAGTAGTATCAATATATGTATGAGTATATTAATAAAATATATGAGGATATACTAATAAAGTCAATGATGATCAAATGAACATGCTTAACACTTCAATGAAAGAAAAAGAATAAATTGAATGCCTTTAGTGAATATTTCTATTATATCCAGTAGTCTTAAATCAACATAGTCTAAATCATGGTATCCAGGAAGAGCATTTCCAGAAACATACTACCTATTGGAGACATTATTAAGTATCAACAAGATGAAATAATTTAAAGAAGAAATGCCCAAGGATTAAGACCCAAACTATATGTCCTGACGTTACTCCAACTCTGTGTCAGAGAGCCATCTCTCTGCCCTCTGGTGGTCCTGTATTTCAATTCAAGCACCTGCACTACATAGGAGCAGAGCAAGAATAACCTTTCCCTTCAGGGGACTCTGTTGTTGATACACCAATTGTGGTCAATGAGAATTCACTAGTAGCAGCCAATGCTCTCATTGATACAACGCAATTTATGTTTGATTTTATGCACTGGAAGGCTGGGGTTCATTCATTTATTTAAAATTTTACTTATTGTGTTTATTCTGTGCTTGGCACATATAAAAGCATTGGAGATACAATCATAGGTAATGCATAGTTTATACCATCATGGAGTTTCAGTTTTGGTGAATAACGTAACTTCCCCTTATTTACGATCCATTTTTATGCCAAAATTTATCTTAGACACTTTCTATACATAACTTCATTAAGTCTTTACAACATTAAAGGGTAGATATTATTCCTTGCCCGCTAAAAAACAAGTAAACTTAGGCATGGAGAGATTAAATTAATAAATAGGAGAGAAGTGAGGTGAACCCTAATAGTTTGTCTCCACATTTAAATTTTCACAGAATCTTATAAGACCATATAAAAACCTGTATCTAAAAAGTCTACTTTGACCTTGTGATTAAGCAGTCACTCATGGTATGTCTAAAAATGTCTGTATATTTCTGTCCATGAACATATGTACTAGTCTTGTTGTTTGCATTGAAATTTAGCAATTAAAGACATTCATTTTCTTCTTTCTTCTCCTATCCTGTGCCATAAAAACCAAGAAGTGATCAGTAGTTTTTATTTTCTTTGATGCTGAATGCTTGCTACTGATCTAATGCAGCTTTTATGTTCAAAATATTAAGAACCTGGACACTCTAATATAAAACTTCAGGAAATGAGAAACTAGTAGATTATCACTGAAAATATAGTCTTACCATCTTCCTAAACATCTGGATATTTTGCATTCATTTCCTTTTCATTTTTGAAAACCAACGTTTTGCTCTTCTAAAACTTAAATTTCCTGTCTCCTCTAAAATGAAGTTTTTATGGATGAATCTCAGTTATACTAAATATAGCATTATGAAAGGGCCACCATTTGCACTTCATCAATGATCAGTTATTTTTAAGATTGGTTGCTTATTTGTTATTCAATATGCCTCACATTTTCCTTCACATTAATGAACTGAGATATTACTATGTAGGTTTTTCACTTATTGGTTGATTTTGAACAGTGTTCAGGGGAGAGGGAAAAAAGAAAAGTCAAAGAAGGAGTTTTAACAAGCTCTTCTCTCTCTTCATAAACTGCTGATGTTGGAATAAAAGGACAGGAAAAGTCTCCAGGAAGCCCAGTTAGCAGTTAAGCAAGATCATTGCTTATTTTTCATAAGAATGTTCTGAGCCGTACTATTCTAGCACATGAAAGAACCCCTTTGGCTTTCCTCTCTTTGATCAGGTCTAGGAGTTTTATAACTCTATAGCAACCACACTTCAACTTCTTTCCACCAGGCTTACCTCTTCTTCTCTGGCCTATTTTCTCCACTTTTGTAGGTCAGTACTTAACCCATCAAAAAGAACTATTCCCACCCTTTGCCTTTTAATAAAGAAGGGATAGGTATTTCATGTGCTTCCTCTCAATTCCTTCTGTGTCACCATACATTTGAAGAAGCCAAGTATAGTATCCTTGATTGTGGGTTAGTCATGAAATGTACAATATATTGATTTTGGTTTTATCATTTTTCCAACATTGAAAAAGGAGCAATAAAATTGTATTTCATTTTTCTTACTAATGTAACTTCATATTTATAAGGTTTGATCGAAACATCTATATAAAACTCAATTTAAATTTGTCTCTAAAATAAGATATCTGAAAACATTTCTACCGTGTTACTCAATATAGTAAGAAGCAAGGGGACTAATTTTGTAGATGCTAAATTAAAACCCAGGAATGGTTTCAGATGAGACACAAGTTTGTGCATGGGTTGATGAAAAAAGTAAGAGGTCAAGGAATAATGAAATGAATGGATCATTTAAAACAGAACAGTGAGAAAGATATCAACATTTCCCTATTTGTCATTTTCCAGATATTTCACTAAATATTGCAACAACTTAGGCACTATGTTAATAATCTGTTCACTTGTCTGTCTTCCTCACTAGACAGTAATTTTCTCTGAGGAGTGCATTTAAGCTCTGTAAACACAGTACACAGTATAGTGTATGTGCGTGTATCACATAATAAAGGTTCAATAAATATTACTTGTATGAAAAACTAGAAAGCTCATTAATGTGAAGGGAAATGGGAGGCATAATGAAAAACAAGTAGCCAATCTTGCAAATAACTGCTAGTTGATGAAGTATTAAATAGCAGCACAAATGATAGCCCTTTCATGATGCTGTATTTAGTATAACAACACCGATTCCTTACCATCACTCCACTAATCCAGTCCTTGTAATTATATAAAGTGATTATAAGTATATTAGAAGCAGACCCCAGAATGACACCCCATGTCTCTGCCCAAAGGCATGGTGATTGCAAGCAAACACTAGTTAGGAAGTCAGTTCAACATGGCTTCCAAACAGGAGGGAGTAACGGGTACCAGATAAGCCTCCCTGCCATAAGCAACAATAAAATAGGATAAAATACAAAAAGCAACAGTTTTCAGACTTTTGCAAAGAGAGAAGGCACCCAGGAGTCTAAGTCAAGAGTAGTCCATGAGTTCTAGACTGACCTGAACAAGTACTGGTTGAGTGTACAGAGTGCTTACTAGAGAGCAGCTGCTATGAAGTTGAGAAGGGAACAGAGATATTAGAGGTTGGTTGGCACTGGAGAACACTGGAAGTCTGATCTAACCAGAGTAGAGGCAGAGCTTGGAGACACTACATATTCAGTTCCAGACCACCATGATAAAATGGATATCACAATAAAGCAAGTTAGATGAATATTTGGATTTCACAGTTCACATAAAAGTTATGCTTATACTACAGTCTATTAAGTGTGCAATAGTATTATGTCTATCAGATAATGTACATACCTTAAAGATACTTTATTGGTAAAAATGCTAACCATCATTTGACAATGCAGTTACCACAAATCTTCAATTTGTTGAAAAACAAACAAACAAATTGTATCTGTGAAGTGCAACAAAATGAGGCATGCTTGTATAAAGTCCTCATTAAAAATTCATAATGTCCTTTTTAAAAAAAGAAATTCCCTGGGAGTCCGGTGGTTAAGACTTGGTGCTTTCACTCTCAAGGGCCTGGGTTTGATCCCTGGTTGAGGAACTAAGATCCTACAAACCACACAGCATGGTTAAAAAAAAAAAGATCAATGACATCCTGAGGTGAGACACCAGAAAGTCTGTGCCTTAAGACTAAGAACTATGCTATGGCTGACTAGATCTATCTTTGTCGTTGTTGTTCAGTTGCTCGTCACGTCCAACTCTTTGTGACCCCATGAACAGCAGCACGCCAGGCTTCCCTGTCCTTCACTATCTCCTGGAGCTTGCTTAAACTCATGTCCATTGAGTCGGTGATGCCATCCAACCATCTCATCCTCTGTTGTCCCCTTCTCCTCCCACCTTCAATCTTTCCCAGCATCAGGGTTTTTTCCAATGGGTAGGTTTTTTGCATCAGGTGGCTAAAATATTGGAGCTTCAGCTTCAGCACTGGACATCAGGGAAGTCCCCAACTGTACCCATTTTTAAGACCCACCCATCCTTTGCATCAACCTTTTATATTCCTGACACAAGGACCAGCTTCAGAACCATGTGATCAGTGCAGTGGCAGAGGGGTTCCATGTTCAGAAGTGCTCTGCAGTTGCTGTCTTAAATTTTAAAAGTAATGTTGTCTTTAAAAACATATTTTGCAAGTCAGTTGGGACATTGGAACCTGCACCCAAGGCTTGGAGTCTTCACTTGCATGACATCTCACATCCTGCCACGTCCCTAGGACTGGTTCTTGGCAACCTGCTCTCCCACCCTCTGGCACGCTAGGCCCTGCTAGGTATGTCTTCTCTGGCTGGGCCCTGCTTCCTTCTTCTCTGAGCACGAACCTGGGTGCAGGTGCAGGGAGAGTGGGAGTTGGCTGTGCACGCCTCAAGACATCTTGGGACGGGGCCATCTCACCCCAGGCTGCCAGCACAAGGGCCTGTCTAGTGGGTGGCCAGCCTGGGTCTGCATCTTGGGTGGGGGAAGCCACTCACCTACTCACCTCCAACCCAAGTACCACATACAGCCCAATGTAGAGGTTTAAAGATCTTTGAAAGTCACTTGTCTGCCGTGGATTGGTAAGACACCTAAGTGGGCTTCTCCAGAATGCTCCCCCTCCAGGGTGTAGTAACTAGGTCCAGTGGCTGGTGGGAGGGGCCATCTGGCTACAGTCAGGTCTGAGTCAGTGTGTGAGCAGTACCATGTTACCCCATGCCCGGAGCAAGGCCTCTGGGCACCTGTGAGGGTACACACTCCCCTTGCTGGTATCCCAGGGCCCCTGAGTACTACTTCAGCTCGCTCCAGGTCTAGAAGCATTCTCCCTCTCTTTTTCCATACTTCCTGAAGCTGGCTTGTGTTTTTCTCTTCTGGCCAGCTCTCAGAATCCTCCAGGGATGAGCCCCGAACTGCTAAATATGTGATGTGGCTCAGAAGGTAAAGAATCTGCCTGCAGTGTGGGAGACCCCAGTTCTATCCCTGGGTCAGGAAGATCCCCTGGAGTAGGACATGGCAACCCACTTCAGTATTCTTGTCTGGAGAATTCCATGCACAGAGAGAGCCTGGCAGGCTACAGTCCATGGGGGATATGGCTGCTCATGCGTGCTCTGAATTTTCTGATACCTGCCTCTAAAATTTAGCATCAACAACTCAACCACAAGATTGAAGATGAGAGGAAATTCATCAACAAATGGTTACCCCATCACCTATATCAGAAAGAACCTGTATTTGGTGCAAAAAATAAGAAATGACAGAATTAATTATTCTGGGATCAATTATCTAAATACTAATTCTCATACTACTGAAACATCTAATTATCTTGGTTATCCATGTGTACTTTTATTCTGGTAAATTTTTCATTATGTTTTGCTTTGTCAAACCACCCCCTGGCAGCTCAGCAGGCAAAGAATCTGCCTGCAATGCAGGAGACACAGGAGATACGGGTTCGATCCCTGGGTTCAGATCACCTGGAGAAGGAAATGGCAACTCACTGCAGTACTCTTGTCTGGAGAATTCCATGGACAGAGGAGACTGTGGGCTACACTCCATGGGATCGCAAAGAGTAGGACACGACTGAGTGACTTTCGCTTCAATCACCTTTGGTATGTATTATATTCTCTCATTCCTGCCTCTCATAACCAGAGCAAAATAGAACGATGGAGATATGATGGATATGCAAAATATGTGATAAAATGTGCCCATGATTCGAGAAATGACACTTCGTCTATCACCTCATTCAGGAACCTCCCCAAGCTCCCCAGTCAGAAAACACTCTCTCGATACTTCTATTACTTGTTCTCTGTCTGTACTTCTGTTATGTATGGTGTTTCACAGGAAGTCCAACTGTTGGACTTCTATGCATGACTTACCTCAACAACTAAACTACCAGCAAACACGGTGTGTAAATCAGCTGAGCATTTCTCCTTCCTTGTCCTCAGTCACCTTAACATATCACCTTTCAGCAGATATAACTGTGCTCTGAAGGTTACTACACATTAGCAGTCAAGATAACACAAATTAAACAACAGGGAGATACTGTTTTTCACTCATTTGATTGTTAAAAAATATAGTGAAAGCATCTTTTCCTGGTGAGGAGGCAGGATAAAGAACACTGATTGCTGTTCAAATATAAATTACTAGTCTTCCTAGAAACAATTTTGTAATAGCTGTTAAAGTTAAAAATTCGCATACCCTTTGGCTGGATGATTCCACTTCAGGAACTCTATTCCACAGAGATAAAGCCACAATAATTATATAGATATATTTATAGTAGCATATTATTTAAGGGCAAAAAGCTGATGTGATTTATTGTAAAAGTGATCAAATCCTTCCATTAAGAGGTAGATTATACTTCTGTATTCCTTTAATTTGGATTGACCATACAACTTGTTTGGCCAATAAGACATTAGCCAGTGTGATAAAATAAGCTTCAAAAGTGCCTGTGCATTGAAACTTAATTTCTTTCTTGGAAGCTTAAGATTGCCATGTGAATCAACCTAGCCAGAATGCTGGTGACAAAAGACATGTGCACTTGTCAGTCCTGTCACTGTGGCCAACAACTTGCCAATTGTCAGTGATATGACTGAGGCCAGCTTGAACATCCAACCTTCTGTAACATGCCAGTACTCCATACAGATGAGAGTGAGTCCAGCAGAGATGAGATGAGCTGGACTCAGATGAGAAAAACTTCCCAGTCAATCCATGGAACCTTAAAAATTAGTAAATGATTGCTCTTTAAGCCATTAAACTTGAGAGAGTAGTTAGTAACACAGCAAGAGCTAATGGATGCTTTTTTTTTTAAAGCTAACATGTAACTGGCAACAGTATGAGCCAATCAGTAGGGGAACACTTGAATAAGTTGTGGCATATTATGAGAAATTACATAGCTATTAAAAAAATAAGTTAGAGATGCATCTGTTAGTCATCTTTTGTTTCTGCCTCTCCAATTAGACTGTGAGCTCTTGGAAGACAGGAAACTTGTCTCTACCTTCACTGATTTCCTCCACAGCACAGTGGGAGCTCAAGTATTTGGTGATTGATTTGATTGTGGCATATTATGAGAAATTACATAGCTATTAAAAAAATAAGTTAGAGATGCATCTGTTAGTCATCTTTTGTTTCTGCCTCTCCAATTAGACTGTGAGCTCTTGGAAGACAGGAAACTTGTCTCTACCTTCACTGATTTCCTCCACAGCACAGTGGGAGCTCAAGTATTTGGTGATTGATTTGATTGCTCAATGGCTCCATTTTTTAAAAAAATGAAATAAGTAGCCTTTAGTTGAAAAAGTTATTTTACTGGTACAGTCTTGAGAATGTATCATCTGGTGGAATTAGCTCTGTCTGCTTATTAAAGCTATAAGAGCTTAATTGCAAAAGTCTCAGTGTAAAGAACAATCATGTGATCCACCAGAGCTGGCTTTGTGAGCATGTTATCAGCCTGTCATACATGGCCCTGTGCTCAAATGGACCTTGCACTTGGGGATTGAAGTTCTTTGGTTGCAGTCTAGAAATTATTTTTTTAATTAACTTTTATTGGCATATAATTGATTGACAATATTGTCTTAGTTTCTGCTGCACAGCAAAGTGAATCAGCCATACTGGTAAGTCGCTTCATTCATGTCCGACTCTGTGAGACCCCATAGACTGCAGCCTACCAGGCTCCCCTGTCCCCGGGATTCTCCAGGCAAGAACACTGGAGTGGGTTGCCATTTCCTTCTCCAATGTATGAAAGTGAAAAGTGAAAGGGAAGTCGTTTAGTCGTGTCTGACTCCTAGAGACCCCATGGACTGCAGCCTACCAGGCTCCTTTGTCCATGGGATTTTCCAGGCAAGAATACTAGAGTGGGATGCCATTGCCTTACATACACATATATCCACTCTTTTTTAAATTCTTAATAAGTTTGCCTTTGACATTGTGTCTTGTAAGTGAATTCAGATGGCAAAGTGGAGTCTCAGCTCGTACGTGGTCCCACCATTTCATTTGGCCAAGATGGGTTCTCAGCCACAGGCTTGGGGTCCAAAGTAATGATGTAACCAGTGTTATATACCTTGTGTTAGGAAATTGCAGAGGAAAGAAAACATATATTGTTTCAATACAGAAAAGCCATGGCATTGTATGAAATAACAGTGCAGCTACCTTTTGCTTGTGGTAAGAAAAATGAAATTAGTCCAAGATGGTACATTTGACAATGAAGAATATAGAGAAAAGTTTCCTGGGCATGATACTGGCTCTTGCTACTTGTTTGTCTATTTTTCTCCCCTCCAAAGCATCAGCTTTTGCTTTTGTTAATATTCTCTATGATTTTGGTGTTAGTTTATGCATTTTTGCTCTGGTCCTTCTATTAATTTTTTCTCTGCTATTTGATTTTCCTCAGATGTTCTCCTTACTATTTGGATCAAATGCTTGATTGGTATACAGCTAGGTGCCTTATTAACAAGAACAGTTCTATAAGTTGCCTGCGTCCATGCATGCTAAGTCATTTCAGTTGTGTCTGACTCTGTGTGACCCTGTGGACTGTAGCCCACCAGGCTCCTCTGTCCATGGGATTCTCCAGCCAAGAATACTGGAATGGGTTTCCATTTCCTCAGTTGCCATTTCCTTCTCCAGCNATGCATGCTAAGTCATTTCAGTTGTGTCTGACTCTGTGTGACCCTGTGGACTGTAGCCCACCAGGCTCCTCTGTCCATGGGATTCTCCAGCCAAGAATACTGGAATGGGTTTCCATTTCCTCAGTTGCCATTTCCTTCTCCAGCGGATCTTCCCAACCCAGGGATTGAACTCACGTCTCTTATGTCTCTTGCATTGGCAGTCAGGTTCTTTACCACTAGCACCACCTGGGAAGCCCCTAGCTTGACACTATTTTTAACCAACTTTCTGGAAAAGGTGGAGAGAGTTTCACAGCTCTACAGCTTTGAAAACAGATTTATGTAGGGAAAAAAAAAAAAACAGTTTAACCTCAAATATAGAGTGACTATCTCACAGCAATCAAATGCTATTACAGAGCATCCTATTGCAAATCCTTGAGCGATTTTATGGTTAGGTCTGCTGTCTCTTTGTTACTTGGGAGCACACGATGTGCCCTGCTCACCATCAGAAAGGAAAGCAGTGCTGGTGGTTAAGTAGGCGGCATGGACAGGACTGTTGCTGACAACACATGTGAACCTGAACAAGCAGCTCAGAGAAACTCAGAGATGCCTGCTTCTCAACTTGGCGCTCAGTCTAGGCTAGGAGTTCCAAGCATGAAAGGTAGTATCAGGCAGACCTGGCTTGAATCCACTTCTTCCATTATCAGCTGAGTTACCTTATTCACTACAAATCTCTTTTCTTGTTTGTAAAACAGATGTAATAATACCTTTCACTTACAGTTATTTGACTGTAAATGAAATACATCACTTTCCTTGTGGCATGCAATTATTTTCCTTTAGAGCACTTATCTCAGTTTGTATGTATAGAGTCATTCGTGTATTTCTGGATTAATTAGCCTATTGCTGCTGCCAAGTTGCTTCAGTAGTGTTTGACTCTGTGCGACTCCATCAACAGCAGCCGTCCTTGGGATTCTCCAGGCAAGAACATTGGAGTGGGTTGCCATTTCCTTCTCCAATGCTTGAAAGTGAAAAGTGAAAGTGAAGTCACTGAGTCGTGTCCAACTCTCAGCGACCCCATGGACTGCAGCCTACCAGGCTCCTCTGTCCATGGGATTTTCCAGGCAAGAGTACTGGAGTGGGGTGCTATTGCCTTGCCTAGTAAAATACTTGCCTGTTTTACTAGATTATTAAATTGGTGAAGACAGGGGCCATATCTATTTTGTCCATCACTTTATACCTGCACAGAGCAAAGTATCTGCCACCTAATAGTTGCTCAATAAATATTTATAGAATGGACAAACAAAATGGTCAACACAGTGCTATATGTTTAATGTAATAAAGTTGCCAACTCAAGAACAAAAATAAACGCAAAAAAGAAATAGTAAATTCTTTTTAAACTTGTTTGATGTAGGTGGTCTTGACCTCCTCTTTCAGCCAATTCTTGGTCAATTTAAGCATGCTTAAGTATCTGTAGCATTCGGTGTCCAGCTTACTTTATTTAATTGCTCACTCCATTACTCAGAACCTCCTTTTGCTGACTTTCCCCTGACAGACACATTCCTAACACTGCAAGACCCATGGCTTCTGGCCTCTGGGAGAAATCTCCGTTAAGGATGAGGACTGGTCCTTGCATAGATCTGATATTAGTCAGTTTTTCCTTGCTCTTCTGTAACTTCTATGTACTGAAGGGCAGTTTGTCATACAGTGCTTCTGACTGACTCACTGGTGAGTGAATTATTCTTTTTTGAAAAAAAAAGTGAGTCCCTATTGAAACATGTTCAACCTAATTAATGCATACCACAAGTTAAAAAATAGAACACTCAGATTTTATTTTTTCATACCACCCCCCCCAGACACACAGACGATATAAACTTCTGTGTAACAAGATGACACAGCCCAGATTCTGGCTCACGTATTCTAAGCAATATTAAGTGCATTCCAATTCTTGTACAAAGAGGGAGTGTGGCCAGAGTCCTAGGAGCAGCAGTGACTAGCACCAGCTTGATTTTAACCAAGATCCGGAAACAAAAGCCCTTTTATGTAGGCAGCAATTTCCTAGGGAATGAACAAATGTCTAATTTTAACAGACGTCTTTACTTTGCCCTAATGTCTCAGTGTCAATTCCCCTGCTTTCTGAACCCAGTATATGAGTTTAGATATGCAGAAAACAAATCAATGAAAAATTTCCTTAAATTTCCCTCCACATATTTGATATTTTCCATGTGTCATTTCATTGAATCTTATCATTTATCAGAATCACACTTGATTTTGAAAATGCTAAATCCGTCTTGTTTATGTCTATTGATATTTGCAATCCCATGGACTGTAGCCCACCAGGTTCCTCTCTGTCCATGGGATTCTCCAGGCAAGGATACTAGAGTGGGTTGCCATTTTCTTCTCCAAGGGATCTTACTGACCCAGGGATCGAACCTGGGTTTCCTGTACTGCAGACAGACTCTTTACTGTCTGAGCCACCAGGGAAGTCCTGATATAGTTCATAAAACTTTCTAAGAAAAACACCAATACAGTATACTAACACATATATATGGAATTTAGAAAGATGGTAATGAGGACCCTGTATGCAAGACAGCAAAAGAGACACAGATGTGTAGAGTGGACTTTTGGACTCTGAGGGAGAGGGAGAGGGTGGGATGATTTGGGAGAATAGCATTGAAATATGTATACTATCATGTAAGAAACAAATCGCCAGTCTATGTTTGATGCAGGATGCAGGATGTGTGGGGCTGGTGTATGGGGATGATCCGGAGGGATGATGTGGGGTGGGAGGTGGGAGGAGGGGGTTCATGTTTGGGAGTGCATGTACACCCATGACGGATTCATGTCAGTGTATGCCAAAACCAATACAGTACTGTAAAGTAAAATAAAGTAAAANCTTTGGGGCTGGTGTATGGGGATGATCCGGAGGGATGATGTGGGGTGGGAGGGGGATGGTTCATGTTTGGGAGTTCATGTACACCCGTGACGGATTCATGTCAATGTGTGCTAAAACCAATACAGTACTGTAAAGTAAAATAAAATAAAAATTAAAATTAAAAAAAAAATTCTCAGATAGACTGGGCTATTATACCCTGAGAGAGCTATGACCCAAAGAAGAAGATCTTCCTGAACACATGGGACCCTGGAAATCTATGGAGGAGGCACAACAGGCAAGCAGAGAGTTGAGAATGAAATTGGAGAAGGAAATGGCAACCCACTCCAATATTTTTGCCTGGGAAATCACATGCACAGAGGAGCCTGGTGGGCTACAGTCTATGGAGTCACAAAACTGTTGAACATGACTTAGCAACAAACACTTTCACTTTCTTTTCACTTGAGAATGAAATAGACTATCTGGTTTCCATCTCTGAAGGCTCTGCTCAGACCACATTCACTGCAAGAATGAGAGCCAGAGTTGTCCAGTCCACCCCCAACACCCAATGTACATGCTGACCCAGGTACTGTAGTACAAGACACATATGATATACAAAAGTCCATTGCTAATCTGAGAAAAACTGACATGGGAATTGGGAACTGGTAATAGCTAGAGGAAAGATCTAAAGCTGAGAGAAAACTCAAGAAGCCAAAAAAAGTGAAATGAAAGTGTTGGGCACTCAGTCATGTCTGACTCTTGGCAACCCCATGGACTCTAGCCCATCAAGGTTCCTCTGACCATGGGGTTTTCCATGCAAAAAGTAGAGTGGGTAGCCATTCCCTTCTCCAGGGGATCTTCCCAACTCAGGGACTGAATCCAGGTCTCCAGTATTACAGGTGAATTCTTTAGTATCTAAGCCACCAGGGAAGCCCCAAGAAGCCAAAAGTGTATCCCTATTGATTGTAAAGGGCCCAGTAAATTAACCTGGAACCCAGAGTGATTTGACCTCTTTGCCTCCAGTTCCCCACTTTAAACATTACACTGGCAAGCCAATGCTATGTTGCTCAGTCTATAGAAAGACTTAAATCCAAACACTGGTTCAGACCTGCCTCTACTACCCCAGTGGCCCACCAGCTCCAGCAGAGACCTCAGGGATACATCTTATTTAGGTGAATGCCTGTCACACCCCAGGAATAGGATGCAGTTCAATACTGCCTCCAGGTGACAACTATTGGGGGCAGAGGCCCCACACTGAGCTCACTCTTCACTGGTCCCCAAGAAATAAACAAAAGGTGAAGATTCTGGCTGATGTTGGAGCTGAACGAATTCTAATAAATTGCAACCCTTAAGGCTTTTCTGGCCTCCTTAGTATTGTGCACAGCCACCCCTCCATGTAGAACCTTTCATGAAGGAACAGCATATCATGGTTTAAAAAAAAAAAAGTCCCTTCATATCAGTGGTGGATTGAGAATATATTCCCTTGACCCACCTCTGCCATGGCTCAAATTCCCACTTTGACTAAGTGGTTTTCCCCTTTGCACCAAAGAAACACCATGCCTGCTGTCTCTAGAAATGTAGATTCTACAAAATCCCACCCCTATCTCCTATGGTGGCCCCTGTAGCCAGTGGCAGGAGAAGAGGGGAACTGCTTATGATGCCTGATACACAGAGGCTCTAGCTGGGCCATCTACCCACAGGGAATGCAGTCACTATTCAGCCCAACCTGACGCAATCTGGATGGAAAAAGGAATGAAGGAGCCAAAGGGCTAAGCTCAAAGCAGTTCGGCTGGTGACTGGCCATCATAAGTTCTGGCCATCATGAGTTACCCCTTTGCACTAATAGTTGGGCTGTCCTAAGAGATTGACTCAATGACTTGGATAATGGGCAGACAAGGGATGGATGATCACATATAAGCCCTTGTGGGATAAGGGTATGTGGACAGATGTTTGAGTAGCCTGAGAGAACCTGTGGCACACTCCCTGGCAATTAGGAAGTTGGTTCCCTAGCCCAGGAATAAGCCCTAGCAACTGACCCTTCGGGAGACACAGTAGGCTGGGTGCATAGGAAGAATGGTCACTGTAGTGCACCAATGGAGTGGTTTGCATCACCAAAGACGTCAGATTGCCTTTGAAATTCAGTTACTTGTGGCAACATGTCATGTGTACTCTAAATAACACCCAAAGCAATGGCCAAAGAAATTTGGAGCCATCCACTGGACTTCCCAACTGTTAAAAACTTTAAACTGATTATATTGGCCCCCTCCCTACTAATGTTCATGGAGTTCCTTGCTACTTGGAAGGAAGGCTGTGAAAAACCTAGACAGCATATTAAAAAGCAAAGATATCACTTTGTTGACAAAGTTCAGAATTGTCAAAGCTATAGTGTTTTCAGTAGTCATGTATGGATATGAGAATTGGACGATAAAGGAGGCTGAATGCTGAAGAATAAATGCTTTCGAATTGCGCTGGAGAAGACTCTTGAGAGTCCCTTGAACTTTATGGAGATCAAACCGGTAAATCCTAAGAAAAATCAACTCTGAATACTCATTGGAAGGACTGATGCTGAAGCTCCAATACTTTGGCCACCTGAAGGAAACGGTTGACACTGGAAAAGACCCTGATGTTGGGAGAGATTGAAGGCAAAAGGAGAAGGTAGCAGAGGATGAGATGGTTGGATGGCATCATCAATTCAATAGAAATGAACTTGGGCAAACTCCGGGAGATGGTGAGGGACAGGGAAGCCTGAGTGCTGCAGTCCAGGGGATCGCAAAGAGTCAGACACAATTTATCAACAGAACAACCACCATCCTGCTAGTGAAGATTCTAAGCATGTGCGAAAAAAAAAAAAGCACTTGGTTTGGTACTGACTAGTGTGGAACTCAGGTATTCATTGGGTACCCCAGGAGGGGACTCGGTGGTTATACAGAACAAATTTTAGCTATATTTTCACCTACATGAGTGAAAACCTTGGGTTTTCCCTTCTCCTCAAGGTCAGGAGGGTATGTTCTATTTTCTATGATATAACCATTTCGCTACCATCTTTGTTTCCTCCATTGGCCTGGAGGACATTAGAGCATAAAGAGAAATATTTCCTAAATGCACCTGGCAAGGCTTACATGACAGCTGATAAAGCCTGTCCCTACTGAACATGAAATATCTATAATGAGAAAAGCTGTCCTCCAAAATAAGCTGGCCTTGGATGCTACTACTGCCTCAAGAAAGTGCCTGAGCCATTACCTAAATAGAATGCCGCGTTCATACCTGATGAGTCTGCTAATGTCTCATCTTTATTGAGTTACATCAGGATAGAAGGAAACATCCTGAGTGATCCCACCCCCAGTCTAGGCGACTCAGAAAGTCAGAGGCTTGGATCCTGGAGCTCTTAGAGGGGGTTAAAAAAAAAAAACTGTTACATCATTAGCTTAATCTGTGTTTTTTCTTGCTTGTATTTATATTGTTGCTGCAGTATCTGTCTCCCGCACAGCCAAAGAGCCACCAAATGAGCCACCTTCATGCTAATCAAATCCTTTGCTGACTCTACTCAGGCACAGTGGGAAAAGGGGGAACCATGTAAAATTTTAAGAGCTAGTCACAAGGAGTGAAATGTTGATGGAGGTCCTTAAGAGGACGTAACTGCAGGTGAACACATGAGCTAGACCTGTGCAATTATAACTTTACAACAGTAGAGCAGTGCTGAGACCATTTAGACTGAATGAATACATGACTGAGACCATTTAGACTGAATGAATACATGACTGAACTGCATGAAATTCCAGTTCCAGTTCAGTCGCTCAGTCGTGTCTGACTCTTTGTGACCCCATGAACCGCAGCACGCCAGGCCTCCCTGTCCATCACCAGCTCTTGGAGTTTACCCAAACTCATGTCCTTTGAGTCAGTGATGTCATCCAACCATCTCATCCTCTGTTGTCCCTTTCTCCTCCTGCCTTCAATCTTTCCCAGCATCAGGGTCTTTTCAAATGAGTCAGCTCTTCGCATCAGGTGGCCAAAGTATTGGAGTTTCAGCTTCAACATCAGTCCTTCCAATGAACACCCAGGACTGATCTCCTTTAGGATGGACTGGTTGGATGTCATTGTAGTCTAAGGGACTCTCAAGAGTTTTCTCCAACACCACAGTTCAAAAGCATCAGTTCTTTGGCACTCAGCTTTCTTTATAGTTCAGCTCTCACATCTATACATGACTACTGGAAAAACCATAGCCTTGATGAGATGGACCTTTGTTGACAATGTCTCTGCTTTTTAATATGCTGTATAGGTTGGTCATAACTTTCCTTCGAAGGAGTAAGCATCTTTTAGTTTCATGGCTGGAGATCAGTGGAGAAATAACTCCAGAAAGAATGAAGGGATAGAGCCAAAGCAAAAACAACACTGCATGAAGACCTCCAGGAAAAATGAGAGTCTCACGGGTCACTGCGGAGATCTTTTCTTGCAGTCATGCAAGACAAGCCAACTGTGTAAGTTCCCTGGCATATTAAAATTGCCACCTACTAATCTGGAGTATGGTTTCCTCTTTCTTAAGTCTCTCATCCTCCTTGTTTGGGGACAGTTTGAAACCCCTCTCATACTTGACCAGGTATTCCCAAGTCTGGGAACTAGCAGCATTCCAAATGTATAGAGCTGTGTCTGCTTAGTGGAAGCTAGGTCAAAGCTGGGACTGAACTAAAAATCTAGTCTGGGAAATGTAGTCTTTAGCTTTATAACCTCTACTTAAAGGAGGACAAGTTACAACAGAGGTAGAATAGAGTTGAATGGCCCACTCTGCACTATCTGCCTGTTCAGTCCATTACAATAATTCATAATAAGTGCTTACTTTACAATCTGAATCTAACCTATGTTTCCAGGCTTTTATCTGCACTTTTCCCTTTATGAGACCTATATTCTAGTAAAACTGCTTTTTAACTTCTTTGCACACACATTCAGAGCTCTCTGGAGCATCTATTTCCTATCTCTATGATTTTTTTTTTTTTTTTTATGCTGCAGTATCTGTCTCCCGCACAGCCAAAGAGCCACCA
The DNA here is from genome assembly GCA_006410675.1 of Oreotragus oreotragus. NCBI lineage: Eukaryota > Metazoa > Chordata > Mammalia > Artiodactyla > Bovidae > Oreotragus > Oreotragus oreotragus. The sequence continues at coordinate 127,116 of SJYX01004664.1, forward strand.
AATGAGCCACCTTCATGCTAATCAAATCCTTTGCTGACTCTACTCAGGCACAGTGGGAAAAGGGGGAACCATGTAAAATTTTAAGAGCTAGTCACAAGGAGTGAAATGTTGATGGAGGTCCTTAAGAGGACGTAACTGCAGGTGAACACATGAGCTAGACCTGTGCAATTATAACTTTACAACAGTAGAGCAGTGCTGAGACCATTTAGACTGAATGAATACATGACTGAGACCATTTAGACTGAATGAATACATGACTGAACTGCATGAAATTCCAGTTCCAGTTCAGTCGCTCAGTCGTGTCTGACTCTTTGTGACCCCATGAACCGCAGCACGCCAGGCCTCCCTGTCCATCACCAGCTCTTGGAGTTTACCCAAACTCATGTCCTTTGAGTCAGTGATGTCATCCAACCATCTCATCCTCTGTTGTCCCTTTCTCCTCCTGCCTTCAATCTTTCCCAGCATCAGGGTCTTTTCAAATGAGTCAGCTCTTCGCATCAGGTGGCCAAAGTATTGGAGTTTCAGCTTCAACATCAGTCCTTCCAATGAACACCCAGGACTGATCTCCTTTAGGATGGACTGGTTGGATGTCATTGTAGTCTAAGGGACTCTCAAGAGTTTTCTCCAACACCACAGTTCAAAAGCATCAGTTCTTTGGCACTCAGCTTTCTTTATAGTTCAGCTCTCACATCTATACATGACTACTGGAAAAACCATAGCCTTGATGAGATGGACCTTTGTTGACAATGTCTCTGCTTTTTAATATGCTGTATAGGTTGGTCATAACTTTCCTTCGAAGGAGTAAGCATCTTTTAGTTTCATGGCTGGAGATCAGTGGAGAAATAACTCCAGAAAGAATGAAGGGATGGAGCCAAAGCAAAAACAACACTGCATGAAGACCTCCAGGAAAAATGAGAGTCTCACGGGTCACTGCGGAGATCTTTTCTTGCAGTCATGCAAGACAAGCCAACTGTGTAAGTTCCCTGGCATATTAAAATTGCCACCTACTAATCTGGAGTATGGTTTCCTCTTTCTTAAGTCTCTCATCCTCCTTGTTTGGGGACAGTTTGAAACCCCTCTCATACTTGACCAGGTATTCCCAAGTCTGGGAACTAGCAGCATTCCAAATGTATAGAGCTGTGTCTGCTTAGTGGAAGCTAGGTCAAAGCTGGGACTGAACTAAAAATCTAGTCTGGGAAATGTAGTCTTTAGCTTTATAACCTCTACTTAAAGGAGGACAAGTTACAACAGAGGTAGAATAGAGTTGAATGGCCCACTCTGCACTATCTGCCTGTTCAGTCCATTACAATAATTCATAATAAGTGCTTACTTTACAATCTGAATCTAACCTATGTTTCCAGGCTTTTATCTGCACTTTTCCCTTTATGAGACCTATATTCTAGTAAAACTGCTTTTTAACTTCTTTGCACACACATTCAGAGCTCTCTGGAGCATCTATTTCCTATCTCTATGATTTTTTTTTTTTTTTTTGGTTCAATGCTTCTCTGTTGGTTTGTTCCACTTAGATTCTAATCAACTTAGAAATATTTTTAAGACAACAGATGGAATGGCATCTTCATCATTTCCTATTTAATTGTTCTAAAAGAAAGCATTTTATGACCTCAGGTTGTACAGATTATTTATACCTCCATTAATAGAATTTATCATGTATGCATTTCTTATGCAGATTGTATGTTCCTTATTAGTGTGAATTTCCTAAATTACATCCTTGTATGAAAATGTGTTAAATAGATTTATAAAAATTATTAGCAATTAGCATATTGAGGATGCATTAACAATTTTCTTTATAATGTTATACCTGTATAAAAGTAAAACATAAAGTTAAACAGCTCATGATATATGCTAGTGAATAATGTAATGATTATTTTTGAGCAGAACTCTTAAAACAACTATTATTTAGGTTCTGACTACTGCAACTAAACCAATAATCAACAAAAGCATTAATAAAATAGTTTTTTACTGTGTGATAAAATTATTACTAAAACTGTAAAAATTAAATTTTCTCAAAGATTTGACCTACCAGTCATCATGAATTTTCAGTATGGAATTTAAGAACAAATTTCTGTCAACCTATTATTCTAGTCACAATGTCATCACTCTTCCTTGGTGTATCATAGTTGATCATGTTCTCTTATTTTATATTGCTATAAAATTATTTGTTACACTCATACCTGCTATGGAAATAAGTCTGCCAACAAAATGAGGAAAGTGCTTGTACATGTGTGCTCAGTCATGTCCGATGCTTTGCTACCCTATGGATCATAGCCTACCAGGCTCTGTTGTCTATGGAATTTTTCCAGGCAAAAATTCTGCAGTGGGTTAGATCTTCCCCACCCAGGGATCGAACCTGCATCTCTTGCATCGGCAAGTGGATTCTTTACTGTTGTGCCAAAAGTAAGCCTATTTCTCCAGTGCTTGCTATAGCAAGGAGTCAACTACCATCACTTGAGTTTGGCAGAGACTCAAAGACAGGCAAGATGTGAGAAAGCTTTATAGTGAAAAAGAGAGAAGTCTTCACAAAGATTGGAGGTTGCTGAAATAATGGAAAATGTACAATTAGTTTCTCCCTCACATTTTTTCCCCCCTTGAGTTGAAAGCAAGGGGAAAAACATAAAATTTGGCAGCTATTGACCAAGTCTTGAATGTTCTGAGCACACTGTTGCAGAAGTTGTGATGTGGCTTCTTGGGTTTCTAGGTGAGCATTCTATAGATCATCTAGACTTGTCCTACTAGTATATTCATTTTCTCACTGTTGTAATAAACACACTCTAATAGCTGGTTGTTTTTTCTCTTCTCTTATTTCCCCCTTTCAACTTTCATTTCCTTTCTTCAATCAACAAATATTTATGGAACACCTAGCATATGAATGGCACTCTGTCAGGCAATGTCTACATAATGATAATCCTTACGTTATAGAGTTTATAGTTCATACAAACTGCATGCCAATTTTTCTTTTTCTTTAGCTGGTCAGGGAGGAGAGGGGGATGGGGGTTGGAGGTATGAACTCAGATCTGACCTTGTAAATGGAGGCTAAAGACATGATGCATCTAGCCAAGTAAAAAGCATTGGCCAAATAGGGAGCCCTCTGAACAGACAGCAGTCTACTTGAAGGTCTGCAGTTAGAGAAGTATTTTGTTCATTGTAATCACTGCTAGGTCATTCACATGGATAGGGCATTGTGGCTAAAATGAGGCTCTTGAATTAAATAGGGTCAGGTCATATATATGTGGATGATTTAAGCAACTAGCTATTTAAAACAGAAGCAAATTTTAGAAAAGGGCTCACAGTCAGACTGTGTGTGGCTAAGTGGCACTCCCCTGAAGTGAGGTAATGTCATGGATCACATGTGCTGGATACATTCCCTTTTTCAAACTCAAACGGTACAGTCATCTTCAGGTAAAGTTAAAAACTTGGATCAGGAATGTAAAAACTGACTATATGTGTATATACACACACACGCATACACACATGTGTATTTATTCCCCCAGATAATGCTAAGATATATCCATGGATCCTTCCTGGAATTCTAATACTGGCTAATTTTATTTGTTATTATACCTATACTTCCTCCAAGTATTGGTGCCCTCAGTTGTAGCAATCCTTGGAGCTACTGGAGCTAAAAAGGGTAAGTGAACACTTGCCCTTTTATTATCAAATATTACGCTTAAAACTTTTACATGATCAGATGGTGGGAAGCAGGCTTATACTGACTGATCTGCAATAATGTGATAAGAAGTTCAAATCATTCAATAGCTAAATCCAAAGTTCTGCCTACTAGAATCAGGCCATTTCAGTTCTGTAAATGTGTCTTTTACAGCCTGATTTTATCTAGGACTGCTTAGTACTTCAGGATGTCCATAGAATACTTTAAATAAATGAATTTAATTTCATTTAAAGAAATGAATGAAAAACTCATAGACAGGAAAAAGGAAGACAGAAAAAAATATCACCAAAATCAACACATCCACCTATGAAATATTGAAAAACTACTAAGAACAATTAGGTAGAAATATTTTTAAATTATGGACGAGAAACTTCTAGTATACAACACAGATGTTATATTTTAACTCTATACTGTAAGAAACTTTGTGCATATATAACTATTATAATTAAAAACTATATTATGAAAAGAGAAAAATATGTTTAAGAAGCATTTAAGTGATAAAGGCTAACTTAAAATTTGTAAGAGCTGGACCATAAAGAAGGCTGAGCACCAAAGAATTGATGCTTTCAAATTGTGGTTCTGGAGAAGACTCCCGAGAGTCCTGTGGACAGCAAGGAATGCAAACCAGTCCATCCTAAAGGAAATCAACCCTGAATATTCACTGGAAGCACTAATGCTGAAGCTGAAGGTCCAATTGTTTGGCTACCTGATGTGAAGAGTCAACTCACTGGAAAAGACTTTGATGCTGGGAAAGGGCAGAAGGCAGGAGGAGAAGGGAGCAACAGAGGATGAGATGGTTGGATGGCATCACCGGCTCATTTGATATGAGGTTGAACAAATTCAGGAAGCCTGGTATGCTGCAGTCCATGGGGTTGCAAAGAGTCAGACATGACTGAGCAACTAAAACTTTAAACAATATATATGTACAGAAATATCTCTTTTGTGTTAAAATGAATATAAAATAAATCTATGCATATTAAGTATTCTCTTACGAATATATATTTGAAAATATGTGTGTATATATAAACATAGATATGGAGAGATATTGGCGCTTTCTTGGCTCAGATGGTAAAGTATCTGCCTGTAATATGGGAGACCCAGGTATGGCAACCCACTCCAGTATTCTTGCCTGGTGAACTCCATGGACAGAAAAGCCTGGCAGGCTACAGTACATGGGGTCACAAAGAGTCAGACACAACTGAGTGACTAACACACACACACACGGAGAGACATAGATAAATACTTAAGAGTGCAGTTTTAAAAGTCTGGGTTTCAAAAATAAAAGCAAATGAAAATAATAAAAAAAAATCTGGGAAAATGCAGAACAAACTATGGATCATGGTTACACATGGAGAGTGAAAGAATAAAATAGGGATTAAGGGGATTGTGAATGGGTAATTTTAAATTATCTCTATCTCTGTATTATTTATATAATGTTTTAAAATGAGCAATAATGTTCTATAATTTAAAATAAGCAAATGTGTTAAATGAGCACATGAAGAAAAGACATAATGTGATTAATTATGTAAAATTTCTGAGCAGAAAGAGAATACAATCTATTTGAACAGACATTGGTGATACATTATAATGAGGTTTGGGACAGAAAGAACGTAAGGCATGAGACTATAGTGAAACATTAAAGTCTGTCATTGTGCAGAATTTCAAGTGTGTTTGTTAATTTTCTAACAAAAACTATTCTCTTAAGATATAATAATGATAAATCTTCATCTTGCAAAAATAAATCATTTCCCTGTGGTACAATCTTATTTATGATTTTGTTTCTCTATTTTATTTTTTAAAATATTCTTTAAAACATTCATATAGAAGAGGTGGTTGAAATAACTTACTGTTAGCATTTGACCTTGAACATAAAAATAAAGCCCAAGATATGCTGTCTTTACTTTGTACATAGGGAAACAAGTGATCATATTTTAGCTATTCTAAGGAAATAATGACATGTAAATACCCCTTTTTATAGACAACTACTGTATATGGATTTTTTTGACATCTTACTATAAGCTCTCATTGCTTTTGTAGTGAAAACCTAGCAATTCATCTGAAAGGTCATTCAGGACCAGGCACAATAATTTCAGCTGATCAAATCAATTATTTATACAATGAACTACAGTATGGTTCCCTCTAGAAATTACCTTATTATAGCTACTCACTCCCACTGAACTCGAAGAAAAGTGACATTTTGAAATACAAAGCTTATTCTCTTCAGTGAGCTTAATACGTATCGGCATCTCTCCGTGGCTCTTTTCTCTATTGAATAGCTGTCAGTCAGCAAGAGAAGGCCCATTCCCTAAGCATGCTGCACAGTGGGTTTTCTTGACGTGATAGAAAATTTTCCAGTTGGCAAAAGTATAGATTGAAGGGGGAAAAGCTTTGGACTCAGTATGAAAGGTAATAGAGCTATTAGCCAAATACCAAATTCAGAGATGTTGGTACCACACAGCCAGGCATCTAAGGAGGAGGTTAAATGTCCCATGGGGCACAAATTTAGGAAGGTGTTTGGCAGATTAAAGCATGCAAATAGAGGGGAACATCTCTGAAAGATAGCTTTTGGTACGGAAATTACTGTCATTTTTAAATTAAAAATTATGCTTAGTATATAGGGTAGTGTTTTGCACAAAAGGGAACATGATCCTAATATCCAGATAATGGCATAATTACAGACAAAAAACAAACAAACATCTCCTGCTATCATGTATTTTATCTATAATAAAATAATATCGATGACCCACAGGGCCTTCACATTTTACTACATTCTCTTGTGTTATATTTTTTAACAAGATTGACCTGCCTAATATCAGCACTATAATAATAAAAAAAAAATCAGGAAATTTTACCTATGTTTATTTAAAATTTTAAGCATAGGTGAACCTGGAGATTGCTCAAAAGACTTATATCTTTAAAATAATAATTCAAGAAATAAAGCTCCATATCATGCTATAAGCAGGTATCTTAGATGAAAGAGACATTTTAAATGTGCTAAATCACATGACAAATTGGAGAATGTATTAGTTATAAAATTCTGTGCAAAAATAAAAATTATCTCAAAACTTAGCAGTTTAAAACAACAAACAATATGGTTTCCCTGGTGGTTCAGTGGTAAAGAATCCGCCTGTCAAAGAAGGAGATACAGTTTGATTTAACATGCCTCAGAGCAACTAAGCCCATGCACCATGCCTGCACTCTGGTGGATGGGAGGCACAACTACTGAGCTATACACCACAACTCCTGAAGCCCACACACCCTAGATCCTGGGCTCTGCGACAGGAGAAGCCACCACAATGGGAAGCTTGCGCACGGCAACTGGAGAGCAGTCCCTGCTCGCCATAGAGAAAAGCCTGGAGAGCCAAAAATTACAAAAAAAAATAAATAAATAAAACAAATTGTACTATTACAACATTTCTGCAGTCCTGGAATCTGGATATAGTCTACTAGGGTCCTATAGCTTAATGTAGTCACAAGGCTGTGTAGTCAGTGTGTTGGCTGGAACTGTAGCCATCTCAAGGCTCACTCAGGGAAGGACAAGCTTCCACTATTTCAAATGGCTGTAGAATGACTCAGTTTCTTATGGGCTGTTGAACTTTGGAACCCAGTGTCCTACTTACTGATGGATACCTTTATTTTCATGCCATGAGAGACACAGGCCAATTCATATTATGTCGACTGGCTTTGCTCAGAATAAACTGGCAAGGGAACACAAGAAAGTAGCTACATCCTCTCTGTCAACTAACCTTAGAGTGGCATTCAGTCAGATTTGTAGTATTCTGTCTGTTAGAGGTAAATCACTAGGTCCAGTGCACATGCAAGGGCATCAATATCAGAGGCAGGGATCACTGGGTACCATCTCGGAGTCCACCATAATGATCTGGTCAACTAAGAATAGTTTCTAGTAGAACTGTGATTTTAAGACTGAGAGGCATATTTGCATATCAACATATAAAAGCAAATGGGTTAAAAAAAGTATCAAGTTTTAATTTTTCTTAATTTCTATTTTCAAATTTGATTTCTCTAAAGCAATGAATATAAAACTGTGAAGCTAAAAGTGGACAAGTTTAAGTCACTTAAAGATGTTGCTTATATTGGGCAGTTCTCTACAATTTAAGAAACAAAATCTTCAAGTAGCTCTTGCAGGTCATCACAAAAAATATTCTTCAAAACACAACTGTCTTGATTTTTAGACATGTTATCCTTGGAGCTTAGAAAAAAATCATGTGTCCAACTAGCTTAATTTATATATAACAAAAATCAGTGACAGGAATACATAAATAAACAAGACATCATCCACAATTCATTATAAGCTTATGCCATCAGACCAGCATATACATCTACCTACATCTGTTTACAGATATGTCAACAAAAGAGTTGTCAACAAAAGATGGTCAACACTGGTCAACAAAAGAGTCCGAAATGCTGTACTTGGATGCAATCTCAAAAACGACAGAATGATCACAGTTTGTTTCCAAGGCAAACCGTTCAATATCACAGTAATCCAAGCCTATACTGCAACAAATAACACTGAAGAAGCTGAAGTTGAATGGTTCTATGAAGACCTACAAGACCATTTAAAACTAACACCCCCCAAAAATGTCCTTTTCATTACAGGGGACATGAATGCAAAAGTAGGAAGTCAAGAAACACCTGGGGTAACAGGGAAATTTGGCCTTGGAATATGGAAAGAAGCAAGGCAAAGGCTAATAGAGTTTTGCCAAGAGAACGCACTGGTCATAGCAAACACCCTCTTCCAACAACACAAGGGAAGACTACACATGCACATCACCAGATGGTCAACACCGATTATATCCTCTGCAGCCAAAGATGGAGAAGCTCTATACAGTCAACAAAAAAAAGGCCTAGAGCTGACTGCGGCTCAGATCATGAACTTCTTATTGCCATTTTCAAGCTTAATTTGAAGAAAGTAGGGAAAACCATTACACTATTCAGGTATGACCTAAATCAAATCCCTTATGATTATACAGTGGAAGTGAGAAATAGATTTAAGGGACTAGATCTGAAGATAGAGTCTGATGAACTATGGATGGAGGTTTGTGACACTGTACAAGAGACAGGGATCAAGACCATCCCCATGGAAAAGAAATGCAAAAAAAGCAAAACGGCTGTCTGGAGAGGCGTTACAAATAGCTGTGAAAAGAAGAGAAGCGAAAAGCAAAGGAGAAAAGGAAAGATGTAAGTATCTGAATGCAGAGTTCCAAAGAATAGCAAGGAGAGATAAGAAAGCCTTCCTCAGCAATCAATACAAAGAAATAGAGTAAAACAGCAGAATGGGAAAGACTAGAGATCTCTTCAAGAAAAGCAAAGATACCAAGGAAACATTTCATGCAAAGATGGGCTGCATAAAGGACAGAGTATGGTATGGTATGGGCCTAACAGAAGCAGAAGATATTAAGAAGAGGTGGCAAGAATACACAGAAGAACTGTACAAAAAAGATCTTCATGACCAAGATAATCATGATGGTATGTGTGATCACTCATGTAGAGCCAGATATCCCGGAATGTGAAATCAAGTGGACCTTAGAAAGCATCACTACAAACAAAGCTAGTGGAGTTGATGGAATTCCAGTTGAACTATTTCAAATCCTGAAAGATGATGCTGTGAAAGTGCTGCACTCAATAGGCCAGCAAATTTGGACATCTCAGCAGTGGCCACAGGACTGGAAAAGGTTCATTTTCATTCCAGTCCTAAAGAAAGGCAATGCCAAAGAATGCTCAAACTACTGCACAATTGCACTCATCTCACACGCTAGTAAAGTAATGCTCAAAATTCTCCAAGCCAGGCTTCAGCAATATGTGAACCGTGAACTCCCTGATGTTCAAGCTGGTTTTAGAAAAGGCAGAGGAACCAGAGATCAAATTGCCAACATCAATGAGATGGCTGGATGGCATCACTGACTCCATGGATGTGAGTCTGAGTGAACTCTGGGAGATGGTGATGGACAGGGAGGCCTGTTGTGCTGCGATTCATGGGCTCACAAAGAGTCGGACACGACTGAGAGACTGAACTGAACTGATATCTGTTTATGTAGTAGATATCACTCTTCCAAACCAAAATAATGTAAGCAACCAAGAAAACAACAAGAAACAAGACAGTCCAAACACAAAACAAAGGAACATATCATGATACACTCAAAATATACAATTTAAATTTAAACTGATTTTATTTTATCTAACTTATTTTAAATAAAAGAGTTTGATAGAGATTCCTCACCATAAAGGATCCATAACATATTGCAATGAAGAGAATATTTTGTGGGAGATAGTCAGCACAAAGTAACACTTCTGTGTGCTATCAAGTAGTTAATATTTCTAGAGGTGAATTATTTGTGCCACCATAAAATTAATTGAGACAAAGCTAACGGCTTGTTCCAGTTGCCAGCATCTCTAACTGGTTTCCTGTTTCCACTGCTACACTCCTATATTCCTACTCAATAAGGCTGTTAGAATTACCCCACATGATGCAAAGAACTGACTCATTGCAAAAGACCCTGATCCTGGGAAAGACTGAATTTGAGGGACGACAGAGGATGAGACGGTTGGATGGCATCACCGACTTGATGGACATGAGTTTGGGTAAGCTCCTTGAGTTGGTGATGGACAGGGAAGCCTGGCCTGCTGCAGTTCATGGGGTCACAAAAAGTCGGAGACGACTTAAGGACTGAACTGAACTGATGTCAATAACAGTTTTTACCCCCTCCTTGCATTAAGGTAAGAAGCCAATGGTTAAATCTTCCAATAACTCATTTTTACCACAAGGAAAAATTAAAGTCATTGAAATGATAACAAGAAACTGTAACACCTAATTCTGGCTATCTCTGTATTGCTTGTGTTCAGTCATGTCCAACTCTTTGACCTTATGGCAAACTCCAGGAGATAGTGAAGGACAGGGGACCTTGGTGTGCTGCAATGCTGGGGTCACAAATAGTCGAACATGACTTAGCAACTGAACAGCAACAATTATACAGCTATCTTGTTCCACTTCTGACAGTTTACCCCAGACACAGTGGCCTGTTAGGCAAGGGAAGCCTCTTTTTCAGATGCCTTTTAACCAGAACACCTACATAAAGTGATAGAGCAAGACATGCAACTATATTAGAGGAAAACACTCTAGGCACAGTAGAGGAAGTGTAAAACCTTGAATTAATACACCAACTAAAAATGTAAACACACAATAAGATATTAAAGTGATAGTGATTGGGGGCAAGAACTTATAAAACACCTAATAGCTTCATTAAAAATCAACATATAATTAACTACATCAACAACTGGATAAGTTTTGGCATATGTATTTTACTTCCTTCCCATCTCAATATCCAAATGTTTCAGCACAATTTGCTGAAAATACTTGGTCCACCAGTGAAATGTTAGAACTATTATTGTCCTTTGCACACATAATACTCTATGCCCAATAATAACAACATACTTGATAAGTTTGAACATCTTCATCTGTTTCAAGTTTTATCTTGTGTTCTTCCCTTCATTGCCAATATAGGCATCTTCTCAACCATGATTTCGTGATAACTTAACACATATTTCCTTCTTTAAGGAACAGTTCTTTAGGTAGATATATTCCTAAAGACTTATATATAGAAAACTACAAAACACTGATGAAAGAAATCAAAGAGGACACTAATAGATGGAGAAATATACCATGTTCATGGATTGGAAGAATCAATATAGTGAAAATGAATATATTACCCAAAGCAATCTACAGATTCAATGCAATCCCTATCAAGCTACCAGCAGTATTTTTCACAGAACTAGAACAAATAATTTCAAGATTTGTATGGAAATACAAAAAACCTCGAATAGCCAAAGCAATTTTGAGAAAGAAGAATGGAACTGGAGGAATCAACTTACCTGACTTCAGGCTCTACTACAAAGCCACAGTCATCAAGACAGTGTGGTACTGGCACAAAGACAGAAATATAGATCAATGGAACAAAATAGAAAGCCCAGAGATAAATCCACACACATATGGACACCTTATCTTTGACAAAGGAGGCAAGAATATACAATGGAGTAAAGACAATCTCTTTAACAAGTGGTGCTGGGAAAACTGGTCAACCACTTGTAAAAGAATGAAACTAGATCACTT
>SJYX01004664.1:143538-160628 GCA_006410675.1 Oreotragus oreotragus
GAGGAAACCAGAATAGAAAGAGACACATGTACCCCAATGTTCATTGCAGCACTGTTTATAATAGCCAGGACATGGAAACAACCTAGATGTCCATCAGCGGATGAATGGATAAGAAAGCTGTGGTATATATACACAATGGAGTATTACTCAGCCATTAAAAAGAATACATTTGAATCAGTTCTAATAAGATGGATGAAACTGGAACCAATTATACAGAGTGAAGTAAGCCAGAAAGAAAAACACCAATACAGTATACTAACACATATATATGGAATTTAGAAAGATGGTAATGAGGACCCTGTATGCAAGACAGCAAAAGAGATACAGATGTGTAGAGCGGACTTATGGACTCTGAGGGAGAAGGAGAGGGAGAGGGAGGGATGATTTGGGAGAACAGCATTGAAATATGTATACTATCATGTAAGAAATGAATTGCCAGTCTATGTTCAATGCAGGATGCAGGATGCTTGGGGCTGGTGTATGGGGATGATCTGGAGGGAAGATGTGGGGTGGGAGGTGGGAGGGGGGTTCATGTTTGGGAGTTCGTGTAAAAAAATAAATAAATACAAAAAAAAAAAAAAGGAACAGTTCATATAGTTGCCTCTATTTGAAATCACCACTAACGTATATTGTTTTCTCATTTTCTCTTAATTTCGTTAACTCTGACAAATACGTCTTAAAATTAGATAGTGTTAGCCTGCTGAATTCGTTCCTATTGCTGCGATAATTTAGTCACTTAAAACAATACAAGTGTATGATATTAGAGCTCTGGAGAGCAGAAATCTGAAGTATCACTGGGCTAAAATCTGAGTGTTGCTGCTGCTAAGTCGCTTCAGTCGTGTCCGACTCTGTGCGACCCCATAGATGGCAGCCTACCAGGCTCCCCGGTCCCTGGGATTCTCCAGGCAAGAACACTGGAGTGGGTTGCCATTTCCTTCTCCAATGCATGAAAGTGAAATGTGAAAGTGAAGTTGCTCAGTTGTGTCTGACTCTTCACGATCCCATGGACTGCAGCCCACCAGGCTCCTCCATCCATGGGATTCTCCAGGCAAGAGTACTGGAGTGGGGTACCATTGCCTTCTCCAAGCACAAAATCAAAGTGTTAGGAGAGCTGTATTCCTTTCTAGAGGCATCCAGTGAGAATCCATTTTCTTGAATTTTACAACCTCTGAGGATCTTCATTTCTCTTTACTGTATAGGTCTTTTTTGTCTGTTGTCTGTCTGGCAAACACTATATTACTTGTCCTCTCCCAAATTCAGCTTCATCACCTCAACAGAAGCCAATTTCTGGGCTTTGTTTGTGTTTCTCCTCCAAATGCTAGAACCTGGAAACTACAGATAGGATCCTAGGGCAAGTCCAGGCTTCCCTCATTTATTTTACTCTCTATGATTGATCAATGTTCTCTGTTGGATGTTACCAAATTTTTGAAAAACAATTTTATCCAGTATTTTTTTAAAGAAGTAAGGTGAATCTACTCATTCTGTTTCATCTTGACTTGAAAAATAATTCTCTACTTATACCGTCTTCATATCTTGCCAGTTTTTAGTCTCTTTCTACTATCAACTAAAAGGAACTGTCAGAGTTACAGTATTTATGATTTAAGATCAATTTTATGACTTTAAGTCTCTCAAATCCTAGATATCCCAAACATATTCTCAATTCTATAGTCAATATTGTCCATTTCTAGTTATTATTATCTGACAGATCCATGTTTTTATGACCTGATCTTTTACTCTTTAAAAAATTTTTCTTAAACACACAATGCTATAATATGCTATGCCCAAAAATAACAAAATACTTGACAAGGTTTGTACATCCTTGCTTATTTCAAGCCTTATTTTGTGTTCCTTCCTTCAATGCCAATATAAGTATCTTTCCAACTTGAACTTCCTGATTAACACATATGTCCTTCTTTAAGAAACAGCTTCTATGGCTGCCTCTATTTGAATTGACCACTATCTTCTTTTTTGTTTTCCCACCATTTCCTAAATTTTGTCAACACAGACAACTTTCTTTGCCTAACTTGTTATTAGATTATATATTACTTCACAAAGAAAACTGTGCCTGTTTCATTTATTTCACTCCTTGAGCAAAGTAATTGATACAAAATAGGTTTCAAACATGCTTTAAATGAAAAAAAATATATTGAATGACTACATGAAGAAATATTGGATATGCTCATTCCTAATCAGATACTTAGTAAAATGTAGTAATGCTTATTATTAGACTCTAGGATTAAAGTGACATAGAAGTGCTATGATGAATAAATATATACTTTCATAATATGATGTAAGCACTGGCTACATCATATTAACAAATTGAAACAAACTATATGAAATGAATACATTGGGGAAGGATATCAATCATTAGAAATAAAGTCTCCAAAAAAGTACCATTAGTATATATCATGTTTATTAATGATAATATTAACATGAATAATAAACCATCTTTTGGGAAATAGTAAGAGAATTGGGGTATAAGAAATTTGCTTAAAAAATGATTTATCCACTATTCAAAATGGCCATTGTGAGAAAGTCTACAAATAATAAATGCTGGAGAGGGTGTAGAGAAAAAGGAACTCGCTTATATAGTTGGTGGGAATGCAGTGTGGAGGTTCCTTAGAAACTAAAAATACAACTATCATATGACCTATCAATCCCTATCACCCCAGTGTTCATCAGTTCAGTTCAGTTCAGTCGCTCAGTCATGTCCGACTCTTTGCGACCCCATGAATCGCAGCACGCCAGGCCTCCCTGTCCGTCACCAGTACCTGGAGTTCACTCAGACTCATGTCCATCGAGTCAGTGATGCCATCCAGCTATCTCTGGATCGCCATCCCCGGATCGCCATCCCCTTCTCCTCCTGCCCCCAATCCCTCCCAGCATCAGAGTCTTTTCCAATGAGTCAACTCTTCACATGAGGTGGCCAAAGTACTGGAGTTTCAGCTTTAGCATCATTCCTTCCAAAGAAATCCCAGGGTTGATCTCCTTCAGAATGGACTGGTTGGATCTCCTTGCATTCCAAGGGACTCTCAAGAGTCTTCTCCAACACCACAGTTCAAAAGCATCGATTCTTCGGCGCTCAGCCTTCTTCACAGTCCAACTTTCACATCCATACATGACCACAGGAAAAACCATAGCCTTGACTAGGCGGACCTTAGTCGGCAAAGTAATGTCTCTGCTTTTGAATATACTATCCAGGTTGGTCATAACTTTTCTTGCAAGGAGTAAGCGTCTTTTAATTTCATGGCTGCAATCACCATCTGCAATGTTCATAAGCAGCACTATTTGCAATAGCCAAAACATGGAAGCAGCCTAAATGTCCACTGACAGATAAATGGATAAAGGAGCTGTGGTACATATATACAATGGAAGGTTATTCAGCCATATTAAAAAAAAAAAAAAGAATGAAACAATGCAATCTGCAGCAACATGGATGGACATAAAGACTATCATACTAAACAAAGTAAGTCAGACAGAGAAAGACAAATATGATGTCACTTATATGTGGAATCTAAAAAAAAAAAGATACAAATTAACTTCTTTACAAAACAGAAACAGGACCACAGACATAAAAAAACAAACATGTTTACCAAAAAGGAAAGGAAGTGTACATTTCACTGTACACATAAAACACAACATTCTAAATCAACTATTACTTCAATAAAAAATTAAAAATAAAAAAATTTAAACTATATACCTCTAAAATATAAGGAAAAGGTAAAATAAAGATAGTAGCCAATGTCCCCTTTTCTAATTATTCATATTATTTTCATGACACCTGACTACCTAGTATTTAATATTTTTCCTTCATAAAGTTTTTTTTTCTTTATAAATTGTATCAGAAATGCAGCCTTGTAACTCTGACTAACCCCGAGGAATGCTCTAGCAAAAAACAAGAACATATTACTGTGACTTTCAGTATTAAATGTTGTAATTTGATTTCATCAAATTGAAGTTGTAATTGAAATTGTAATTGAAATTACAGTTATGATTATGTAACTGTAAAAAAAACTTACAAAATAGACTTGCTTTAACAATTTGAAAATAACTTTTATATACATAATATAGGTTATTATGGATTCTTGCAAAACTAAAATGGTTGAAGAAGTATCACTATTTCGAGGTAAAAAATCATATTGACCATCTGAGAATATAAATATCAACCAAAATTTGACTAAATTGGATCAAACTGTGATTACTAGAATTGAAACACTTTATTCTATTAGAAATTTACATACAATTTTCTGTTTTACAGGGCTTCCCTATGACTCAGCTGGTAAATAATCCACCTGCAATACAGGATACCTGCGTTCGATCCCTGGGTTGGGAAGATCTATTCTGACCTGGAGAAGTCCATGGTCTATAGTCCATGGGGTCGCAAAGAATCGGACACAACTGAGTGACTTGCACTTTCACTTTTCTGTTTTACAAGTAGATTCAAAAAATAAGTAAAGCATGCAGATGAGTAGGCCATTACTTTAATTTTCCTAAATTATAGTAAAAGTGGCTTATCCTGTTTACTTTTATAATTATCAGAGAGAAATGCAATTTTGAACTCTGGTGACAACAATTTATCACCTTATATCCTCTAATCTGATACCCAAATAAAGATTTTTGCATTTTTCTCTTATTTTTTGTGCATTTTCAGGGTAAAAACTTGAATTAATAATATTTTGATTTTTTTTCTATAATCTAGAATTTAAAACAATTGAATAAGACAATTTGATAGGTGTCAAGTTCTGATTTATATACCCGAACGGTCTTTATTCACCCAGTTTTCTCAAAGAAATGCAAAAACAAAATCCCCAAGTAGTGTTTTATAAAGAGTAATTTATTTATTTCTTCTATGAAATTTATTAGACAGTCTTATTCTCCATCCTGTGATTTTTGCTAATGCTAACACCACTATTTAAGAATTGTTGAGTAGAAAGCAGATAATTAGTTCCCATTTCATCTATTAAAAAGGACTTGAATTTAACTTCTAAGTTATCACATTACTGTCACATTTACTTTTAATTAAGCATTTTATGCTAATTCTGATTTTATAGCTTGTTGTTATTAGCATACAAATGTAAGCCAATAACACATTCATAACTGTCTTTAAAGGATTAAGTTAGACTGTCCACAGACTAATGAGTAGTAAAGAAAAATATATCATGAAGTTTTAGTTGTCACAAGTTTTCCTACAACTTACACACTGTTGGACTAAAAATAATTCAGAAGTTCTTTTGTATTAGAGAAATCATGAAATCTGAAATAATCAAACAGATACTTACATAGAAAGTTCTATAAAATTAGGAAATAATGGGATATTCACTTAAAATGCAACCTGCTGATTTAGGAATACTTATTCAACACTTAAAATTATGTGAAAAATAAACAAACAAGGTTCTAAGGGGTTTGGCTGAACATAATTTATGGAATATGAACTGCTGAATCAAGTAATTTTCTTCTCGTTTTAAATGTAAATGTTTTTGTCTATATAATGAGCTTTCCATCCAATTCCTAAAATTTCCTAGTGTTATTTTGTTGTTGTTGTTGTTAATAAGGTGCAAGTAGTTTTTGTTTCTTTCCTGTAAAAGAATGACAAAAAGATCAATTTTTCATCACTGAAGTCCACTTTTATATTCCAACAACAGATTTTGACATAGTTTGGGCTATAAGTTAATTCAGGAAAATTCTCCTCCTTGGTAAAATTTCATCCACGTAGCATGTGAAACAGGCCAATTTCTGACTGGATACTCATCCCCTTTATTGTCATTAAGTGTCTTCCCCACCCACTGATCACTGAACAATAACTTCACAGTAGAAGGGGTCTGCAAAGAGTCAGACACAACTGAACAACAAAGAAGGGGGTTAAGTGGAAAATTTTCTAGCAGACATTTCACAAAACACCTTATCTTTTATCTTTTACAATTAACCAGTTAGACAATATGCATTTGATGAACGCTCCTAGAAAATAACATTTATAAAACATTCTCATATCTGCTAGGCAAAAAATAAAGAAGGAAAAAAGTATCTTTATACTGCATCAAAGTAAAACCAAGTCTTTTTCATCATAAGGGTGCTATGCTGTGCTTAGTCACTCAGTTGCGTTTGACTCTCTTCCACCCTATGAACTGTAGCCCACCAGACTTCCTCTGTTAGGAGATTCTCCAAGCAAGAATACAGGAGTGGGTTTACATGCCCACCTCCAGGTGATCTTCCCAACCCACGGATTGAATCCAGGTCTCCTGCATTGCAGGCAGATTCTTTCCCATCTGAGGCACCAGGGAAACCCCTGGAATGCAAAAGTAGGAAGTCAAGAGATACCTGGAGTAACAGGTAAGTTTGGCCTTTGAGTACAAAATGAAGCAGGGGAAGGGGTAATAATAGAGTTTTGCCAAGAGAACACACTGGTCACAGCAAACACTTTTTTCCATCAGCATAAGAGATGACTCTACACATGGACATTACCAGATAGTCAATACTGAAATCAGATTGATTATATTCTTTGGAGTCAAAAATGGAGAAGCTCTATACACTCAGCAAAAACAAGGTGGGATCTAACTGTGGCTCAGATCATGAACACCTTACTGCAATATTCAGACTTAAAGAAAGTAGGGAAAACCACTAGATCATTCAGGTATGACCTAAATCAAATCCCTTCCACATATACAGTGACAAATAGATTCAAAGGATTAGACCTGATAGAGTATCTGAGAAACCATGGATGGAGATTCATAACACTGTATAGGAGGCAGTCATCAAAAACATCACCAAGAAAAAGAAATGCAAGAAGGTTGTCTGAGGAGACCTTACAAATACCTGAGAAAAGAAGAGAAGCAAATTGGAAAGGAGAAAAGGAAAGATATATCCATCTGAATGCAGTTCCAAAGAATAGCAAGGAGAGATAAGAAAGCCTTTCTCAATGATCAATGCAAAGAAATAGAGAAAAACAATAGAATTGGAATAACAAATTTCTTCAAGAAAAATAGAAATACCAAAGGAATATTTCAAGCAAAGTTGGGTACAATAAAAGACAGAAATGGTATAGACCTAACAGAAGCAGAAGGTATTAAGAAGAGGTGGTAAGAATACACAGAAGAACTATACAAAAAAAGACCACAATGACCCAGACAACCACGATGGTGTGATCACTCACATAGAGCCAGATATCCTGGAGTACGAGGTCGAGTGAGCCTTAGGAAGCATCACTACAAACAAAGTTAGTTGGAGGTGATGAAATTCCAGTACAGATATTTCAAATAGCAAAAGATCACACTGTTAAAGTGCTGCACTCAATATGCCAGCAAATCTGGAAAACTCAGCAGTGGGCACAGGACTATAAAAGGTCAGTTTGCAGTCCAGTCCCAAAGAAAGGCAATGCCAAAGAATGTTCAAACTGCCACACAATTTGCACTCATTTCACATGCTAGAAAAGTAATGCTCAGAAATCTCCAAGCTAGGCTTCAATAGTACATGAATCAAGAACTTCTAGATATTCAAGCTGAATTTAGAAAAGGCAGAGGAACCAGAGATCAACTTGCCAACATCCATTGGATCATACAAAAAGCAAAACAATTCCAGAAAATAATCTACTTCTGCTTCATTGACTACGCTAAAGCTTTTGACTGTGTGGATCACAACAAACTGTGGAATATTCTTAAAGAGAGGGCAATATCAGACCACCTTATCTGCCTCCTGAGAAACTTTTATGCAGATCAAGGAGAAACAGTTAGAATCACACATGGAACAACAGACTGGCTCCAAATTGGGAAAGGAGTTACATCAGGCTGTTTACTGTCACCTGCTTAGTTAACTTATATGCAGAGTACATAAGATGAGATGCCAGGCTGAATGAAGCACAAGCTGGAATCAAGACTGTAGAGAGAAATAGAAAAAATAACTTCAAATATGCAGATGTCACCACCCTTATGGCAGAAAGCAATGGGTAACTAAAGATCCTCTTGATGAAAGTGAAAGAAGAGAGTGAAAAAGTTGGCTTAAAACTCAACATTCAAAAAACGAATATAATGGCATCTGGTCCCATCACTTCATGGGAAATAGATGGAGAAACAGTGGAAATAGTGTCAGACTTTATTTTTCTGGGCTCTAAAATCACTGCAGATGGTGACTGCAGCCATGAAATTAAAAGATGTTTACTCCTTGGAAGGAGAGTTATGACCAACCTATACAGCATATTAAAAAGCAGAGACATAACTTTGTCAACAAAGGTCCGTCTAGTCAAGGCTATGGTTTTTCCAGTAGTCATGTTTAGATGTGAGAGCTGAGCTATAAAAAAAGCTGAGTGCCAAAGAATTGATGCTTTTGAACCGTGGTGTTGGGATAAGACTCTTGAGAGTCCCTTGGACTGCAAAGAGATCCAACCAGTCCATCCTAAAGATCAGTCGTGAATATTCATTGGAAGTACTGAAGTTGAAACTGGCCAAAGTCAATACACTGGTCACATGATGTGAAGAACCTACTCATTTGAAAAGACCCCGATGCTGGGAAAGATTGAGGGCAGGAGGAAAAGGAGATGACAGAGGATGAGATGGTTGGATGGCATCACCGACTCAATGAACATGAGTTTGGGTAAACTGAGGGAGTTCTTGATGGACAGGGAGGCCTGACATGCTGCAGTTCATGGGGTCTCAGAGTCAGACACGACTGAGCGACTGAACTGAACTAAACTGAGAGATTTTATTTTGAGAGGCTTCAAAATAACTGCAGATGGTGACTGCAGCCATGAAATGAAAAGATGCTTGCTTCTTGGAAGAAAAGCTCTGACCATCCTAGACAGCATATTAAAAAGCAGAGACATTGCTTTGTCAACAAAGGTCCATATAGTCAAAGGTATCGTGTTTTCTGTAGTCATGTATAGATGTGAGAGTTGAACCATATAGAAGGCTGAGCCCGAAGAATTGATGCTTTTGAACTGTAGGGCTCGAAAAGATTCTTGAGAGTCCCTTGGACAGCAAGGAGATCAAACCAGTGAATCCTAAAGGAAATCAGTCCTGAATATTCATTGGAAGGAATGATGCTGAAGCTCCATTACTTTGGACACCTGATGTGAAGAACTGACTCAGGAAAAGACCCTGATATTGGGAAAGACTAAAGGCAGGAGGAGACGGGATGACAGATGATGAGATGGTTTGATGGCATCACTGACTCAATGAATATGAGTTGAGCAATCTCTGGGAGTTGCTGACAGACAGGGGAGCCTGGCGTGCTGCAGTCCATGGGGTTGCAAAAGTCAGACACGACTGAGTGATTGAACTGAATGGAAAACTAAGCCTAAGACAAAACTGTAAAAGTATGTAAGTGAAAGTGAAAGTGAAATTGCTCAGTCATGTCCAACTCTTTGCGACCCCACGGACTATAGCCTACCAGGCTTCTCCATCCATGGTATTTTCCAAGCAAGAATACTAGAGCGGGTTGTCATTTCCTTCTCTAGGAGATCTGCCCAAACCAGGGATTGAACCCAGGTCTCTTGCATTGTAGGCAGACACTTTACTGTCTGAGCCACCAGGGAAGTCTATAAAGGTATGCTTATTCATAAAATTGAGACAGTGGATATATTCAGCCATTTCTTAAGTTTCAGGAGAGAAAGTAGTTACATTTTATAGAATGAACAGACAAAACTGAAACAGTCTCTGATAGGCAAGTATTCTTTTATTTGGAAGTGGAGGCTACTGCATCTTAATGGCCCACAGTCATACAAAACAGATAAACATAATAGAGAAGGAGGGAGTTCATAGCAGTCCTACTGAATGTAACAACTGTGAAGAGTGCTTGGTGTTTGTCTGATTTTGTAGTTAGACTGTCATTCACACAAAGGTCCTTACCAGAAGGGTGGCTATGATGGCAGGTGGATTCCCAATACTGGTGTATTTTCTTTCTAGGTACTCTTAGGGACAGTGTTGTATAGTGTCTAGCTCTAAAAGCAGCCCATATTAAAGTCATCAGTGGTCCATTTCCTTCAATTTCTTGTGTAAAACGGGGACCTTATTCAAATAAATGCACGAGTTTTAAAGGATGAAAACAGACATTCTAGAGGAGTTTTCTCCTTGCCTTCTAATATTGCCACTTTTTTCTTTCCTGGTTGTGATCTACCTTTCCTGCCTGCAAAACTTTTACCGACTGTGAATTTTCCAGACTGGCAAAAAATAGCTCCCAGAAAATATGTGTGATGGTTTTCAGCATCGTAACAATAATCCCAGTAAAGGGCATGAGAATAGGACTGACTTCCAACTATAAGTTTCAGCTCAAGTCAAAATTTGCTACTTAAACCGAAAGCATACAAACAAGTACTTCACTTTCCCTGTGCTATTAAACACTGACCTTGCTTCAGGGTGGCAGCTCTGGGTCTTCAGGCGATCCCAGGTGCACATCAGCTGAATAACCTTTTTAACCTCCAGTTGAGTTTCTTAAATAAATTTCTTTCTGATAAGTATGTAAATTCTGTCCTGTCCTTTAGGTAAAGATTTTAATTGACTTTCTCTCCACTATGGAAAAAACAAGCTTTATTCCCATTTGCAATTCATTTCAACATTCCTTTAACTTATTACTATTATTATATCAGCCTGTTCTCATATTATAATGAGTAAAATAAATAAGTTAATATGTTCATTGTTATGCTGTATGCAAGTCACTCTTTTTTTTTTTTGAAAATTATGATTTACATCTTTGTGGCCTTTCTAAAAGTATCAGAATGGTTTCTGAATACATAAAAGTCATGTCTTTAAATGCATTTAAAAGATCACTTCATGAATGAAATTCTTGTACAAAACACAAGGATGGTAAAGTATGAATGTTTATGTCAGAGTTTATTAACAGTGATATAGACAAGCACATAAAAGTGGTAGAGTATGTTCCGGTAAGTGGTCACTTTCAGATCCATTGAGTTTTATTTATTGATTCCCTAAAATCTAAAAAAACAATATGGGAAATGGATAGTTGAGTAAATACGACTGCTGCATCCTAATGGTCCATAGTTGTACAAAACAGATAAATAAAATAGAGAGGGAGATCATAATAAATCTAATGCATGTAACAACTGTGAAGGAAAAAACAGTTGTGACTAGTTCAGTTCAGTCCTTCAGTCGTGTCCAACTCTTTATGACCCCATGGACTGCAGCACGCCAGGCTTCCCTGTCCATCACCAAATCCTGGAATTTACTCAAATTCATGTCCATTGAGTTGGTGATGCCAACCAACCATCTCATCCTCTGTCTTCCCCTTCTCCTCCTGCATTCAATCTTTTCCAGCATCAGGGTCTTTTCAAATGAGTCAGTTTTTCACATCAGGTGGCCAAAGTATTAGAATCAATAGAAAAATATAAAGACATGCCTTAGAGCTCATGCTGAGCAGCAAAGAGTTGGGACTGGAAAGGAATCTCTTCCAACTACCTCACACTCATACCTCCATTAGGCACTATTTCTCCTTTTAATATAAAATGTTAATTACATGAAAATACAATCACACATTGTCAGAGTATACTGGTGCTCACAGAGAGCAAGCTTTCCTTTGCTGCTAAACACAAAGTAAGTACTAAGATAACACTTCCATGCACGCGTGCTAAGTCACTTTAGTCATGTCTGACTCTTTGAAACCCTATGGTAGCCCAACAGGCTCCTCTGTTCATGGAATTCTCCAGGAAAGAATAGTGGAGTGGGTTGCCATTTCATTCTCCAAGAGATCTTCCTGATACAGAGATCGAACGCATGTCTCTTTCATCTCCTGAATTAGGAGGCAGGTTCTTAACACTAGTGCCATCTGAAAAGCCCAAGGTAAATTATTAAGTACTCTTAATTTCAGTTAATCTGAAGAGTATTTCCAACTCCTAAAGCTAAATAGCCATGGGGGAGTATTAAAATGTTGAATCTTTGATCTAAGTACTAAAGGTTAACCTCTTGTGGAACTGATTGTTATAGATTTTTCCCCTGGTTTGCATAGAGAGTTTCATCATTTTGATGCATTTGCTATCATTAGAGTATGTTCATAGAATTTGCTTCAATATACAAAAACTTGGTGTTATTCTTAAAAACACTGAAGAGTTATATTAAATCATTCAACATAACCCCTTCATGGATTACAGCCTTGTCATGGTGAAGGGGCTTGTGTAACTCAATGAAACTATCCTGTGCAGGGCCACCCAAAACAGACAGGTCATAGTGAAGAGTTCTGATAAAATGCAGTCCACTGGAGGAGGAAATGGCAACCCAGTCTAGTATTCTTGCCTAGAGAATGCCACAGACAGTATGTAAAGGCAAAAAGATATGACACTGGAAGATGAGCCCCCCAGGTCATAAGGTGTCCAATATGCTACTGGGGAAGAGAAGGGGGCAGTTACAAATAGCTCCAGAAAGAATTAAGTGGCTGGGACAAAGCAGAGATGATACTCACCTGTGAATGTGTCTGGGGGTGAATGTGAAGTATGATTGTTTAAATAACAATATTACACAGGAACCTGGAATGTTAGGTCCATGAATCAACGTAAATTGGATGTTGTTAAACAGGAGATGGCAAGAGTGAACATTGACATCCCAGGAATCAATGAACTAAAATGGATGGGAAGGAGAGAAGTTAATTTGGATGACCATTATATCTACTACTATGGGCAAGAATACCTTAAAGAAATGGAGTAGCCCTCATAGTCAACAAGAGAGTCCAAAATGCAGTATTTGATTGTAATATCAAAACAGAATGATCTTGGTTCATTTCCAAAGAAAACTCTTCAACATCATAGTNAGAGAGAGTTCTGCCAGTATTTTCTGGCTTATTTTTATCTATGAGAACTACTTAAATTGCCACCGTAGGTCTCTAAGAGGACACTATGTTATTTATGAAGGGATGGCAAAGGGATAGTTGTGAAAGTGGATGGGAAGATAGATAAATAGATAATTTTCTTTCACCTTTCTTATTTTGGTTTTAGCATACTGCCAGTATGTGAAAAATCTAGTGACCAGAGTATTTATTTTGGTGGGGGGATGTTCCATGATAAAGTCCTTGTGCTGATTTCTTACTCCCAAATTCTAAGCCAATGCTCAATAGCGTTGAGCTGCTGGGTGATGAAATAGACATTCCAATGCAAGCAACAAAACAGACCCAGTTAGCTTTATGTCAATATCCCATTAACATCCAGAGACAGCCTTGGGGGAACTATAAAGCTGCTTTGATCAAGCTTCCCCTGCAAGGTCATACCAGCCTATTCTGGAAATACCTATTCATGTCTCTTCCTTGTCAGTTTTCTACAGGCATTCCTTAACTGTGCATACTCTAGAACTGCCAGATGACCATGGTTAACCCCTGAAAACCCTAGGAAGCCCAGAGTTCCTCACCTGGGTATAAAAAGCAACCATACTGGGCCTCCCAGGTGGCATTAGTGGTAAAGAACCCATCTGCCAATACAGGAGATGTAGGAGACATGGGCTGTATCCCTGGGTCACGAAGATCTCCTGGAGGAGGGCATGGCAACCCACTCCAGTCTTCTTGCCTGGAGAATCCCATGGACAAAGGAGCCTGGCGGGCTACAGTCTATAGGGCCACAGTCAGACTTGACAGAAGCAACTTAGCACACACACATATTGATGTCAAAGAGCGAAAGTCAGGGCTGGCACTTCACTGCCTGTGGACCTCATGTCCTTAATCCAGGCTTTGACTCAGCGTCTCATATTCCAGGAGAAAGCATCTGTGAAGACGGTGTTGTCATGCTCTGAGATTTCCTGCACCCAACACTCACCAGACTCCAAGCCTCTCTCCCAGATCACTTTATGTATCATTATCTCAGGCTGTGTTCCTAGGCAGGATGACTCTAGACAACCTTGGAGCAGAACTTAACAGCCTGTGATATTTTCTGAGCAATGTAAATGCTCCGGAGAAATCCAGGAACCAAACCCATGACTACTGCTCCTCCTATGGGTTATCTTTTCTTTAGCACTAGTCTAGAAAAGAAATCCATATATTGACTGTGAATCATCGTTCTTTCGGCTCAATCTGGATAAAACCCAAAAGTGGACTTTCCTGGAGACAAGCATCTCCTTGCTTTCTGGGAATTCTAGCCTACATGTTGGCTTTATTTAACCAAGAAATTAGACGATCATTTTACCTTTCCTCGTTTTGACTCTTCTTCTCAAAAATAGAATCCCAAGCACACGTACTTCTAGATAAGCAAGAGCGGATTTAATAGACCCAAGGAGAAAGAATAGGCAGGCAAGCCACAATTAAACAGTCCTCTGTTCTCGCCTCGCTCTCCTTTCAACGCTATGGCACACTGACTCTTAAGTCTTCCAAAGTCCATTTCCACCCTCCCCACTGCCTCAGCATATGGGACATACTTTCAGCAAGGGATATGTGCATGATTCTTGGGACATTTGTCACTGTCCTCTCTGCATATTGAAAATAATTAACATGCCTCAGAAAGGTATGGCCCAAGGCACTGGCTCTTTGCTTCTCTCTTTCACCTGCCTGTAAGGGCCCAGCTCCAGCTCCTCTGACCAGCTGTGGTGGAAGGTTGAGCTGTTATAAATGATTTTAATACATGCAAACTACAATCAGACATGTTTGGTCTTCTAGGGTTTGCCCTTTAAGTTGATTATCAGTTTACAAGTTATTTTGTAAGCAGCACACATGAATTTNGCTCCTCTGACCAGCTGTGGTGGAAGGTTGAGCTGTTATAAATGATTTTAATAAATGCAAACTACAATCAGACATGTTTGGTCTTCTAGGGTTTGCCCTTTAAGTTGATTATCAGTTTACAAGTTATTTTGTAAGCAGCACACATGAATTTTACAGAAGTCGTGATATTACACGGATCCAACTCTCATTTATCAGTGAGATGTCACATGACCCGGTAGTTAATGTTTATGGTCTAAGAAATGCTAAACGTTTTAATAGTTAGAAACTGAAAAATAAAATAAAATTTGGCTCCGATTTGACCAAAGTGATATTAAGTGGCAATATTTCAGTCCAGTTGCTAAATGTAAATCCATTTCTTCCTCTTTTTGGTAAAGATCATTCACTTTTACTTACTTACTGTATAGCATCCTTTATGGCTTTGTGATTCTCTTTTGTATGAACCAGAAGCTCTATTTATTATTTTTCCTAATTGCACATTCAACTTGTTTACATTCCTTCTTGCACATATGTGGTTAAATTTATGGGGTTCTTATTCATATACTCACATTTTCCCTTCTGGATGTAAAAGATATCTTAAAAAAGTATGTGCAAGGAATTGTATATTCCTTGTAGCTGAGCTGGTGGAGAGATTACAGTGGATATTCTCAATGTTTTACTCTGTACAAGGCATGCAACATATTTTGTCTATATTATAGAAAAAACAGGACCCACTTGAATTTCTCTAGCTTTATGTCAAGGGAAGTGTACCAGTAGAGGGTGGTTAGACATTTTATATGATCATTTACTCACTTGTACTTAAACCTTGAGTACAAGGATGTTAAGCAGTCTTAAAATGGTTAACTTCTTCCTTACAGAGCTTTGTTAATTTTTTTTTTTCTTTATTTTTCCTCTATGGTTAAGAACATCACAAAGGAAATTTCTCATTGAAATGAATGTTATTGATAGTAGTAATAACATGTTGAAAATATTAAAAACAGATTAAATTGGTGGGAAAAAAGCAATTATAAGTAATGCCTCTGTGTTGGTCTCCTACTCTTTATGCTTCAGGGTATGTATCTAAAGGAATATACACATAAATCTTATTAGTGTTAATAGTCTAGATACCTGAATTCCTTGGCATATCTCTGAATATTTAAGTCAGATTGTAACAAAATCATGTACTTGTTCACTTTGCAAAGGTGCGCTGGGAAGATAAAATGGCAATAACTTATTTTATCTGTAAGGTTTGAGGTTAAGCAATATTAATGGTTAGTTAATGGCTTAATGAGTGGGCTACAAACCATTTAAGCATGCAATGAACCTTAGCTTTTCAATGACTTTCCTAATGAAAGATCTATATGACTGCATGTCTTGTGTCACAATAGAGATAGTAGGCAAGGTACCTAATCAATGGTGATGGTAAATCAATTGATCTGTAGCCCTGTTTTCATACAATGAGAAAGATGGAGAGAGCATTTTACTATAGCTTTATTTCCAGCGGAAGATCAATAAATAAAAAAGACAGCTCACTATTTGAAAATGTTCCCTTTTACTCGCTTCGAAAGCAAGGCAGGCAGATTGATGTCCTATTTCATAGATGTGTCGGTTTCCTTTGTCACTTCTCAAAGATTTAAAGTTCTTCAAAATTAAATATATGATAGAGAGTATCTGTGAATCTAGACTTTATTGTCATGACCAAGATTCAGATTGAAGATAAAGCTGTGGCACGATGAAAATTTGCTATTTGGCTTTATAATATTCATGGATTTCATTTTTAAATTGTCCATCAAGGAAAAGATTCTGTTATTCTCATTGGTTGATTTTTCTTTGAGAAAAATGTAGAGCATATGAAACTTATAATATAACTAGTGGTATTAACATTTCAAAATGTAATAATTTAAGATATTGTTAAGGAAATGAAAAGACAAGCCACAGACTGAGAGGAAAGATTTGCAAAACACCTATTTGATATGGGACTTACATCCAAAACACACAAAGAATCTGAAAATTTCACAATAAAAAAATAAAATTCAATATAAAAGTGAGCAAAAGATCTGAACAGATACTTGACCTAAAAAGATGTAAATATCAAATAAATACATGAAAATACATTCAACACCATTAGTCATTAGGGAAAGAAAATGAAAACTTCAATGAGATACTGTTAATCAGCTACTGGAAAGAAAGACTAAACTAAAAAGAACTGACAATACCAAGCAATGGAGAGGATGTGGAATAATTGGAACTCTCATACATGGTTGGTAGAAATTCAGTGCTACAGTTTTTTGATAAACGGTTTGGTAGTTCCTTGTAACATTAAACAAACACCATACAATCAGCAATCTGACTCCTAAGTATTTAATCAGGAGAAATGCAATATATATTTAAACAAAAGCCTATTCACAAATGTGTATAATGACTTTATTCCTAATGGCAAAAAATACAACCCAAATTTACACAATGGAAAAAAGTAAAAAAAAAAAAAG
>SJYX01004664.1:174695-191702 GCA_006410675.1 Oreotragus oreotragus
GACTCTTTTGTTGACCATGATGGCTACTCCATTTCTTCTGAGGGATTCCTGCCCGCAGTAGTAGATATAATGGTCATCTGAGTTAAATTCACCCATCCCAGTCCTTTTTAGTTCGCTGATTCCTAGAATGTTGATGTTCACTCTTGCCATCTCCTGTTTGACCACTTTCAATTTGCCTTGATTCATGGACCTGACATTCCAGGTTCCTATGCAATATTGCTCTTTACAGCATTGGATCTTGCTTCTATCACCAGTCACATCCACAACTGGGTACTGTTTTTGCTTTGGCTCCATCCCTTCATTCTTTCTGGAGTTATTTCTCCACTGATCTCCAGTAGCATATTGGGCACCTACTGACCTGGGGAGTTCCTCTTTCAATATCCTTTCATTTTGCCTTTTCATACTGTTCATGGGGTTCTCAAGGCAAGAATACTGAAGTGGTTTGCCATTCCCTTCTCCAGTGGACCACGTTCTGTCAGACCTCTCCACCATGACCCGTCCATCTTGGGTGGCCCTACAGGCATGGCTTAGTTTCATTGAGTTAGACAAGGCTGTGATCCGTGTGATTAGATTGACTAGTTTTCTGTGATTATGGTTTGTATGTCTGCCCTCTGATGCCCTCTCACAACACCTACTGTCTTAATTGGGTTTCTCTTACCGTGAACATGGGGTATCTCTTCACAGCTGCTCCAGCAAAGTGCAGTCGCTGCTCCTTACCTTGGACGAGGGGTATCTTCTCACAGCCCCACTCCTGACCTTGAATGTGGAGTAGCTCCTCTTGGCCCTCCTGCACCCATGCAGCCACCACTCCTTGGACATGGGGTTGCTCCTCTTGGCTGCCACCCCTGACCTTGGACATAGGGTAGCTCCTCTCGGCCGCTTCTGTGCCTTCACAGCCTGGCGCTCTCTGCCACCGCCCCTGACCTTTACAAGGTGATTTTCCATTTTCATGGCTTCAAAACCCATCAAATTCCCAA
This sequence comes from Oreotragus oreotragus, assembly GCA_006410675.1. Classification (NCBI taxonomy): domain Eukaryota; kingdom Metazoa; phylum Chordata; class Mammalia; order Artiodactyla; family Bovidae; genus Oreotragus; species Oreotragus oreotragus. Next base: position 175,673 of record SJYX01004664.1, read on the forward strand.
GTCTTTCTCTCTATACATAAGCACTCTCTGTTCCAGACACAATGGTTGACTCAATATTTCCACTTAAGTATCTCACAGAATACACTTGCTCCTTGGGAGGAAAGCTATGACAAATCTAGACAGCATATTAAAAAGCAGAGAAATTACTTTGCTGACAAAAGTCCCTATAAGCTATGATTTTTCTAATAGTCATGTATGGATGTGAGAATTGGACCATAAAGAAGGCTGAGCACCAAAGAATTTATGCTTTTGAACTGTGATGTTGGAAAAGACTCTTGAAAGACCCTTGGACTGCAAAGAGATCAAACCAATCAATCCCAAAAGAAATCAATCCTGAATATTCATTGGAAGGACTGATGCTGAAGCTGAAGCTCCAATTCTTTTGTCACCTGATCCAAAGATCTGACTTAGCGGAAAAGACTCTGATGCTGGGAAAGATTGAAGGCAGGAGGAGAAAGGGATGACAGAGGATGAGATGGTTGGAAGGCATCGCTNGATGCTGAAGCTGAAGCTCCAATTCTTTTGTCACCTGATCCAAAGATCTGACTTAGCGGAAAAGACTCTGATGCTGGGAAAGATTGAAGGCAGGAGGAGAAAGGGATGACAGAGGATGAGATGGTTGGAAGGCATCGCTGACTCAATGGACATGAATTTGAGCAAGCTGAGGGAGTTGATGATGGACAGGGGAGCCTGGCGTGCTGCAGAGTTGGACATGACTGAGCAACTGAACAACGACAACAGTCTCATAGGAATGTCAGACTTCATGTGTCCAAAGGAAGTTATGACTGCTCCAAACTGTTTCTTCCATCTGTATCCCAGATGATATCAACTTGACCCTTTCAGTTGATCAGGCCGAAATTGTTGATTAGAATCATCCTTGGTATCTCTCTTTCCTTCACAGATCATACCTAATCTATCAAGAAATTGTGTTGGCTCTGCCTCTAAAATAATGTCCCAAATCTGATTGTTTCTTACCACCTCTGCTAAAAATAATCCGGGTCTAAGCCAACATCATTTCTTGTCTGGATTTTTATAATAGTTTCCCCACTGCTCTCTGTTCCACCCTTGTTCCCCTATAGTTTCTTCTCTGCAGAGCAGACAGAATTGTCTCTAAATAATGTAAGTCAGATAAAATCATTTCCTTGCTTAAACTCCAAGCAACCTCCAATCACACTTAAAAAAAAATGCACAGTCTTACGATGGCATAGAAGCCCCTCTATGATCTTGCCATATCTCTTGCTGCTCCCAGTTTTCTTTCTTGTGTTCCAGCCTGTACCTCCAACATATTAAGCAATTCACCTTAGAGTTTTTGTGCTGTATACTGCCTGGAAAGCTCTTCTACTAAATTTTTGCATGACTGGATTCTTTATATTATTTGGGCTTCTGCTCAGAAGTCTCTACCACAAATAAGCCTTTGTGGAACATTCTATCAAAAAGACAGTCCATCCATTTTACCCATGCCTCTCTATTCCTTTATTCTACTTTATTTTTTCATAGAAATATTAATCTGTGAAATTATATATTTTATTATTTGTTTATATATTTATTGGATGCCTCTCCACTTAGACTACAAGCAGCATGAAGGCAAAGTCTTTGTCTTGTTTACCAGGACAGCCTTAGTGCTGAGCATATAATAGCTCCCCAAAACCCCTGTGGAATGAATGAATCAAACACTGTATTTTATACAAAAGAAAACTAAGGCACGATGGTGAAATAATTTGCCCCAGATCAGAGAGACTTTGACTTAAAGTCTTATCTTCATGGTACTTATTCTGGTTGAAATAACCCATATTCATGGGTACAATGTTTAAACAGAAAGTCTCTGAGGCAAGACCATATCACTAAGCTCTTTCATGATACATACCAGCAATATACAGCATAGCATAGAGCAAAGCCAGCAGACTAGCTTGCAATAAATTTCTAATGCACACACCAACAGATAAGATTTAATATTTATTAATAGCGTTCCAAAGACAAGCGTGCTACTGAACCCAAACTTCAACTGATGATGATTGTGTTTCTCTTTAGACATGTCTTTTTTTTAATGGACAGGTTGATTACAAATAATTCATCATTTCAGATTGTTCATTACTTAACAAAGAAATGGAGAAAGGGAGCCAGCATCCTTCCTGCTGTCTCCTGCAAGTGGAAATGAGGCTCAGACATCCAGGACTGCACATTAATTTGACTTTTTAAAAATAGGGACTGGCAACTTTAATAATTCAAGACATAGATGTCTCTATCTTTGCACATGAGCCTTTTTAATCTTTGGAGACTAAGATAGAAATCATTTTTTTAGTACAAAGTAAAAGAAAGATTTTTAAATTGTGGTCTTTTGTAGATAGCTCTGCTTCATGGTGCATTAGTGCCAAGAAGCTTTTTTTTTTTTTTTCCTGAGAAAAAGGATGCTCTGTAGTCCTAGGTTTGCATTACAATCCATAAAGTGTGTCTGAAATTCTCCCATTTCTAATTCATTTCTTTGGATTTCTTAGATCTTACTCTTCAATGATCTGTCCCCTCATATGCAAATATTCAGGACCTTCTTCAACCAGCACCACTCCAAAGAATCTGTGAAATCCAAAGGGATTCATTACTAGTATGGTGTTTTGATGGTATAAGTGTTGGCAAGAAATCATTTACATCTATAAGTGGTATCTATATGGGCAAGATCTTCAACTCTCTTGATGAAACTGGTCAATTAAGACTTTTCTGAATCAGAAGGTTGACAGGAGCAGGTTTCTTTCTGGACTGACTCCTACTTACAGGACAGAACCCAGCACTACACTGAGTAAAGGGGAAATGTGAGTTTCTGTGCAGAGAGAGTCCCTGACTCTACTTTTGAAGGGGAGCTATCACTCAGAAGTATAAAGTCAAAATTTCATCTTTGAACAGCTCCATGAATTATCTGAGTATGCTTTTCATAAGCTGAGTCATCCTTGGAGCCCACCTTCAGTTCTGTGCATTTTCGAGCAGGACATTTAAGAGTTTTGGAGTCAACAGAGAGCTGGGCTTGAATCCCAGGTTACAGTCTATTTGCCCTTTTGCAGGTTATATAACTTTTGTGTCTCCATTTGCTTATCTCTAAAGTGGAGATAATGTCAGCCCCTGTGAGGATTACATACACTGATGCTAGTAAGATGCTTAGGACGGTATCTGACACATAATGCAATTTAGTAAATGGAAGCTATTGGTGATGATGGTGCCTCCTTTAAATGGAATAATGTTGTATCTTTAGCATTTACCAGCTGTGTGACTTTAGGCAAGTCAGTTCACATCTCTGAATTTCAGTGTTCTACTTTTTTAAAGAGGGATAATTACAATATCTACCTGAAATGGCCTTGTGAGGATTACATAAGCGAATCAGTGTAAAGCTCTTTAGCAGAGTACCTGACATGCTGTAAATAAATGAATAAATGTTGATAGTATTCTTGTTGATTCCTTCTTCTCTTGACCAACGTGTATCTTTCCTTGGAATAAGAAATATCTTAGTAAGGAGGAAAAATTGGACAAGAGGCAGGGGATGGGGGTGGGGAGTATCTGGATACACAAGAAGGTGAGGGGTTGATGAGACATCAAATGTCATGATGCAACCACAAAAGAGAATATAAACTCAATTATGACATCAAAGTACAGTTTAATTTTCATTTTGGAGGAAATGACAACAGAATGCATCCAATTTGATTAAAAATGAAATCAAGACTAGAAATTTGTCCACAAAGTGATGAAACTGGAAGATTTCTTAGGGGCGACTGTAAGAATTAAATGAATTCCCTCAGCCCTTTTCAGAAATTAAAAGCCTTGCCCACTTTGAAGTTATTGGAAGGGAGTATTTGATCTACTCATGTGGCCATTGGCACACCACCGCTCTTCTCTGTCATATTACTACATAATCCTCATGTGTATTCTTTGAATCCTGTCCGTACATTGAATTTTCCCAGACTAGGTTCTCAGTCTAGACACTGAGAGAATACTTGCTGTTTGTGCCATATGTGAAAAAAAAAACAAAACAAAACTCAGTACTCTCCACTTTCAACCACAATTGCTGACTTAAAATTAAATACAGAAGAAGAAATAAAAAGGATGGATCTAAAATATTCAAGTGCCCACAATTAAAATGTGGATCTTTTAGAAATTGGTAATTTTTAGTATGTATCAGATATTAAGGCTCTAAATGCCCTTTACTTGTTTTTAGGTAACTTTTAGAATCTGTTCAACAAAACACTCTAGACTTTAGGCTGTGGGCTGATTCTAGTAGGTCGCATAAGTACATAAATTAAATAAAAATATTTCCAAATAGTTTAGTTCTAGGGATGGTGAGCATTTAGAGATCTTGCATTATGTAGTTCATGGTTTAAAATAACATATTTTCTTATGAGTGACAGAAAGTTTGAGCTGCCTAAAAAGCCAGATGTAAAGTGCTCAATTTCTATTTAAAGTACTTTTCTAAGAACTGCTATTCCAAATATCCATTCCTCACTGCTCAGATATATTTATGGTATTGATTTTTACTGAGAGTAGTCTTATAAGAAACTGGTGACCCAATAGTTCCAGTTTTTAAATGTTTCTTTACTTTTGCTGTTATTGTTTTTCAATCTCCTAGACTGGTTGGAAATAGAAAACCCAAAATAGAACAGATTCAGGTAGCTTAGGTAAAATTTAATTGGACTGTAACCCAAATCACAAGTCATAAGGTATAATAATTTAGCAGATGCTCAAAACAATCTTGGGAGGTCACCAAAAGGTTTGATTTTGTTATTTTTCTGTAATAATAGCCAGTTTGTAGGATGCTGTTTATATTCGACTCTTTGACTTTCATTCTAACTTGTTTTTTACATAGAAGTTTTTACTTCCCTGGTGGCTTAGATGGTAAAGTGTCTGTCTACAATGTGGGAGACCTGGGTTCGATCCCTGAGTCAGGCAGATCCCTTGGAGAAGGAAATGGCAATCTACTCCAGTACTATTGCTTGGAAAATCCCATGGACAAAGGAGCCTGGTAGGCTACAGTCCACGGGTCGCAAAGAGTCGGACACGACTGAGCGACTTCACTCACTTTTTTACTTTGGAGAATTGTGTGATTTTTTGTAAAGTGTCTGTCTACAATGTGGGAGACCTGGGTTCGATCCCTGAGTCAGGCAGATCCCTTGGAGAAGGAAATGGCAATCTACTCCAGTACTATTGCTTGGAAAATCCCATGGACAAAGGAGCCTGGTAGGCTACAGTCCACGGGTCGCAAAGAGTCGGACACGACTGAGCGACTTCACTCACTTTTTTACTTTGGAGAATTGTGTGATTTTTTTTTTTTAATTGACTTTTGTCTATATTTGGGAAGGAGGTGAATGTTTTACCAAAAAACAAGTGATTACTGAGGGGGATGTGTATGGATTCCCAAAGCTGCCATAAACTCACTGGTGGTAATAAATTGTGGTTTCTAGCTTTGATATTTTTGGGGGGAGGCAGTGATTGTTCTTTACAAGGAAACATCACACTTTAATGAATGTTTTTAGTGGCTATCACGAAAGCAGCCATTTAAAAAAGACAGGAATATTTGTCACATATTTTTATTTACAGATTTCACTTTTTTATTGTTTAATGATACATGGTGCAATGAATACATAATGGATGTAATACTGCCACCTCTTGGTTATGTAAATGAGGTGCTCTGCAGTCATAATTCTCTGTCTTCAAATTGGAAAATGCAAGTGCTTGAAAGTCAAGGAAGCCTTTTCTATTTTGGTTCGGCAAAACAGTTGTAAATAAATATCTATGCGTGTGTGTGAATGCTCTTCATAGAGCCTCCATAAAGTATATTATCTATGCATTAAAAGATATGTGCACTTACAAAATAAAAGTGACAGTGACATTTTGTGCTGAAGCATTCCAGGAAACAATGTTCAGACTTGGAATAAGTTTAAAATTGTTTAGAGTGTCCTTTATTCAATCAAGATCAAGTTAATTCAATCTTTCCTTAACTATAACCTAAGGCATAGAAATCCAATCATTTTGTTTTCTTTCTTTTTTTTAAAAAGAGCATTCCCTCATTTTAATCAATTTTAATCACTTTAGCAAGGTATTAGATAACCAGATTACAGGCTAGAAAAGCTGGCATTTTCTTATTAAGGAAGGTCAAAAACACTGATTGAAACTGAATTCAGTGCCCCAGGATTAAAAATGCCAAATAACTATTTTTTCCTCTCACTTAGGTAAGAAGGAGCTTATAGAAACAACACATCAAATAATCTTTCTGTGGTTAGGTAGATGCTAAGATCAATTACCTATTTCAACAAGAATGGCAAGAAGTAGCCACAGCAGAACACTGGATAAATGTTTTACTATTTTAATAACAAATCTCGTTTCTACCATACTTTATATTTTACACAGCCCTTCCATATTCACCAGCTCATGTGATCAGAGTCAGTTTCCTTGGCAGTAGGAGCACATAATGCAGTCATGAAGGACCCACTGCCTTTTGTCTGTCAGGTAGTCAATGGTACTCTTAGTCCATCAAGAATAATGTGAATGTGCTGTCCTCCAGACACAAAGGTGACCCTGCTGATGGAGGATGGATGTGCATTTGGTGACTGGTGTGGGGAGTAAGGATCATCATACACGTCTGCTGGCCTGTTTCCCCTGGCAACAAAACACTGGATCAGGATTGGGGGCAGAGTGTGTAACTCTAGAATAGGTTATATGCTATGTAAAAGCCTGAGGGAGGAAAAAAAAAATCTCAAAATTGGAAGAGACCTTAGAGACTGGCTTCCCTGGTGGCTCAGTCAGTAAAGAACTTGCCTGCAATGCAGGAAACTGCCCGCAATGCAGAAGTCACAGGTTCGATCCCTGGGTGGGGAAGATTTGCTGGTGGAGAGCACGGCAACCCACTCCAGTATTCTTGCCTGGAGAATCCCCATGGACAGAGGAGCCTGGCGGGCTACAGTCCATAGGGTCACAAGGAGTCAGACATGACTGAGTGACTAAACCACCACCACCATCACCAAGCGTCCTGAGAGGAGATGTGAATGGGCCACTTGGCAGATGGGTGGCAAAGCAGGACCAGAAGCTGAGCCCTCCACCCACAAGTCCAATCCCCTCCTCTCCCTCCGTGCTGGGTCTGGGCTCTCTAGTCCTGGCTTCTGTCTACAGATGTCTTTAGTTGTGGAAGGTGACATCTGATCCCTTCAGGGTGGCTTTACAATTATACATGGTAAAGGCTCTTAAGCTCCACCTCTTACTCAATGCCCTATTCAGTGAATCCTCTCGGCTTCAGAGGATAACTACAGGTCCAGGGGGCAGCTCCAAGGTCAGGGCTACTTTTCAAATCCAGGACGGAACCTTGTGTAGTCTTCGAAATAAGTGAGCAGAGCTCAAATGATCATCTCAGACAACTCACCAAAGAAGAAGTGCAAAAACATGGCCTTTAATTTTCTGTAGCCGATGGACAAAGTGCTACCCAGAGAGAAGCAGAGACGTGTCTGGTGCAAGTCTCCCAGCAGGACTGTGGTCTAGAGGATGTGGGTCTTTGCCAGAGCACTGCGACTCCTGCATCACAGCTCTAGTGCCTCGCCTGACAGGGCAGTGGGGAGGAAGAGCTTTTACAGACTGAGAGGAAATCTGAGGCTAGAGGGTGCTCCATAGAGGTGGTCACTGTGCAAGGTGGCAGCTGGAAGACAGGGGACCCACTTGCTTCAATTGAATTTCGAGCGTTAGCTGCTTTTTCCAGCTTCCCACTGTTCTCCGTGACTGGCCTGACACCTGAACCACTGCCGTGGAAAATTCAAGCTATCCAAATAAGTTAGAGCTCCACGCGTGTTATGTTGTTCTGGCCCGATAATTAGTCCCTGGACCTCAACCCGTGGAAGAACACGATTGTGTGTTCTAGCAGCTCCCAGTATACACCAGCCACAGAAGCTGGCGAGAGGCTCAGCAAAGAGAATCTGGATGACAGGTGTTTCATGCTGTAATTCTGCACTGACCTCTGAAGCAGCGATTATGGCAGCAACTGTGATCCCGGGAAGGGGCTCTTTCTGTTATTGGGCGCCCATATAGAGTTGGAAGAATCCAACTGCAGTGCGGGAGACCTGGTTTTGATCTCTGGGTTGGGAAGATCCCCTGGAGAAGGGAAAGGCTACCCACTCCAGTATTCTGGCCTGGAGAATTACGTGCTGTGTAGTCCATGGGGTCGCAAAGAGTTGGACGCGACTGAGCAACTTTCACTTCACTTTAGAGTTGAAAAGAGAAGGGATCTGAACTTCTGGTAATGAAGTCTCAGTCAGTCAAAGGGAAGAGAGAGCTTTGTGTGTGTGTGGTGTGAAAATGTATGTGAGCGCCTCCTTGGAATGATGTGAGAGTGTGGAAGTGTTTTATGGTGGGCCCATGTGTGTTGTGTGTCTGTGGATGTCCTGTTTATCTGGGCAAAGCACTGTGAAGGGAGCGGGTAGGATGTGTGTGGTGTGTATGGTGATGGGACCTGGAGAAGGAACTCTGGAGGAGAGAGACTTAGTATTCAGTAGTGGGATGGCTGAGGGACACTAGGGAAGCTTGATATTTAGGGCTTTCTGGGACCCTGGAATCAGACAGTATCCTAATCAGAAATTCTAGATCTTTCTTAGCTGGCAGACCACCGATAAATAGCTACAGTTTCTTGAGCATTTGCCATGTGCTAAGGTCTTTCCATGCATGTGTTCATTTTGCTCCCCTAACAATATTGTGAAGTAGGCACTACTACCTCCTGGTTTCTGCAGATGAAGAAATTGAAGCACAGAGTGCTTAAATACCTTCCTTCAGGCCACTTAGCTAGTAAATGGCAGAGCCAGAATTTGAACCCAGGTTACCAGGCTCCATAGCCCCTGCTCTTTGCCACAATTCTCTACAGTCTCTTACCTGTCATCTCCCTGTCAACACTCACTCATTCTGAGGACCTCCTTTTACAGCTGCAAAAATGGGAGCCTGGGGAGAAGAAGCAGATTGCCTGGGTCTTTGGTAGAGCCCAGCATTTCCAGAACTTTCGTCTGTCCTTAACGTTGAGCAGCCAGCCTCCTAAGGTGGGCGGGGTCATCTTTTCCTTGAGCATCAAACACAGTTCTGGCCCTGCTGTCAGTAGCAGCCAGTCAGAAACAAAGTCGCTTTGTTGGTTTGAAGGCAAATGGAATCATTGCATTTTGCTTCTTTTTGTCATTAATATTGTGAATGAGGGTATATTTTGCTTAAGGCTGCACAACCCCTTCCAAAGTACTCCAATCTGTCAGCCTTGGAGTATTAGGGAGAAAGCAAGTTTGACAGATCTAGTGAAACACCTCACAGGACACTAATCCAGGAGGGTTACTGCCTATTTTTTTTTTTAAATAGCCAAAATGCTAAGGCAGGATCTGTGATAAGACCAGAAGCTAAGCCATAGGAATATGAAGATTCATTTATGAATGGTTCTTGGTGATATGAAATGAAATATAAAGAACTGTAAAATTGCTTTTTAACTTTAAATTTTACGCTGTGTAGCCATATGATAAGCAAAACAGAACCACAAATGGCTGATCAATGTTTCTGACCATCTTAATGGACAAATGGTATGTACTGCTTGGATGTCGGGATCATTTGTACACAGATTAAGCAAAGCTGCTCACCTCCAAGATGAGCTGCTTGGGGATGAACTAGCCCGAGCAATGGTTATGAGATATCCCCTTCCTAAACTTTTGGAGCAGCATACGGGCCATCTATTTTTCTTCTAAATTGGAAATATGATGTTTTTAACCAAGAAGCAAATTCTAGACTTGGAAAAATAGATACAAAGCCCAGCTTGTAAATCAGGAATGCACATTATGCACTTTATTCTGGAAATACAGCAAATGCACGCCAAAATGAACTTACTATTTAAATCAGTGGATGAGCCAACTTTCCAGAAAATGGTCAAAACAGCCACAATAAGAGAAAGCTTATTTAAGAGCATGACCTTCAAATATATGTACATGTATATACATACACACACACAATAGAATACTACTCGTCCATTAAAAAAAGAATGAAATGACATTTGGAGCGATGTGGATGGACCTAGAGGTCATACTAAGTCAGAAAGAGAAAGACAAGTACCATATGATACCATTAATATGTTGAATCTAAAATAAGACACAAATGAACTTAACTATGAGACAGAAACAGACTCACACGTATAGAGAACAGACTTGTCATTGCCAAGGGGGAAGGGAATGGGAGAGGAATGGATGAGAATTTGGGATTAGCAGATGCAAAGTATTATATAGAGAATGGATAAACAACAAGGCCCTACTGTATAGCACAGGGAACTATGTTCAATATCCTGTGGTTAATTATAATGGAAATGAATGTGAAAAAGAATATATATGTGTGTGTATATATATATGCATATATCTGTACATATATTGGGTTCGCCAAAAAGCTCATCGTGGCTTTTCCATAAGATGTTACAAATTTTTTGACCAGTCTAATATATGTCACATATACATGTACATGGCAGCTCAGTGGTAAAGAATTTGCCTGCAATGCAGAAGACTCAGGTTTGATCCCTGGGTCAGGAAGATCCCCTGAAGAAGGAAATGGCTACCCATGCCAGTATTCTTGCCTGGAGAATTCCGTGGACAGAGAAGCCTGGTGGGCTACAGGTCATGGGGTCGCAAAGAGTTGGACACGACTGAATGACTAACACTTTCACTTTCATGTATACATACACATATATATTCTTTTTCATATTCTTTTCTACATACAACCCAATATATGTATACACACACACAGACAACTGAATCACTTTGCTTTACACTAGAAACTAACAAAACATTGTGAAACAAGTAAACTTCAAAAAAAAATTTTTTTTAAAAGAGCACAACCATCAAAAATGGCTAGGTTCTCCACCTCATACTAGCTAATGGGATAGAAGACTAACAGTTCTGGTGAGTACAGTTTCCTGTCGGTTTTTTTTTTTTTTTAAGCTTTTAAAAGAAGTTATGCCAGGGTAACTGCCCATATCTGGGTAGAAATGGAGGGAGGGTGGAAAATTGACAGCAGCTTCTGACACACAGGAGCAATACTATTTTAAACACTTTTTTTTCTTGTTTTTAATCAATGACAAGAATTTAATATCACCTGTCAACAAATAGAAGGACAAGAGAAAGATGAAGATAAGCAATTAAGAAGTTAGACACATAGTTGCAAATTCCTCCCTAATATTTCCAGTTCTAATTTTTGAAGTGTTAGGCTAATGTGCAGAAAGACAATAGATTTGTAGCTGAGAAATGATGCTCCTGAGATCTTAATTGTTATTTAAAATAATGAGAACTGCACAAGAACTTGAAAATATAATAGTGGTTATTTAATCATTTTAATAGTTTCCAACAGCAGAAATGTCACGCATTCTCTGCAAAGTTTTATGTTTCCTTTGATCTATTTCTTTGTGGATTCCCTAACTCCAACAGTTATTTCTTAAAATAATCACTCCTGCTTATTCTGTTAAATAGAAAAATTTTAGCTATTGTACATAAATCTTGGGAAAAATAAACAGTTACCCTGGTCCCCAAAGCTTGAATAACACTCATGCATGCATGTTCAGTCACATACGACTTTTTATGACTCCATGGACTGTAGCCCACCAGGCTCCTCTGTCTATGGAGGTTTTCAGGCAAGAATTCTGAAGCAGGGTTTCATTTCCTTCTCCAAGGGGTCTTACCTACCTAGGGATCAAATCTGGGTCTCCTTTGCCTCCTGCATTGGCAGGTGGATTCTTTACTACTAGACCACCTGGGGAGCTCAAATAGCACTCAAATATATTCAAATATGTGTTCTCATTTGTGTCTATAAGGCAAATACCTTGTCTGTAAGGCAGATACTTATTTCCATTTAACAGATAAAAAAAGCTGAGGTCCCAAGACATTAAGTGAATTATTAAGATCATCTCCTAAGTGGTAGAGCTAAATGTAAGTCACGTTTCTGACTCTATCATTCTATATCTAAAGGATGTCTGACTGCAGAGCGACTTTCAAAATGTAACTCAGATTTTTGACACTGGTTATTGGAGTGCAGACTACCATTTAGCAAGGTGAACTGGCCATTCATCTTCACATTCATCGTGCTGTGTAGTCCATGGGGTCGCAAAGAGTTGGACGCGACTGAGCAACTTTCACTTCACTTTAGAGTTGAAAAGAGAAGGGATCTGAACTTCTGGTAATGAAGTCTCAGTCAGTCAAAGGGAAGAGAGAGCTTTGTGTGTGTGTGGTGTGAAAATGTATGTGAGCGCCTCCTTGGAATGATGTGAGAGTGTGGAAGTGTTTTATGGTGGGCCCATGTGTGTTGTGTGTCTGTGGATGTCCTGTTTATCTGGGCAAAGCACTGTGAAGGGAGCGGGTAGGATGTGTGTGGTGTGTATGGTGATGGGACCTGGAGAAGGAACTCTGGAGGAGAGAGACTTAGTATTCAGTAGTGGGATGGCTGAGGGACACTAGGGAAGCTTGATATTTAGGGCTTTCTGGGACCCTGGAATCAGACAGTATCCTAATCAGAAATTCTAGATCTTTCTTAGCTGGCAGACCACCGATAAATAGCTACAGTTTCTTGAGCATTTGCCATGTGCTAAGGTCTTTCCATGCATGTGTTCATTTTGCTCCCCTAACAATATTGTGAAGTAGGCACTACTACCTCCTGGTTTCTGCAGATGAAGAAATTGAAGCACAGAGTGCTTAAATACCTTCCTTCAGGCCACTTAGCTAGTAAATGGCAGAGCCAGAATTTGAACCCAGGTTACCAGGCTCCATAGCCCCTGCTCTTTGCCACAATTCTCTACAGTCTCTTACCTGTCATCTCCCTGTCAACACTCACTCATTCTGAGGACCTCCTTTTACAGCTGCAAAAATGGGAGCCTGGGGAGAAGAAGCAGATTGCCTGGGTCTTTGGTAGAGCCCAGCATTTCCAGAACTTTCGTCTGTCCTTAACGTTGAGCAGCCAGCCTCCTAAGGTGGGCGGGGTCATCTTTTCCTTGAGCATCAAACACAGTTCTGGCCCTGCTGTCAGTAGCAGCCAGTCAGAAACAAAGTCGCTTTGTTGGTTTGAAGGCAAATGGAATCATTGCATTTTGCTTCTTTTTGTCATTAATATTGTGAATGAGGGTATATTTTGCTTAAGGCTGCACAACCCCTTCCAAAGTACTCCAATCTGTCAGCCTTGGAGTATTAGGGAGAAAGCAAGTTTGACAGATCTAGTGAAACACCTCACAGGACACTAATCCAGGAGGGTTACTGCCTATTTTTTTTTTTAAATAGCCAAAATGCTAAGGCAGGATCTGTGATAAGACCAGAAGCTAAGCCATAGGAATATGAAGATTCATTTATGAATGGTTCTTGGTGATATGAAATGAAATATAAAGAACTGTAAAATTGCTTTTTAACTTTAAATTTTACGCTGTGTAGCCATATGATAAGCAAAACAGAACCACAAATGGCTGATCAATGTTTCTGACCATCTTAATGGACAAATGGTATGTACTGCTTGGATGTCGGGATCATTTGTACACAGATTAAGCAAAGCTGCTCACCTCCAAGATGAGCTGCTTGGGGATGAACTAGCCCGAGCAATGGTTATGAGATATCCCCTTCCTAAACTTTTGGAGCAGCATACGGGCCATCTATTTTTCTTCTAAATTGGAAATATGATGTTTTTAACCAAGAAGCAAATTCTAGACTTGGAAAAATAGATACAAAGCCCAGCTTGTAAATCAGGAATGCACATTATGCACTTTATTCTGGAAATACAGCAAATGCACGCCAAAATGAACTTACTATTTAAATCAGTGGATGAGCCAACTTTCCAGAAAATGGTCAAAACAGCCACAATAAGAGAAAGCTTATTTAAGAGCATGACCTTCAAATATATGTACATGTATATACATACACACACACAATAGAATACTACTCGTCCATTAAAAAAAGAATGAAATGACATTTGGAGCGATGTGGATGGACCTAGAGGTCATACTAAGTCAGAAAGAGAAAGACAAGTACCATATGATACCATTAATATGTTGAATCTAAAATAAGACACAAATGAACTTAACTATGAGACAGAAACAGACTCACACGTATAGAGAACAGACTTGTCATTGCCAAGGGGGAAGGGAATGGGAGAGGAATGGATGAGAATTTGGGATTAGCAGATGCAAAGTATTATATAGAGAATGGATAAACAACAAGGCCCTACTGTATAGCACAGGGAACTATGTTCAATATCCTGTGGTTAATTATAATGGAAATGAATGTGAAAAAGAATATATATGTGTGTGTATATATATATGCATATATCTGTACATATATTGGGTTCGCCAAAAAGCTCATTGTGGCTTTTCCATAAGATGTTACAAATTTTTTGACCAGTCTAATATATGTCACATATACATGTACATGGCAGCTCAGTGGTAAAGAATTTGCCTGCAATGCAGAAGACTCAGGTTTGATCCCTGGGTCAGGAAGATCCCCTGAAGAAGGAAATGGCTACCCATGCCAGTATTCTTGCCTGGAGAATTCCGTGGACAGAGAAGCCTGGTGGGCTACAGGTCATGGGGTCGCAAAGAGTTGGACACGACTGAATGACTAACACTTTCACTTTCATGTATACATACACATATATATTCTTTTTCATATTCTTTTCTACATACAACCCAATATATGTATACACACACACAGACAACTGAATCACTTTGCTTTACACTAGAAACTAACAAAACATTGTGAAACAAGTAAACTTCAAAAAAAAATTTTTTTTAAAAGAGCACAACCATCAAAAATGGCTAGGTTCTCCACCTCATACTAGCTAATGGGATAGAAGACTAACAGTTCTGGTGAGTACAGTTTCCTGTCGGTTTTTTTTTTTTTTTAAGCTTTTAAAAGAAGTTATGCCAGGGTAACTGCCCATATCTGGGTAGAAATGGAGGGAGGGTGGAAAATTGACAGCAGCTTCTGACACACAGGAGCAATACTATTTTAAACACTTTTTTTTCTTGTTTTTAATCAATGACAAGAATTTAATATCACCTGTCAACAAATAGAAGGACAAGAGAAAGATGAAGATAAGCAATTAAGAAGTTAGACACATAGTTGCAAATTCCTCCCTAATATTTCCAGTTCTAATTTTTGAAGTGTTAGGCTAATGTGCAGAAAGACAATAGATTTGTAGCTGAGAAATGATGCTCCTGAGATCTTAATTGTTATTTAAAATAATGAGAACTGCACAAGAACTTGAAAATATAATAGTGGTTATTTAATCATTTTAATAGTTTCCAACAGCAGAAATGTCACGCATTCTCTGCAAAGTTTTATGTTTCCTTTGATCTATTTCTTTGTGGATTCCCTAACTCCAACAGTTATTTCTTAAAATAATCACTCCTGCTTATTCTGTTAAATAGAAAAATTTTAGCTATTGTACATAAATCTTGGGAAAAATAAACAGTTACCCTGGTCCCCAAAGCTTGAATAACACTCATGCATGCATGTTCAGTCACATACGACTTTTTATGACTCCATGGACTGTAGCCCACCAGGCTCCTCTGTCTATGGAGGTTTTCAGGCAAGAATTCTGAAGCAGGGTTTCATTTCCTTCTCCAAGGGGTCTTACCTACCTAGGGATCAAATCTGGGTCTCCTTTGCCTCCTGCATTGGCAGGTGGATTCTTTACTACTAGACCACCTGGGGAGCTCAAATAGCACTCAAATATATTCAAATATGTGTTCTCATTTGTGTCTATAAGGCAAATACCTTGTCTGTAAGGCAGATACTTATTTCCATTTAACAGATAAAAAAAGCTGAGGTCCCAAGACATTAAGTGAATTATTAAGATCATCTCCTAAGTGGTAGAGCTAAATGTAAGTCACGTTTCTGACTCTATCATTCTATATCTAAAGGATGTCTGACTGCAGAGCGACTTTCAAAATGTAACTCAGATTTTTGACACTGGTTATTGGAGTGCAGACTACCATTTAGCAAGGTGAACTGGCCATTCATCTTCACATTCACCTTCAGTCCAACAAGCAGGA
>SJYX01004664.1:191870-208640 GCA_006410675.1 Oreotragus oreotragus
CAACAAGCAGGATGGGTGGTGGGGTTGGGGTGAGGTGGGTACTGGAAAGGATTGCGTGTGAGCACAGCTCCCCCTGGATTCAGTGGGCCAGATGCATAGTTTGTGAGGCCAAATGCAAAATGCAAATACAGGGCTCCTTGTTCAAAAATCCCTAAGCACTTCAAGACAGCAGGAACAGAGCATTCAACCAAGTCCAGGGCCCTTCTAATCATAGGCCCTGTGACAACACAGGTTGCTTGCCTGGCGGCTGGCCCCGGCCCCACCCAGAACACTGTGAGTGTTCAGAAGACTTTTTCTCAGGGACTACTCCATTAGGAAAATGACCAGAGACTGCCTATGAGAAACTGCCAGGGAAGTTTCTGTTTCCTCAAATATTTGAGAAAAATAAGCAAAAAGTAAGATGAAAAGAATAATCGACCCTCCAATAAAAGAAATAGGAGACATCTGTGCAAACACAGATGAGAGTGACAAGAGTTGATCAAATATGATGGCAGACAAATAGTAGGTACTCAGAGAATATCTGTCAAAAGACTAACAGGATGGAAGCTGTATTTAGTCACATACTTCCCCCATCCCCTAACTTCAACAGGTATTGTATTACGGAGAGCTGAGAATGCACACTTTATGTAAGTGATTCCCAGGAGCTCAGAACAGGGGTCAACATCTTGGAGGAACAAGAAGTTTCCTCCTACATAGAATTCTCCAAAGGCATGGCCAGGACAGTCTCTTAATCCGCCCACTTTCCCTGGAATGCATGCCTTTAGTGTCAGCTGCAGAGTTTGTCATACCCCACTGATGGCTCTGATCAAGGATTCTATAGGGTTGCTGCTGCTGAAACAAAACATTACCTGGACGCTGGGACTGAGGCACTAAATAAGAGGAACTAAAAATAGTTCCTTTCCAGCTAAAATTAAAAATATCCTGAGAGCCAGTTTAAAAGTTCAGACACAGGAATGAGGCCAACTTAAATCGGAAATCCCCCTTTGCTGTTATGAAATTTGTGATCTTGTCTACGTCGCTAATCTTTCCAGCATCAGTTTCCCTTCATGTAAAATGAGGATAATACCAACCACATTAGGATGCTGTTAAGGAATTAGTGAGATCATTAAAGTGTGTAAGTTGATTAGCACCTGTGCCTGGCAATTGATAAACACATAATAAATACAACTACTATAATTATTGGAAAAATTAAATAAGTATTGCCCATATTAGGTCCAGATCATAAAGACCATTTTATATCTTTATGAAAAGTGTAATGATCTTAAATATATCAACAGTGTGTGTTCTTCAGATGTCAAATCAAGGGGTTTTAAATATTAGTGGGCCTTTGGACAGATTACATGATTTTGAGCTAAGTTGCTTCAGTTATGTCTGACTTTTGTGACCCTATGGATTGTAGCCCTCCAGGCTCATGGACAGAGATCCATGAGATTCTGCAGGCAAGAATACTGGAGTGGGATGCCATGCCTTCCTCCAGGGGATCTTCTGGGCCCAGGGATCAAACCTGTATCTCTTACATCTCCTGTATTGGCAGCTGGGTTCTTTACTACTAGGGCCACCTGGGAAGCCCCTGACATGTTTTTAGGTGTAGTTTAGAGAGAGTTTGGAGAGTGGTAACAAAAGTGTCAGCACAGCATTTTATTTTAAACTCTATACTTTTGGGGTTATTTTAATGAGTTGTCAATTAAAACACATTCATTTAATAAGTAGGTGTTAATGACATGAAACAAGAGACTGGTTCCAAATAGGAAAAGGAGTACCTCAAGGCTGTATATCATCACCCTGCTTATATAACTTATATGCAGAGTACATCACGAGAAACACTGGGCTGGAGGAAGCACAAGCTGGAATCAAGATTGCTGGGAGAAATATCAATAACCTCAGATATGCAGATGACACCACCCTTATGGCAGAAAGTGTAGAAGAACTAAAGAGCCTCTTGATGAAAGTGAAGGAGGAGAGTGAAAAAGTTGGCTTAAAGCTCAATGTTCAGAAAACTAAGATCATGGCATCTGGTCCCACCACTTCATGGCAAATAGATGGGGAAACAGTGGAAACAGTGGCTAACTTTATTTTGGGGGGCTCCAAAATCACTGCAGATGGTGACTGCAGCCATGAAATTAAAAGACACTTACTCCTTGGAAGGAAAGTTATGACCAACCTAGACAGCATATTGAAAAGCAGAGACATTACTTTGTCAACAAAGGTCTGTCTAGTCAAGGCTATGGTTTTTCCAGTATTTATGTATGGATGTGAGAGTTGGACTATAAAGAAAGCTGAATGCCAAAGAATTGATGCTTTCGAACTGTAGTGTTGGAGAAGACTTTTGAAAGTCCCTTGAACTGCAAGAACATCCATCCAGTCCATCCTAAAGGAGATCAGTCCTGAGTGTTCATTGGAAGGACTGATGATGCAGCTGAAACTCCAATACTTTGGCCACCTGATGCAAAGGGCTGACTCATTTGAAAAGACCCTGATGCTGGGAAAGATTGAGGACAGGAGGAGAAGGGGACGACAGACGATGAGATGGTTGGGTGGCATCACTGACTCAATGGACATGAGTCTGTCTCTTATACACATCTAGGGGTCAACATCTTGGAGGAACAAGAAGTTTCCTCCTACATAGAATTCTCCAAAGGCATGGCCAGGACAGTCTCTTAATCCGCCCACTTTCCCTGGAATGCATGCCTTTAGTGTCAGCTGCAGAGTTTGTCATACCCCACTGATGGCTCTGATCAAGGATTCTATAGGGTTGCTGCTGCTGAAACAAAACATTACCTGGACGCTGGGACTGAGGCACTAAATAAGAGGAACTAAAAATAGTTCCTTTCCAGCTAAAATTAAAAATATCCTGAGAGCCAGTTTAAAAGTTCAGACACAGGAATGAGGCCAACTTAAATCGGAAATCCCCCTTTGCTGTTATGAAATTTGTGATCTTGTCTACGTCGCTAATCTTTCCAGCATCAGTTTCCCTTCATGTAAAATGAGGATAATACCAACCACATTAGGATGCTGTTAAGGAATTAGTGAGATCATTAAAGTGTGTAAGTTGATTAGCACCTGTGCCTGGCAATTGATAAACACATAATAAATACAACTACTATAATTATTGGAAAAATTAAATAAGTATTGCCCATATTAGGTCCAGATCATAAAGACCATTTTATATCTTTATGAAAAGTGTAATGATCTTAAATATATCAACAGTGTGTGTTCTTCAGATGTCAAATCAAGGGGTTTTAAATATTAGTGGGCCTTTGGACAGATTACATGATTTTGAGCTAAGTTGCTTCAGTTATGTCTGACTTTTGTGACCCTATGGATTGTAGCCCTCCAGGCTCATGGACAGAGATCCATGAGATTCTGCAGGCAAGAATACTGGAGTGGGATGCCATGCCTTCCTCCAGGGGATCTTCTGGGCCCAGGGATCAAACCTGTATCTCTTACATCTCCTGTATTGGCAGCTGGGTTCTTTACTACTAGGGCCACCTGGGAAGCCCCTGACATGTTTTTAGGTGTAGTTTAGAGAGAGTTTGGAGAGTGGTAACAAAAGTGTCAGCACAGCATTTTATTTTAAACTCTATACTTTTGGGGTTATTTTAATGAGTTGTCAATTAAAACACATTCATTTAATAAGTAGGTGTTAATGACATGAAACAAGAGACTGGTTCCAAATAGGAAAAGGAGTACCTCAAGGCTGTATATCATCACCCTGCTTATATAACTTATATGCAGAGTACATCACGAGAAACACTGGGCTGGAGGAAGCACAAGCTGGAATCAAGATTGCTGGGAGAAATATCAATAACCTCAGATATGCAGATGACACCACCCTTATGGCAGAAAGTGTAGAAGAACTAAAGAGCCTCTTGATGAAAGTGAAGGAGGAGAGTGAAAAAGTTGGCTTAAAGCTCAATGTTCAGAAAACTAAGATCATGGCATCTGGTCCCACCACTTCATGGCAAATAGATGGGGAAACAGTGGAAACAGTGGCTAACTTTATTTTGGGGGGCTCCAAAATCACTGCAGATGGTGACTGCAGCCATGAAATTAAAAGACACTTACTCCTTGGAAGGAAAGTTATGACCAACCTAGACAGCATATTGAAAAGCAGAGACATTACTTTGTCAACAAAGGTCTGTCTAGTCAAGGCTATGGTTTTTCCAGTATTTATGTATGGATGTGAGAGTTGGACTATAAAGAAAGCTGAATGCCAAAGAATTGATGCTTTCGAACTGTAGTGTTGGAGAAGACTTTTGAAAGTCCCTTGAACTGCAAGAACATCCATCCAGTCCATCCTAAAGGAGATCAGTCCTGAGTGTTCATTGGAAGGACTGATGATGCAGCTGAAACTCCAATACTTTGGCCACCTGATGCAAAGGGCTGACTCATTTGAAAAGACCCTGATGCTGGGAAAGATTGAGGACAGGAGGAGAAGGGGACGACAGACGATGAGATGGTTGGGTGGCATCACTGACTCAATGGACATGAGTTTGGGTAGACTCTGGCAGTTGGTGATGGTCAGGGAGGCCTGGTGTGCTGCGGTTCATGGGGTCACAAAGAGTTGGACATGACTGAGCAACTGAACTGAACTGAACTGAATGACAGTTATACAAATAACTGTAATGACAATCATGTGAAATAATTTATATATAAGAATTAAGTCTGGAAGGGAATATGGAAAATAAAAAGGATTGCACTGGCAGGGACAAGAGCTTATTTTTAAATTTTCAGTTTAATTTTGTAGAATTGTTAATTTAGCAATAAGAAATATCTTAGGTATATTTAGGTTTAGAAAAGAAAAGAGATTCCCAGTCATATAAGATAGTTTTACTCATGCATAATTAAAAGAAGAAATCAACATTTATCTTGTTCTTATATTTCCTTTAAAACATGAAATTGGAAGAAGGGGTCAAATATCCCAAATCACTAAAGACTTGCCTATTGATTTTAAGTAAACAACATCCTTTGATCTTTGCTTTTAAATTGTAGTGTATTGTTTTCCATAAATACCCACACCAAAACAAGGGCTGTGGTTTTACTCATTTCTTCTTGAAATCCATAGCTCCAGGCTTTGGTTCTATCTGCGCATCGATGTGATCATCCCCTCAAGATCACTACAACTAACAGCCTACACCCGGAAGTCAATTGAACCCTTCTACAATAAAAGACTTTTCAGTACAGTTTACCCCTCTCCTCTTCCTTTCAAAATCCTCAGTTGTATTCAAGTGGCTGTAGGCTAAGGCACAAACTCCTAATTTAATGTGTCCTTGTGGTCTTTCATAGTTGGGCTCATCTTTCTTCAATGTTATCTCCTACAACCTTGCAGTAAACTAAACCTTTCTCTATTGTTTCTCCCAGCCTGACATACATTGTAGTTCCCTATTTCCTAGCTATTCTTTTAAGAAACACCTTGAGACCAGCATTCTTTGGGAAAGTCCTTTTCTTTTCAGGCCCTTGGGGATCTCTGCTTTCACTGCCTCCTCTGCATGTACCTGCTATGTACCTGAACATTCTTGGCCTTGAGCACTTGCTGCCTGATGCATGGCCTTGATCTCTATCCTGCCACTGATGCCGCCTCTTTTCCCCTTCCAGCAGGGCAGGCAAACATCAGTGTAGTTTGTTGATGATGATGATAGCAGAGCAATGACTATGGGGAAAAAAAAACTGATGGATAAATAGTGGAATCTATCCCCTTCATGGATCCTAAGTTCTTACCAACAGTTTCAGCTTGAAGCATATAATTGCATCCTTGCTGCCGTGTAACTTGTAATGATCCTCACATAGTTTTCTTATATAGGTGCTACCTTCCCCCCACAAATATCAGTGCACCAAAGGCAAGACTTTGTCTTCATCTTGCTTAGTAATATTGGATTTAGCAGGGCCACCTAAAGGTTCAGTTATATCTTTGTGCCTAAGTAACCATAAATAACCAAGAAGGGAGGTCTGGACAGCACCTGAAAGGGAAGGGTATTAACCTAACCCCCTTGATTCCCCCTTCCAAGTTTGAGTATTTTTTGTTGGTTGTGGTACATCTGGTAGCTTGGCACAAAAGACATTTCTTAATAAAAATTTTAATGCCCTCCCCACGCTATGGGTGTATGAGTGGGGGTCATGGTGGTGGAATGTTTTTGGAAGATAAGGTGTTACACTTGAGGTTGAAAGCAATTTAGACCAAAATGCATTTAATCCAGGAAAGTTTTGCAGGGAAAGCTAGATCAAAGGTAACTGGGACACCAATATGTTATCATAAGGACAGTCCTGGATGAGAAGTCTGGGCTCTTATCCCTGTGCATGGATCCATCTTCTCAAACCTCTAAGCTTAATTTTTTTCATTTGTAAAATGAGAGGCTTGGTCTTGTTAAGGTTTATATTAGAATCGCTGGGTTCTTGAGACGCAATCAGATACGAAAACCCTTCCTTCCAACATCTACATCAATGGGCCAGTGAGCCACTGCTTGTGTACCTCTTGTGAATGGGATCTAGGAATCTCTCTAGGAAGCCTATTTGTTTTAATGCAACTTTGATTCTTGGGTGGTTTTATTTTCCCAAATGATATCCTTTCTAGCCGTACACCTGAATTTTGATGAGATGCCTGGGATAATCTGGCAGATCAAATCAGAGGCCTCATCAGGCACAGGCGAATGGACAGTATGATGTATGTGTGTGTGCTCAGTTGCTCAGTTGTGTCTGACTCTCTGCAATCCCCTGGACTGTAGCCCACAGGGCTCCTCTGTCCATGGGATTCTCCAGGCAAGAATACTGGAGTGAATATCCTCCTCCAGGGATCATCCCAACCCAGGGATCAAACTATGGGTCTCCTGCATTTCCTGCATTGGCAGGCAGGTTCTTTTACTGCTGAGCCACCTGGGAAGCCCTGGCAATGTGATAGAGGGGGAGAAGTCAACAACCTGTAAGAAGTGAGTTTACAAGAGGGAAAGGGAAGAAGAGGATAGAAATATCAAATATGACACACAGAGAGGGTCAAAATAAGCACATCAAGAAGCTGCTAAGGCCAGGAGAATGAGACCACCAAAGAGAGTTACATTTTATTGATGTGGGGTAGGCCACAAGGATCTTCAGTGGCAGCGGCAGCTACTCCCACATCCTCCATTTCCTTAGTACATCACTGAACACGAATCAGCTCTCAAGGAAACCTCTGGTACTGTGTTTGCTTCCTGTTGGGATTTATCTAATTTGGCAAAGTATCTAAATGACTAAGCATCTTGAAAAATTCTAACGAATTTTGTTGTTGTTCAGTTGCTCAGTCGTGTCTGACTCTTTGCAACCCCATGGACTTCAGCTTGCCAGGCTTCCCTGTCCTTCACCATCTCCTGGAGTTTGCTCAAACTCACGTCCATCGATGATGCCATCCAACCATCCCCATCCTCTGTCACCACCTTCTCCTCCTGCCCTCAGTCTTTCCCAGCATCAGGGTCTCTTCCAATGAGTTGGCTTTTTGCATCAGGTGGCCCAAGTATTGGAGCTTCAGCATCAGTCCTTCTGATGAATATTCAGGGTTGATTTCCTTAATCCTAAAGTCCATCCTAACAAATCCATCCAACCATCCCCATCCTCTGTCACCACCTTCTCCTCCTGCCCTCAGTCTTTCCCAGCATCAGGGTCTCTTCCAATGAGTTGGCTTTTCGCATCAGGTGGCCCAAGTATTGGAGCTTCAGCATCAGTCCTTCTGATGAATATTCAGGGTTGATTTCCTTAATCCTAAAGTCCATCCTAACAAATTTAGTTTCAGCAAAGCTTCCAATCATCCAAAGTGCACCTTTTCAGCTTGCTGAGAACAATGATCAGTAAGCACTTGGGCTCACAGGAGTTATTTCTGCCTTCAGACTACCTTCTTCTTCTGTCATGGTTTCCATCACCCTGTTGACACTGTCCCTGAGTCACTTGCCATCTGAATGTGCACACCAGCTGCGTGGGAGGCAGTCTCTAGAGGTGCTGCAGGAAGGCAGCCTAAAATGAAATATTTGGTACAGCAATCTGAACCGGGCTGCCGGGAAAGCAGTGGAGCTCTTTGTGTGCCGGGGAGAAGGAGCAGGGGAGATGGAGGGAGGGAACTAACATCTACTGCAGCCCCTTGCTGCTGTGTGGCGGGAACAGTGCTAAATGCATGAAGCTTCTCATTTACTCCCCACAAAACTACTATAAGCTGATGGATATTATTATCCCCATTTAGATTCATTTATTCATCCATTGAGTTAACATACATGATTGCATATGTTCTGTGATAAGGAAACTGAGCCTGAGATGGGGACAGACTTGCAGAGAGGCCAGAGCTAGCACCCTGTCTTGTCTGCTCCCAGTCTCTGCTGAAATCAGAATATTTAAATACTCCCCTGAGGATAAGAAAGGTAAAGCGGCTTTTCCCTTATCTCCTGGTAACACAGATTGTAATTAGAATGGCCAAAGAGATCAGATGATTACTGGAAATAATTCTGTAAATATACTAAATACGAGAACAATGTGACTTGGGGTTTGGCAACTCATCACTGCATCAAATGATCTGGTAGGTAGTTCCATACCCATCTCTCTTCCAATGTATCACTCTGCTTTGTAAGAATATATGACATCTTCGCCCGTTGCTTTGAGAAACCTACCTCTGAGGAAGTCCCTCTAGTTCTGACCTAAACCATCTGGATTGATTTCCAAAGAACTAATTTGACTAGATTGGTTTTTCTATCACCTGCCTGATGTTTACATAGACACAACCAAGGAATTCAATAAAGTCAGTGAATGCTTTTGCTTCTTCCTAGCTCTGTGAAGCTTGGAGCTTTCGGGTTGTTCAGGTACAAGCAGCCTACACTGCAGTCTAAACATGAGGGCTCCATGAGCTTAGGCATCAGAAAACTGACAGCTGCTATTAGAGGTTCCGTTCTTCCCCTCATGAGGCTGACACTGTCCTAGCTGTGCCTTTGTCAAGTTCAAGCTCATAAAGTTGTCAAGTGAGTAAAATAAAGTCCAATGCCTCTGCCTGCATGGAAGCTGGATCTTGGCCATGACCTGTCTTTGAGGCATTTGGTCAGAGTTTGGTGGAAGCTGTCAGTTAGTATCCCTCCCATCCCAGTACCAGCTCAACTAGAATCAAGGATCTGCTTGTTGAATCCAGGCTTAAACCAGTTTCCAAGCTACTAAAGGCATCGGTCCCATTAAACAGGGTTCAAGGTAAAGGAAGAGATTAATCTCTGGAGGCTACTGGCCAATGGTCCTTAACTATTGTGAGAACAGGGCATGTGTTTCATTTCTGTAAACTCTTGGAGTACTGATAGAGGAGGGATAGCAGGTCATGCTAATAGGGGAGGTTTTAGTAGGAAGACCCTGAGCAGAGTCAGGGCGGGAAGACAGACAGCATGGGAGTGGATCAGGGGAAGAGAGAGAACCTGGAGCCTCTCAGGGATCCAGGAGGGCATGGGGACCTCATCGTGCTAAGAGAAAGGTAAAGAGTAGTATTTTCCAAGTGCCTACTGTATACAAGGCACCATGCCAATTGTTAGACATGTTCTTTCATTGAATTATCCTGTCAACTCTATGAATGAGCTCTTAGTATCTTGATTTTGTAGATCAGGAAAGTGAGGTTCAGAGACATGAAGTCATTAGCCCAAGGGCACACAGCTAGTGAGTGTCAGAGTCCAGAGTGAAACTCAGGTCTGTCTCCCTTTATAGTTTTTTCACTGCTTCAGCTGCCTTTAAGAAAAGCAAGTTAAAACTCTGAAGCAGGCACATCTCCATCCAGAGTCCGAGTGAGCACTAAGAGAGAAAGAGGCAATTGTGGATTCAGGAAAGTGTGGAAGGCAGGGTAGCTGTGGAATGCTGAGAGAGTTCAGGCTGGGAAACATCCCCTCAATGCAGGAGACCCTGGTTTGATTCCTGGGTTGGTAAGATTCAGCTGGAGAAGGGACAGTCTACCCACTCCAGTATTCTTGGGCTTCCCTAGTGGCTCAGCTGGTAAAGAATCCGCCTGCAATGCGGGAGACCTGGGTTTGATCCCTGGGTTGGGGAGATCCTCTGGAGAAGGGAAAGGCTACCNGATTCAGCTGGAGAAGGGACAGTCTACCCACTCCAATATTCTTGGGCTTCCCTAGTGGCTCAGCTGGTAAAGAATCCACCTGCAATGCGGGAGACCTGGGTTTGATCCCTGGGTTGGGGAGATCCTCTGGAGAAGGGAAAGGCTACCCATTCCAGTATTCTGGCCTGGAGAATTCCATGGACAGTATAGAGTCGGACACGAATGAGTGACTTTCACTTCACTTCAAGCACCCTCTCACCTCCCAGTGGCCTCGGAATTCCCAAGAAAACACAAGCAAAGGCTAGGGAGTTTGTACTCAATACTGGAAAAGCAGGAATGAGAGTGTGATGTCATTAACACACTATTTTCCTGGCTGTTTTCACATAGTTCCTGGTGCAGGAAGAGAGTCCTTCATGTCTCAGATGCTGTCCTAATGAGAGTACATACCACAATGTAGCAAAGGGCTCTCAAATCAATAATGTTTTCTGGCACACACCTCCTTGGTAAGCACTTTTCCAAGGTGAACATAAAAATAAATGTGCAATGTAATATTTAAGAGTAACCTTTAGCTATTAAGCTGATTGTCTATCAAACTGTTACCTTTACAATAGCAGCTCGCTAATTTATGCTCACATAAAATCCCTATAGGCAGAAGCCTCATCCAACACACCCTGTCCCAGCTGAGGGGTAATGGAGGGGGATAAAGGTAGGGAGGTCTTGTGTCCTTCTTAACTCAGGAAGCCCACCTCGAAGAACTCTGGTCTTTCCTTTTCTGTATCCTAATAAACAGCTCAAAAGTCCATTGTCTTTCCATATTTCCGCATGTCTGGGCTTGCCCATCATTCCAGGTGAAGAGGGCTGCCACAGGCCTTTCCATCCCAACCAAGAGTCAGCTGAACTGAAGGAACCTTAAAAATAAGCCCAGCTCAGAAAGCTGGTATCAGAAAATGAAAACTCTTTCTGTACTTTCACCAATCAATTCTTCATGCGGAATACTATCTGACCCAACAGTCACTCTCATTTTTTTTTTTAATCTTTTCCTAGCAAGGAGAAAATTCTTCACATGCTTAATTATCACCTTTCTAGCCTAGGTCCAGAGATCTCCAAGGATTTCTGATACAGAGAATTCAAAAAATGATGTGACATTTTCTTTTAGTAGGCAGAGATGGTGAGTCCTGAATCCTTTCTCAGCTGGGCTAATGAACAGGGGTATTTGAAGCAACTGTCCTATCCTGGAGCACTTCTGCCCACAGTCTCTGTTCAAATACTTAAAAGAAAAATTGAATGTGTGATGATTAAGAAGTCTGATTGCCTATTCTAACCGTCCCCAGTGGGTTTTCAAGTCTCTCTTTGGTAATCCTATTTCAAAAACATACATACATGCGTGTGTGCACACGTGCGTGCTTAAATACACACATACACACATGCAGACTACATAAAAGGCAACCTTCACTCCCAGGCTGGAAAAAGGAAGGTATTCTATGCATTAAGCCAGGCTAGCTGTGCTCTTTGAAATAATGATTAGAGCATGCATTTATTGGATGCACACTACGGGCCAGGCAAACTGTCAAACTGTTTTCTTAACATTATTGAATTTGATCCTCACATATTATTTATCACCATTTCATATATGAGGGAAATTGAGACTCAGAGTTTAAGTAATTTGCCCAAGTTCACATAGTTAGTGAGGAAAAGAACTTGGCCTGCAGCCCAGGTTTCCCTGACTGACTATGCACATTCTTTAATTATTGATTTCGCTGCCTACAGAAAATATGGCAACCTTTCTCAAGATTTGAAGGGTTACTCAAGGCTCTATCAACCCTCAGTTTGGAAGCACAATGGAATACATGAATATAAGTGTGGATCTCAGGCAGTGATCAACAAACACTCTGGTCGAATAACTGCCTCACATAGCACTATATCCATTTAAATGTCTTCAAGTGCAGATGTCAGCGTAGCTTAATATGGTACAATTAGAGTCCTTTCCTATGCAGAACGTGGTGTTGCATAAATTAACTGTCTACCTACGCCAACGTGTCTTAAAGACAGTTGGGCAAATTAAGGGGCAAAAAAAGTATATTTCTCAGTAAGTCCCTCAGGATAACCAAGAACACGGAGGAAAAGAAAGCAATTGCTCAACCAGATTATGAGCTTCAAATGGAGCTTTTTAGAGCAGGGACAAAATGAATAAGCACAGGACCTAACCAGACGGTGGGGAAAAGGCAATGCTTCACTCAGTGGTCTCACAGGAGAGGCAAGAAACAGGTTTTCTAAAATATATAAATGAATCCAGCTGTTTTGCTTAGACTCCCTGGCCACAGTAAAGTATCTGAAGTTGAACTAAGTATGATGACTAAGAACAAAGGAACATGAAAATCCACCCCTCCACATCCTGGTAAATTATTGTACCCTAAAGGTAAAAAGGTTGGAGGTTAAAGTACTGCACATTTTGTTGAATATCTTAATGGCATTGATCGAAGAAACTCACAGTGGAGTTTTAGGCTAATTGTGAGATGTTGGACTTTTACATAGATCAGTGCTCCTCAAACTTTAATGAGCATACCCATCACCTGGGATCTTGTAGATTTTGATCCAGCCAGTTTGAGGTGTAGCCTGAAATTATGCGTTTTTAACAGGTTCTCATGTTACACTGAGTAACAAGGGTCAATATACCTTCATTGGGACTTCAGGTGGTACAAGTGGTTAAGAACCCACTCCCCACTGCAGGAGACATGAGAGATGAGAGTTTGATCCCTGGGTTGGGAAGATCCCCTGGAGAAGGAAATAGCAACCCACTCCAGTGTTCCTGCCTGGAGAATCCCATGGACAGAGGAGCCTGATGGGCTACAGTCAATAGGATCACCCAGAGTAGGACATGACTAAAGCAACTTAGCACGCACAGGAGTAAGCCATCCAGGTTGTTAGCTGGGTGAGGGAACTGCCTTTGTTGAAGGAAGACACTGCTGCATATTCGTGTTGAATGAAAAACATAGACATTTTAAGGGAAAAAAGGTCACAATGTAGACTTCATCTAAATTAAAAATTTTGCCCATCAAAACATATATTAAGAATATGTCAGGACTCCAAGTA
Source organism: Oreotragus oreotragus (assembly GCA_006410675.1). Lineage (NCBI taxonomy): Eukaryota > Metazoa > Chordata > Mammalia > Artiodactyla > Bovidae > Oreotragus > Oreotragus oreotragus. The sequence continues at coordinate 204,982 of SJYX01004664.1, forward strand.
GGATAAAGCATTTGCAATACATATAACTGATAAGGGGTTTATACCAAGAATGTATAAATAATTCCCATAACTCAACAATAAGAAAACAAATAACCCAATTAAAAATGGGCAAAATACTTGACAGACACTGACAAAAGAAGATGCATGAATGGCCAATAAGCACTTGAAAAGGTGCTCAACATCAATAATCAAGGGACAAAACCATAATGAGATACCATCTTATACACGGGAGAGGCAACAAATACTGGTAAGGATGTGGAACAACTGGAATGCTCATACATTAAGGGTAGAGGTGTAAACTTTTACAGCTACTTTAAAAAGCTGGCCATTTTTTTTTAAGTTGGGTATCTCAGGTGGCACAGTGGTAAAAGGATCTGCCTGCAATGCAGGAGATGCAGGAGACCTGGGCTTGATCCCTGGGTCAGGAAGATCCCCTGGAGGAGGAAATGGCAACACACTCCAGTATTCTTGCCTGGGAAATCCCATGGACAGAGAAGCTTGGTGGGCTACAGTCCATGGGGTCGCCAAGAGTTGAACACACACATGCACACTTTTACAACTACTTTTAAAAGCTGGCAATTTCTTTTAAAGTTAGACGTAAATATTCCCTATGACCCACAGATTCCACTCTTAGGTGTTTATCGAAGAGATGAGAAACATGTCTACAGAAAGACTTGAACAAGAGTCTTATTCATAATATGAAAAAATAACAGCAACTCAAAAATTCATTAGCAGGAGGTTGAAAAACAATTTGTGTTGTATTCATCCAATAAAGTACCACTCAGCAACAGAAGGGAATGAGCATCCATGCAACAATATGGATGACTCTCAAAACCATAATGAAAAGTAGAAGAGGTCATACACAAAAGAGCAAAGATTTCAGATTTCCATGTATATGAAATTATATAATATACAAAATGAATCTACTGTAATAGATCAAAGAAATAGTTATTCTGGACAGTGGGAATTGACTTGGAAGGGGTACAAGGACATTTTGTCAGGTTAAAGAAATTTTCTATACCTTGATTTACTAGTAGTTACCTGGTTGTACACAACTGTCAATACCTGTCAAATTGTACACTTAATATCTGGGGATTTTATGCACATTATACCTCAATTTTAAAAACACATTTCACTGCAGAATAGTTTGGGAAAGTGTTTAATAATTTTCACAAATGATGATGCAAATAATGAAATTCTAAAGCCCTTTTCTTCCAAGTAGAATTAGCAATAGATTGACATACATTTTCTCCACTCTTAACATTTTCCCTCTAAATTCAAAGTTATATTGTTAACTGAAGAACATACTGAAAAACAGAAGGAAATAACCTTTTTTTTCCCACAGAGAGCCTCAATTATATTTTGGTATATATCCTTCCAAAATTTTTTCTATCCGTATTTCTAATTTTAAAAAACTTACCTGAAACCCACAATTAATAATCTTTTCAATTAAAAATTTTCTTATGTCAATAATTTTCACTGGAATGATTTTTCACACAATTCTACCATATGTATGTACCATGATATATTTATTCAGTCCCCTATAAATGGACATTTTTACTATTTTCCCCACATTTTTACTCTTAATAATAATACTGAGATAGGCATCCATATGTAACCCATTGCATGCGTGCTCAGTCACTCAGGCATATCCAACTTTATGTGACCCCATGGACTGTGGCCCACTAGGCTGCACTGTCCATGGGATTTCAAGGTAAGAATACTGGAGGGGTTGCCATATCCTTCTCCAGGGAATCTTTATGACCCAGAGATTGAACCTAAATCTTCTGCCTTGGCTGGTGGATTCTTTACCACTGAGCCTCCTAGGAAGCCCCCTATCACTTAATACTTGCTTATATTCTTGATTATTTCTTAATAATACATTTCAGCCAACATTCAGTAAATCTTTAATCCAATTTTCTGTTGATGGGTGGGGCTCCATTCCCTCCCTGTTATTTACCTGGAGCCAAACAATGGTGGAGGTAATGAACAAAGAATGAAGAGATGGAGAAAGAAAGCATCCAGAAAGAATGAAGAGACAGAGCCAAAACAAAAACAACACCCAGTTGTGGATGTGACTGTGATGGAAGTAAAGTCCAATGCTGTAAGAGCAATATTGCATAGGAACCTGGAATGTTAGGTCCATGAATCAAGGCAAATTGGAAGTGGTCAAACAGGAGATGGCAAGAGTGAACATCAATATTTTAGGAATCAGCAAACTAAAATGGACTGGAGTGGGTGAATTTAACTCAAATGACCATTATATCTACTACTGTGGGCAAGAATCCCTTAGAAGAAATGGAGTAGCCATCATAGTCAACAAAAGAGTCTGAAATGCAGTAGTAGCCATCATAGTCAACAAAAGAGTCTGAAATGCAGTAGTTAGATGCAATCTCAAAAAAATGATCTCTGTTTGTTTCCAAGGCAAACCATTCAATATCACAGTAATCCAAGTCTATGCCTTGATCAGTAATGCTGAAGAAGCTGAAGTTGAATGGTTCTATGAAGACCTACAAGACCTTCTAACTAACATCCAACAAAGATGTCCTTTTCATTACAGGGGACTGGAATGCAAAAGGAGGAAGTCAAGAAATACCTGGAGTAACAGGCAAATTTGGCCTTGGAGTACAGAATGAAACAGGGCAAAGGCTAAGAGAGTTTTGCAAGAGAATGCACTGGTCATAGCAAATACCTTCTTAAAACAACACAAGAGAAGACTCTAGACATAGACATCACCAGATGGCCAACACTGAAATCAGATTGATTATATTCTTTGTGGCCAAAGATGGAGAAGCTCCATACAGTTAGCAAAAACAAGACTGAGGGTTGACTGTGGCTCAGATCATGAACTCCTTATTGCCAAATTCAGACTTAAATTGAAGAAAGTAGGGAAAACCACTAGACCATTCAGGTATGGCCTAAGGCAAATCCATTACATTTATATAGTGGAAGTGAGAAATAGATTCAAGGGATTAGATCTGATAGATAGAGTGCCTGAAGAACTATGGATGGAGGTTCGTGACATTGTACAGCAGGCAGGGATCAAGACCATTCCCAAGAAAAAGAAATGCAAAAAAAGGCAAAACGACTGTCTGAGGCAGCCTTACAAATAGCTGTGAAAAGAAGAGAAGTGAAAAGCAAAGGAGAAAAGGAAAGATATAAGCATCTGAATGCAGAGTTCCAAAGGAAAGCAAGGAGAGATAAGAAAGCCTTCCTCAGTAATCAGTGCAAAGAAACAGAGGAAAACAATAGAATGGGAAAGATTAGAGATCTCTTCAATAAACTTAGCGATATGAAGGGGACATTTCATGGAAAGATGGGCACAAAAGGACAGAAATGGTATGGACCTAACAGAAGCAGAAGATATTAAGAAGAGGTGGCAACAGTACACAGAAGAACTATACAAAAAATGTCTTCAAGACCCAGACAATCATGATGGTTTGATCACCAACCTAGAGCAAGACATCCTGGAATGCAAAGTCAAGTGGACCTTAGGAAGCATCACTACAAACAAAGCTAGTGGAGGTGATGGAATTCCAGTTGAGCTATTTCAAATCCTAAAAGAAGATGCTATGAAAGCGCTACACTCAATATGCCAACAAATTTGGAAAACTCAGCAGTGACCACAGGACTGGAAAGGGTCACTTTTCATTCCAATC
>SJYX01004665.1:0-16084 GCA_006410675.1 Oreotragus oreotragus
TTTGATAAATTCACCCATTTATCATAATATAATATCCATTTTTGTCTCCTGTTACCATTTTTGGCTTGATGGTCTGACATAAGTATGGCTTCACCATACTTTCTTCTGGCTGCCATTTGCTTGGAGTATAATCTTTCATTCTTTTTCTTTGATCTTATATTTTCTTCAGAACTGAGTCTCCCAGAGATAGAATAACATTGGGTCTTGTTTGTTTTCTTAATCCAGCCAGTAACTATGTGGCTTTTGATTGNACATAAGTATGGCTTCACCATACTTTCTTCTGGCTGCCATTTGCTTGGAGTATAATCTTTCATTCTTTTTCTTTGATCTTATATTTTCTTCAGAACTGAGTCTCCCAGAGATAGAATAACATTGGGTCTTGTTTGTTTTCTTAATCCAGCCAGTAACTATGTGGCTTTTGATTGATGAGTTCAATCCATCTACACTTGGAGTAACTCTTGATAAATGAGATTTAGTACTGCCATTTTATCTTCTGTTTTCTGGTTGTGCTATACCTCTATTTTTGTTTTTCTTATGTTTCTATCTGCCATTTTAGTTTGGTGGTTTTCTAAGGTGTTTTCTCAGTTCCTTTTTTTTTTTGAATGTTTTGTATCGCTGCTCTAGATTTATGTTTTGTTATTACCATGAAGTTTATATATAAATTCTCATAAATAAAATAGTCCTTTTCCTACTAATAGCTTTTTATTTTCTTTTGCCTATACAAGCTCTGACCTATTATTCTTTTATGGTTTTTCAGGAGGGGTTTTTGTCTCAAATTAGTCCTTTTTACTTTGTGAGTTTATAACCAAACTGAAGTTGCTACGGTTATTCTTACTGACTTCTTTGCCTTTAACCTGTATGCTATAATTAAGTATTTAACAGCCTATTCTGATACAGAATTTCATTATTTTTGCCTTTTCATTTCAGGTAGCAGAGCTCCTTTCAACATTTCTTCTAAGGCAGGTCTAGTGGTGATGAACTCCCTCAGCTTTTGTTTGTCTGAGAAAGCATTTATATCTCCTTCAGATATGATAATACCTTTGCTGGATAGAGTATTCTTGCTGAACATTATCTTTCAGTATTTTTAATATATCATTCAACTCTATCCTGGCCTATATGGTTTCTGCTGAGATATCTGCTGATAGCCTAATGAGGGTTCCTTTGTAGGTCACTGTCCTTTCCCTTGCTATCTTTAGAATTCTTTTTCACTCACTTTTGACAGTTCTAGTATAATGTGTCTTTGATAANCATTCAACTCTATCCTGGCCTATATGGTTTCTGCTGAGATATCTGCTGATAGCCTAATGAGGGTTCCTTTGTAGGTCACTGTCCTTTCCCTTGCTATCTTTAGAATTCTTTTTCACTCACTTTTGACAGTTCTAGTATAATGTGTCTTTGATAAAGTCTTTTTGTGTTGAGGTAATCAGGTGTTCTCTAAGCTTCATGGACTTATATATCCAGTTCTTTCCCCAGGTTTGGAACATTCTCAGCTATTATTTAAATAAATTCTCTGCTTCCTTCTCCCTCTCTTCTCCATTTGTAATACCAAGTATTCTTATGTTGAGCTTCCTAATGAAGTTATCTAGTTCTCACAGAATCTCAATTTTTTATATCATAGTTCTCCTTCCTCTTCTAACCGTATTTCTATATTTCTGTCTTTGAGCTCACTAACTCTGTCTTCCATATAGTCTGCTCTGTTTACAGTGCTTCTGAATGTGTTCTTCAACTCATTTATCGAGTTCTTCAGCTCCAAGATTTCAGTTTGGTTCTTTATATAAAGAAAATCTCTATAGAAAAAAATCTATAGAAAATCTCTATAAAATCTTCTTATAGAGAAAATCACTTTGGCAAAGTATTTTTTCTATTCATTATCTTTATTTATATTTTTTTTTTGGGAGTGAGCAAACTTTTATCTAAGGATAAGATTTATCACCACCCCTGTACATGGTGAATGCCCTTTTTTTTTTATAAATCTTTTTTTTTGTATTTATTTATTTTTTTACACGAACTCCCAAACATGAACCCCCCTCCCACCTCCCACCCCACATCATCCCTCTTTATTCCTAAGCTCACTGAATTTCTTTTATGAGCTCTTTTGTAGCTCACTGAGTTTATTCATAACACGCTCTTTTGAATTCTGTTAGTTCAGTCACAATATTCCATGACTTGAAGTTCTGTTTATGGAGTTATGACATCTTTTTGTGATACCATGATCCCATGTTTTTTCATGTGCTTGATGGTTGCTCCTCTACCTGTGCATCTGAGGTAACAAACACATTTCTCCTTTAGACAAAGCTTTTTTTACTTGATTCTGACAATTCACCATTAATAATTAAATGTCTTTCTTTTGTTTTTCAGTACATGGTGCTATAGCACAAATTTTTGGTTTCTCTTACCCAAGCTGTGCTGTTCTGTGATAAGTCACTTCAGTCATGTCTGACTTTTTGCGACCCTATGGCCTGTAGCCCACCAGGCTCCTCTGTCCACGGAATTCTCCAGGCAAGAATATTGGAGTGAGTTGCCATTCCCCTTCCAGGGGATCTTCCCAACTCAGGGATAGAATCCATATCTCTTACATCTCCTGCATTGGCAGGCAGGTTCTTTACCACTAGCGCCACCTGGGAAGCCCCAACCTGAGCTGACTCTGGTTATATCTAAGATCAGCACTTGTTATCATCTACCACCTCTGCCAGAGGTATTGCCCAGTGCCCCTGTTGCTGTTGCTTATGCCTCCTGGGTCTCCGGTGCCTTGCTGCTGCTGATGTCGCAGCTGTTGCTGACATGGCTGTCTGGAGCACAGGGATGGCTGGCACTTCCACCTTGACTGGGGTTGCGGCCTCTGACACCACAGGTGAAAAGAGGTGAAGACAAGGGTGTCCCTGCTACCTCTGGGCTTGTCAGGTTCACAGGTGCCACTACTACAGATTGGTGGGCCAGAGACACAGGTGCTTCCACAGCTGGAGGGACAGGGTCATAGGTAGGCCGTGATGCTGCTGTCCACTTCTCTGTGGCCATGAACACTGCTGTGGCGAGGAAGCCAGATTATGTTTCAAAGCTTCTTCTCCTGATCCTGGGTTCTCTGAGCTGGCAGGCTCAGCTGCTGTGGCTAGGGGTGCAGTATCACAGTCACTGCCTTCACTCTCCCCCAATTTTCCTCCTCCATTTGCTTCAACACACCCACGTTTAGATATATGGATATGTGGAATTTTCCAGCATCCTAGTGTGTTGGGCAGCAGAACTTTTGGTGAGTTATGGACATTTTACTGATTGTAGATTGAAATGAACACCTCATGCTGCCACNTCTAAGGATAAGATTTATCACCACCCCTGTACATGGTGAATGCCTTTTTTTTTTTTATAAATCTTTTTTTTTAATTTATTTATTTTTTTACACGAACTCCCAAACATGAACCCCCCTCCCACCTCCCACCCCACATCATCCCTCTTTATTCCTAAGCTCACTGAATTTCTTTTATGAGCTCTTTTGTAGCTCACTGAGTTTATTCATAACACGCTCTTTTGAATTCTGTTAGTTCAGTCACAATATTCCATGACTTGAAGTTCCGTTTATGGAGTTATGACATCTTTTTGTGATACCATGATCCCATGTTTTTTCATGTGCTTGATGGTTGCTCCTCTACCTGTGCATCTGAGGTAACAAACACATTTCTCCTTTAGACAAAGCTTTTTTTACTTGATTCTGACAATTCACCATTAATAATTAAATGTCTTTCTTTTGTTTTTCAGTACATGGTGCTATAGCACAAATTTTTGGTTTCTCTTACCCAAGCTGTGCTGTTCTGTGATAAGTCACTTCAGTCATGTCTGACTTTTTGCGACCCTATGGCCTGTAGCCCACCAGGCTCCTCTGTCCACGGAATTCTCCAGGCAAGAGTATTGGAGTGAGTTGCCATTCCCCTTCCAGGGGATCTTCCCAACTCAGGGATAGAATCCATATCTCTTACATCTCCTGCATTGGCAGGCAGGTTCTTTACCACTAGCGCCACCTGGGAAGCCCCAACCTGAGCTGACTCTGGTTATATCTAAGATCAGCACTTGTTATCATCTACCACCTCTGCCAGAGGTATTGCCCAGTGCCCCTGTTGCTGTTGCTTATGCCTCCTGGGTCTCCGGTGCCTTGCTGCTGCTGATGTCGCAGCTGTTGCTGACATGGCTGTCTGGAGCACAGGGATGGCTGGCACTTCCACCTTGACTGGGGTTGCGGCCTCTGACACCACAGGTGAAAAGAGGTGAAGACAAGGGTGTCCCTGCTACCTCTGGGCTTGTCAGGTTCACAGGTGCCACTACTACAGATTGGTGGGCCAGAGACACAGGTGCTTCCACAGCTGGAGGGACAGGGTCATAGGTAGGCCTTGATGCTGCTGTCCACTTCTCTGTGGCCATGAACACTGCTGTGGCGAGGAAGCCAGATTATGTTTCAAAGCTTCTTCTCCTGATCCTGGGTTCTCTGAGCTGGCAGGCTCAGCTGCTGTGGCTAGGGGTGCAGTATCACAGTCACTGCCTTCACTCTCCCCCAATTTTCCTCCTCCATTTGCTTCAACACGCCCACGTTTAGATATATGGATATGTGGAATTTTCCAGCATCCTAGTGTGTTGGGCAGCAGAACTTTTGGTGAGTTATGGACATTTTACTGATTGTAGATTGAAATGAACACCTCATGCTGCCACGGTGCTGATGTCCTGACTGATATTTCTCCAAATCTTACAGTCAGAGTATTCTTCCAGACCCTAACCACCTTATTCTCAAATAATATAAATTATTATAATCAACATCTTTATCATAGATATATTAGTAATAGTAATTAGCTCACCTTCCCCCAAATCATTTTAATACAAAAGTAGGAAAATCACAAACAACATGATGCTAAAGTCAAATTGAATTTCATCTCAAATTTATTCAGTTGTATCTTGAGTTAAGCAGAACCTAAGCCTGAATTTTGTGTCCCAGAATTGCCTTATGTGCATAAATGTCATCTACAAAGTATTAACCTATGCTAACAAGAGACATAGATTTGAGTATCTAATTCCAGTCTAACATATGTAGACTTTATTATAGTGTTTTATTCAAAACAGATGATCGATTTTCATTGATTATTTTTTGGACATGAAAATTCTGAGGAGAAAACAAATTAATTCATCATTATCTTACTTAGAATGATAGTAATTGATAACGACACACAAAGAATCCACATCTTCCACTGAGAAGATTTCTAGAGTAGTTAGAAGTAAATGCTAGTTTGAAGGGTGCTATTTAACTTTCCAGGGCCATTACCCAATCTTCACGGTAAATAACACTAGAAGAGAGGGCATTAGTGTCAAGTCATGGAAGAAGAGAGTATCTGTAACATCGAATGAAAAGATGTTTAAATCTAATTGTCTTTCTCTTCCACAGAGTCCATCACAACATAGAGGCAAAGAAGTATTTTTATTTATGAGGTTTTCAACTCCTATCAGCAGAAAGAGCCTAGAAAGCTCTCAGATCAAGATGCTAATCTGATTCCAAAGAAGCTGATGCATTTTATCAAAGTTCTATGAGAAAGATAGCATATGAATATGGCCAGATGGAGAGCTGCATAACTTTGCAGGGGAGAAATTCACTTGAGAATTGCAATGAAAGAAGGGAAGGAACCCCTGCAAAGCTCTAATTTCTAACAGCTCCAAGCATAAATTTAACCAAATTAAAAACTTTTCACACGGGTGCAACTGAGCTAGCCATTAGTATAAAGAAATATATTAAAGCAAAAGCAATTTGGAGGCATTGAAGTATTATTCCCAGAACATACCAACATGGGTGCAGATCATTTTTTTTCTATTCAAAAGACTGCATTTTCATTACTGCTTATTGTCATAGACTCAAATGGGAAAAGAGTATTTGGATATTCCCTCTCAGGATTAACATCAAGAGGCTTTGCTAGGTAAAGGCAGAATGTTTACCAGAACATGCAGATCAGGTTGCAGGCTTTTAATTTTAGTGGCAAAAATGACACTGAATGAGATAAGCCACTAGAGAATCAATTTGTCAAATCCCCATGTCCTAGGCAAAATGACAAGAGCAGTGGGTCCAAGAACAAGAAGAGTGACTTCTAACTGCTATAAATTGGCCAGGAAGACATCCTCAGTGAAGCAACCAAACTTCTTACCAACAGAAGAAAAAAAGACTGCCAAGGATAACAAGGCAACCTGCCCATGATCTTTTTCTTTCTTTGGCCCTCCTCTTCTTCACCATGTCTCACCTCACATATTTTCACCTCTAAAATTATATTCCTTTACATCTGCCAGCAAATTTTACCATAGAATCATTATTTCTACCAGGCCACACTGCCATTTCCAAATGTCTGCTATTCAGCTTCACTAAAATGAGGCATTTACAGCCTCACATTCAACATGTTCTAAAATCAAACCTTGGCTGGCTAAGCCAGTTCCCCCCTTAATTTTCACTATCTGTTAATGAATCACATTCTCCCAGGCACCCAGGTGAAATATTCCAACTATCTTTATCCTCCCATCCCTTCTCATCCTAACCCAGTGAATCCCTTGTCACAAAACCCGTCTCCTCTGCCATATTTCCCGTCTAGAATGACACCATAAAACAAAACTGAAGGTTGCTCTTTGTGAGACGTGGCCCAAACAAAGGAGTCTATGGAGTGGTTGAAAAGGGAAGTGTTTCACAGAACACAAGAGATAGGGGGAAAGGCAGGAGATAGTTGGTTAGAAGGAAAGCACAGAGGGAAAAAATAAACTCAGGAAATTATTTTTACTTCTTCTGGAGAAATTGACAAGTTTTCAAGAGCCTTGAAGTGCAAGGTGCCTACAGCTGAGGCAGGCAGCATCCAACGATACAGGTAATGGACCTCATAAGAATAGAAACAGAGTGATCTCAGAGATCATGGTAGAGTACTGAGCAAGATTACAGCCAAACCAGGAGGTTCTCCTCCTGTCCAACCAAGAAAATCAAGCTGGCTCTGAAGATCAAAATTATTTTGGCACTGGGGCTAACTGAAGAAATATGTTTCAAGTTAATTAAATTGCTTGTAAATATAATCTTAATTTAAGCACAGTGGCCTTGAATTTCACAAATGCCCAAAGGTCCACAAGATAGAGAACCTCATCTAGATGTCAACACCTCATCTAGATAGGGTCAGTGCCCTTCTATTTTCCTGCCAATTAATCTTTTTTCCCTTTATTCAGTAATTGTTGACTAAGGCTCTACCTTTTTCTAAAAAAGCAACAGGTTTTTAATATATCAATTTATTATTTTTAATATGTGTTAGATAAAAATAATGGACTTTGTCTGATATTCAAAACCTTTTACAATCCGGTTCCAGCCTAAGCTTCTCTATATCATTGCATTCTGAATACTTTATAAATTTTTAATTCAATAAAAACATTTAATAATAAAATATTTTAGCAATATTAAAGAAATCAACCATACCATAATACTATCTCTATCCCAACATAGTTCAGTTCAGTTCAGTTCAGTTGCTCAGTCGTGTCTGACCCTGCGACCCCATGAATCACAGCACACCAGGCCTCCCTGTCCATCACCAACTCCTGGAGTTCACTCAGACTCACGTCCATTGAGTCAATGATGTCATCCAGCCATCTCATCCTCTGTCATCCCCTTCTCCTCCTGCCCCCAATCCCTCCCAGCATCAGAGTCTTTTCCAATGAGTCAACTCTTCGCATGAGGTGGCCAAAGTACTGGAGTTTCAGCTTTAGCATCATTCCTTCCAAAGAAATCCCAGGGTTGATCTCCTTCAGAATGGACTGGTTGGATCTCCTTGCAGTCCAAGGGACTCTCAAGAGTCTTCTCTAACACCACAGTTCAAAAGCATCAATTCTTCAGCGCTCAGCCTTCTTCACAGTCCAACTCTCATATCCATACATGACTACTGGAAAAACCATAGCCTTGACTAGATGGACCTTAGTCAGCAAAATAATATCTCTGATTTTGAATATGTTACTAGGTTGGTCATAACTTTTCTTCCAAGGAGTAAGCGTCTTTTAATTTCATGGCTGCAGTCACCATAGTACTTCCTTTTGTTATTTGCATTCTCTCTGCTTAGAACTTGTCTTCCTCATGTCTACTTCTTTAAATTGTATTAAACCTCAAAAACTCAGATCAAATGTCCCCCACTACTTGAAGTCCTTTCTGTCCTTTTGCTCTCAACTTCTGGAGGGCTTTGGTCATTGTCTCTATGGTATTTTCCATATTTTGCTTCAAATAGTCAAAACTGAATTGGCAAAATATGGGCAGTGACATGTTTCATGCTGTAATTCATATATATATTCCTATAGATATAATCCTTATTGGGCTTCCTGGGTGACTCAGACAGCAAAGAATCTGCCTGCAATGCAGGACACCTGTGTTTGATCCCTAGGTTAGGAAGTTCCATCGGAGAAGGGCATGGCAACCCATTCCAGGACTCTTGCCTGGAGAATCCCTATTAACAGAGGAGCCTGATCGGCTATAGTCCATGGGGTCACAAAGAGTAGGACATGACTGAGCAACTAAGCACATAGTTCCTACTGCTAAGTCGCTTCAGTCGTGTCTGACTCTGTGCAATCCCATAGATGGCAGCCACCAGGCTCCCCTGTCCCTAGGATTCTCCAGGCAAGAATACTGGAGTGGGTTGCCATTTCCTTCTCCAATGCATGAAAGGGAAAAATGAAAGTGAAGTTGCTCAGTTGTGTCCCACTCTTAATGACCCCATGGACTGCATCCTACCAGGCTCCTCCATCCATGGATTTTCCAAGCAAGAGTACTGGAGTGGGGTGCCATTGCCTTCTCCACATAGTTCCTATAGGTATAGTTTTATTCCAGTAGGTTTCTAGGTCATTACAAATTATTATAATATAGTGGCTTAAAACAACAGTGGAAACAGTGACTGACTTTTTTTTTGGGGGGGGTGCTCCAAAATCATGGCAGATGGTGACTGCAGCCATGAAATTAAAAGTGCTTACTCCTTGGAAGAAAAGTTATGACCAACCCAGACAGCATATTAAAAAGCAGAGATATTGCTTTACCAACAAAGGTCCGTCTAATCAAGGCTATGGTTTTTCCAATAGTCACGTATGGATGTGAGAGTTGGACTGTAAAGAAAGCTGAGCACAGAAAAATTGATGCTTTTGAACTGTGGTATTGGAGAAGACTCTTGAGAGTCTCTTGGACTGCAAGGAGATCCAACTGGTCCATCCCAAAGGAGATTAGTCCTGGGTGTTCATTGGAAGGACTGATGTTGAAGCTGAAACTCCAATACTTTGGCCATCTGATGCGAAGAGCTGACTCATTTGAAAAGACCTTGGTGCTGAAAAAGATTGAGAGCAGGAGGAGAAGGGGATGACAGAGGATGAGATGGTTGGATGGCATCACCGACTCAATGGACATGAGTTTGGGTGAACTCCGGGAGTTGGTGATGGACAGGGAGACTGCCGTTCATGTGCTGCAGTTCATGGGGTCACAGACTTGGACACAACTGAGCGACTGAACTGACTGGAAAACAACACAAATTTATCATCCAACAGTTCTAACATGGGTTTCACTGGAATAAAATTGAGTCAGTAGCGTATCATTCCTTTCTGGAAGCTCTAGGAAAGAATCCATTTCCTTGCCCTTTACAGCTTCTAGATGCCACTCACATTCTCTGGATTATGAGTCCTTTTCTTCATCTTCAAAGCCAGAAATATTAACTCCAGTTAATGTCTTTGTTTTAAACTCTATTTTACCTGATACAGAAATAGCTATTCCTGGTTTTGTTTTGTTTACATTTACATGGAAAATCTCATTCCATTCCTTCTGTTTCAGGCTGTGCATCCATATTGCTGAAGTGATACTCTTTCAGGCAACACAAAATTGGGTCTTGTTCCTTTATCCAATCAGCCATTCTGTCTTTTAATTGGAGAATCTTATCCATTTTTTATTTAAGGTAATTCCTGATAAGTTTTGACTGAATATTGCCATTTTGTTAAGTGTTTTCTGATTATTTTGCAGTCCCTTTGTTTCTTCCTCTCTCTATCTCCTCCTTGTGATTTGATTATTTTCAGATCATGAAATGATCTGAAATCATTTGATACTTTGACTCCTTTATCTTTTGTGTGTTTACTATGGGTTTTGCTTTGTGGTTACCATGAGGCTTACATGAAACATCTTACAGTTATAACAGTCTGTTTTAAGCTGGTAACAACTCACCTTCAAATGCATACAAAAGCTCTACATTTTTACATTTCCTCCTCCCACATTTTGCATTCTCAATGTCACAAGTTACATCCTTTATATTGTGTTTCCACAATATACACTAGCATATTGGTAATAGAAAACTGGCCTTTTTTGTTTTTACCTGCTCCCTGCACTGAGCCATGGAAGGTATAACTGCATTTAGTGTCTGCACACCTGTTAACAACTACTTCTATGTTTGCTATAATCCTGTAGGACTCAGGAACATAAGCCCCATTGTATTTCAGAACTGGGTGGTTTGGGAGACTTATCCCCTAGGTGTGAAAGCCTTAAAAGCCTGGGCTGTATAGCTGTGGTTCAAATCCTTCACTCTTCATGGATAATGTGGGAGTTAGGGGTTCTCTCTGAACTATATGGTGCTCTGATGGGGGTATGAATTTTTATGTTAAGAATACAGCTCAGTCTCTCCTACCTATTCCAATACTGCTATTCTCTTAGTCTCCCCATGTGTAAGAGTCACTCAACTAGTTTCTGAATTCTGTAACCACATATTCAGTGTATAAGTTGGAGGAAGGAAATTTAGGGCCTTCCTATGCCATCATCTTGCTCCAGAGTATTATATGCATTTCAGGTAGCCAGCAATTGTTCTGAGTAAAAATTGGAACTTGTAGTATTTTAGAAATGGACAAGCAGGGGAACGGTGACCAATGTCATTTACACTAGAGAGTTTGTCATATATAGGTAATATTTTGTTCTTTTTATTCTCTATTTCAGGATTGGCAAATCTGATGTAGTCAGTGAAAAACATGATACAAATTCCAAAAATACAATTGTGGGAGCCCCTTAATCAGTCTCCTCTCTGCTAATCTTTCTTCTCTTCTATCTTCAATCCATCTTTCTTGAACAGTAAAAGTGAAAGTGAAAGTTTTATTTGCTCAGTGTATCTGACACTTTGCAATCATATGGAGTGTAGCCTGCTAGGCTCCTCTGTCCATGGAATTCTCCAGACAATAATACTGGAGTGGGTTGCCATTTCCTTCTCCAGGGGATCTTCCCAACCCATTGCAGGCAGACGCTTTACTGTCTGAGCCACCAGGGAAGCCAGAGTTATAATAAAATGACTCCCCTTGTAAAGATGTCAATGACTCCCTCATTTCCTACCAAACAATGTTGAAACTAACTAGACCAAAGTTAAAACTTGCAGTCTTATTCCAACCTTTGGTTTTACACATTCCAACCACCATTTTGTGAGTTAATGGCTCAGTAGTAATAATATTATGGGAATATGAACATGAATGAACTCCATTGCTAGCTAGAAACCCATTGAGTTCTCAGTGAAAATTTTGGTGATGCCTTAGTAGACTTATATTTTGATAAATTTTCCACAGAATTTAGTCACCGTGAGTCCCTTAAAAATAATTTGTAATTAGATTTCTTTAGAATTAAAAAAAAAATCCCCCACTGGAATGAGGATTTCTAATTAATGATAGTGGTATAAATGTTTTTTTGTTTAATAGTCTTCCTCAAAGCACAATGAAAGCAGCAAAATGTGAAGAAGAAACATCGTCTCTAATGAAACTGGGAATGTACAAATCTGAATCATAAACTAGAAAGAATATTTGCCAAAACAATAGTAGTGCCTCATAACTGGGAAGCAGTTCAACAGAAAAACAGAAAACAGCAGAGAGGGCAAATGGCAATTGCAATTCTACTGCTGGAGGGAGCTAAATGTGCATTAAGTACATGCTAGATTATCCATGGAAGACTTTTGACATTCTAACCATCTTTGCACCCCCCCACAACCCGAGGACCACTTGATTGTCCCCCAAAAGAGAAATACACAAACTAAGAGGAGACACGAATCAGAGGGAAGATGATAGAAGGTTTTTGGTTAAAAAAAAAAAAAGGAGAACAAGATGGCAGAGGAGTAGGTAGACATGAAGTGCATATCTCTCCACCAATACACTTTCAGGAACAGAAGTGCATGCAAAACATCAGGTGACAGCAGGCAGGAGTACCTGACTAGTGGCAAAGAATATATACAACCACGCAAAACTCGGTAGGATGAGGGAACTAGGGGGGAAAGTAAGAGTGTTAGTAGGATTAGACCTGCCCTCGGCAGGTGGGGGAACTGAAGCAGGGTTCTGATTCCCACTTCGGGGCAATTGTCTGAGTCAGAGGAGAAACATTTAAGGCTGAGAGTGAAATAGCTGATCTGTGGCAGCCTAAATAGAATGAGAATCAGACAGTCCTTGCCTCAGCCATACATACCCAGACAGGAACGATGGTCCCCTATCTCCTCCTGCCCCCAATCCCTCCCAGCATCAGAGTCTTTTCCAATGAGTCAACTCTTCGCATCAGGTGGCCAAAGTACTGGAGTTTCAGCTTTAGCATCATTCCTTCCAAAGAAATCCCAGGGCTGATCTCCATGTTTCAAGTGAAAAAAATCAAGTTGTAGGATCAGCACAATTTGATAGCATGACACCATGTATATAGTTCTAAAATATGTAAAACAATATGTCACATTATTTAAGGATGCATTCTATATATAATAGCTTACATCTGCTAACCCCGACCTCTCATTCCATCCTTTCCCCAACACTCTCCCATCTTGGCACCCACAAGTCTGTGAGTCTGTTTCTTTTTCTGTAGATAGGTTTATTTGTGTCAGATTTTAGACTGTGAATCTTACATGCACATAGAAGTGGTGTCATACAGGACTTCTATTTCTTTCTCTTTCACCTAGTATGGCAAGCTCTAGGTCCATCCGCATTGCTGCAAATGTCATTATTTCATTCTTTCATGGCTGAGTAATATTCCATTGCATATACACACTGCAGCTTCTTTATCCACTCATCTGTTAACGGGCATTTCATTTTCCTCCATGTCTTGGCTGTTGTAAGCAGTTCTGCTATGAATGAGGGGTACATGAATCTTTTTGAATATAGTTTTTTCAGATATGTGCCCAGGAACGGGGCTGCTAGATCATATGGCAACTCTATTTTTAGCTTTTTGAGGAACCTCCATACTATTTTTCATAGTGGCTGCACCAATATGTTTAATTTTTAAGAAATTGTCAGATTACATTCCAGAGTGGTCCTTTTCCTTATTCATCAGAAGTGTATGATAGACCCAAGTCCTCCACATTCTCAGCAGCAGCTACACTTGTCATTATTTTCTTTCTATTTTAGCTGACAGGTATGTAGAGATATCTCATCATGGTCTTAACAGCATTTCCCTGACAATTACTGATGTTGAACATGTTTTCATGTGCTTACTTGCCACCTCTGTTCCCTCCTTGATGAAATGTCTCTCTATATTTTTTGTCAATTTTCTAATTCGATTGCTTGGCTTTTTTGTGTTGTTTTAAGACTTCTTAATACACGCTAGACATAAGTTCTTTATCAGACATGGGGCTTGCAAATATTTTCTCCCAGTCTGTAATTCATCTTTTCATTCTCTTAACAAGACCTGACACAAAGCAAGAGATTTTAATTTCGATGATGTTCGATTTATCAATTTTCTTTTATGTATAATACTTTGGTGTCATGTCTAAGAACT
Organism: Oreotragus oreotragus; assembly: GCA_006410675.1. Taxonomy (NCBI): domain Eukaryota; kingdom Metazoa; phylum Chordata; class Mammalia; order Artiodactyla; family Bovidae; genus Oreotragus; species Oreotragus oreotragus. The sequence continues at coordinate 13,757 of SJYX01004665.1, forward strand.
CTGCCAAGTCTTATATTTTCTTTTAAGTGTTTTGTAGTTTTATCTTTTATATTTAAATCTATATATTCCACTTTTTATTATAGCTAATTTTTGCATAAGGTGTAATATTAAGTCGATTCCTTTTTTGGGAGGGGTGGGGGGTGGTGCCTATGGATATCCAACTACCCCAGCACAATTTGTTGAAAAGACTGTACTTCCTCCATTGAAATATTTTTGTGCCTTTGTCAAAAATCAGTTAGTCATGCTCGTGTGGCCTATGTCTTGTTCTCTGTCCTATTCTGTTGGTCTGTGTGTCTGTCTCTCTACCAGCACTGCGCCGCCTTGGTTACTGTGCTGTGGGTGTGCTCATCGCTTAGCCGTGGCCAGCTCTTTGTGACGCATGGGCCGTAGCCCTCCAGACTCCTCTGTCCATGGGATTTCCGAGGCAAGAATACTGGAGTGGGTGGCCATTTCCTACTCCAGGGGATCTTCCCAGACCAGGGATGGAACCCACACCTCCTGCATTAGCAGGCAGATTCTTTACCACTGAGCCACCTGTGAAACCCTGCTGTGCTACACAGGAAGTCTAAATATATATATCAGATTGGTTTAATACTTTAAAACTCGATCGATCAATGTAACTTACATACAAACAGACTAAAGAAAAATCATACATTCATATATACTGATTCAGGGAAAACACTGACAAATTCAGCACATTTATGATTAAAAACTTTCAGAAAATTAGAAATAGAGGGGCTTTTCCTCAACACCTACAAAAAAGATACAACCAACATACATAATAGTGAAAGACTGAGGCATTCCTTCTAAGATCAAAAAGCAAGGTTGACCACTGCCACCACCGCTATTCAACATAATACCAAAACTTCTCGGTAGCACACTAAGGCAAGAAAAGGAAATAAAACCCATGCAGAGCGCAAAGAGAGAAATTATGTCCCTATGTGCAGTGACGTGACATGATCATCTGGGCAGAAAATTACAGAATCTACTGCAAAGAAAAAAGAAAGAACTCCTAGAACTAATGAGTTCAGCACAGTCAGAGGATACAAGATCAACATGTGAAAATCAGCTGTATTTCTCCATACCAGCAATGAACACATGGAAATCAAAATTGAAATTTTATATATGCCATTTACAATCACTCATAAAGAAACAAAACAGGTATAAATCTTTCAAAGGTGTACAAAACTTACATGTTATACACTATAAAACACTCATGAAAGAAATCAAAGTGAAAAGTGAAAGTGAAGTCGCTCAGTCGTGTCCGACTCTTTGTGACCCCATGGACCGTAGCCCTATCAGGCTCCTCCGTCCATGGGATTTTCCAGGCAACAGTGCTGGAATGGATTGCCATTGCCTTCTCCAGGGGATCTTCCCAACCCGAGAATCGAACCCGGGTCTCCCGCATTGCAGGCCGAGGCTTTTCTGTCTGAGCCACCAGGAAATCAAAGCTCTAGTTAAATGACATACTGTGTTCATGGGTTAAAAGACTCAACATAGCAAAGGTGTTGATTCTCCCCAAATTGATAACTCAGATTAAATGCAATTTCTACCAAAATCCCAGCAAGTTTTTTGGTTAATGTTTATAATTTTTTTAATGTCCTAGATCAACCAGTTTTTGCAGATTTTGACTGAAAGAATGAGTATCTGTGTGTATGTGTGCACATGTACGTGTATGATTAGGCCTTAATTAGGGAAATACAACTCACTGTTGTGGTTGGCTATTTATGAAGAGCAGGTGGGGCTGGGAGTCGAAAATGTCCTCTTCCCAATGAAGCTCAAGTTATATGAAATACAAACCAGAATCACAGGTGAAACAAGAAGGTGCATGGACCCCTGGATGTTGCAGCTTGAGTTCAGAAACACTTGTACTTTGCCTTTTCTCCTTTCACCCTCACCTGAGGACAGCACAGGAGATATTTCTCTCCCTCATGGCTGCCTTTCAACACCAAGCTGAGCATGACAAGGTCCTCGAAAAATTTCAGATTTGACTCCTCCTGTAGGCACTTTACTGCATTCTTCTGTGCCTGACCTCTCCCAAGCTAACAGAGATCCAAAATCTACCTGGGCCATTTTAGACTTACGTGGCTCTCTTCCTTGCCTGCATCTTGCCCAGCCAGGATACCGTGCATTCTTTGTATTCTTCCATCTTCCTCCAACTGTTGTTTTCTGCCTCTACACTCCCCCTGGCACACAGGTGTCCCAGTCTCATTACAGATCACTCATTAATATTCACCATGGGCACACTTGCGGGTGTCCTCCCTATCCACAGATGTGTCTAGACTTCTATGAATATCAGCACTGAGAAAGCAGATTAAAAATCAGTGG
>SJYX01004665.1:24117-42946 GCA_006410675.1 Oreotragus oreotragus
GGGGGGGGGGGGGGAAACTCCATGTAAAATAAATCTGTCCAAATGTAGTAAAATAAATCTAGGGCCAGAATAAATCAGAGGCTCAGTGTAGCCCAAATGGCCTCTTGTGTCAAAATGCAAATGCCCACCAAGCATGCTATGCTTTTGCACTTCACAGGGCCTTTCATAGCTATTATTTCACACTCTCTTCAAAACGGCTCTAAGAAACAAATCTCTCCCATCTTAGAAGTTGAGGAACTGGTGCTCTAGGAGAAAAGACACCTATAAAGCTGTCCAGCTATGTGGCGATGCTAGAAGATAAGTCTCGGGACTCAGCAGAAATTTCCCTTTGGGGTGTGTGAAGCCCAGGGGTAGTATGTAGGTGTTCGCTGGGGACCTGAGGCCACAGCCTGGACATGGCATGTCTCCCCAGAGCATCAATTCTATCCTGAAGTTCATCAAAATAAAAAGTGTTATTCTTACAGCAAAACGAATGTGGGTTTTGTATAAAGCACAGTGCAAAACCTTTGCATGAATTATTAAGACTTTTAAATTGGACTCATAACAAATTTCCATATTTACAAAAGTCAGCTTTGGTAGCACCATCCCCCAACCCCTACCTGGCTCTTACTAGCCGTGTGTGTGTGACTTTGGACAAATGACTTAACTTCTCTGAGCCAAGTTTTTGTCACGTAAAATGGAATGATAATGGCTTCCTCACAGGCCAGTTGTTATGAAAATCAAATTAAGATGCATACAAGAAACTCTGCAACCTGACAGAGGGGGGAAAAAATGAAAACATTCATTTTTTATCGTTATTATGTGGGAACATTAGATGAACCAAGAAGCAATCACCCCATTAAAATCCCCAAACTCCTAAGATGTCCAATTTAAGGTTTCACTTGAGAAGCAAGAACTCGAAAAGATTTAGAGGACAGAAATTGCAAAAACTGTTAGAGATTAAAGACAAGATGCTTGAGAAAAGGTTAAAAGAACCTGATTTTCTTTGAACTTGAGGAGGAAAGAGCTGAAAGAGAGACTTGGAAAGAACCTTCACAAAATAAAGAAAAAATCTCAAATGTTGTCTACCTCTACCAGGGCTAGAAGGGGACACCACTCAGTGGGGGAAGTAGGGAGGGAGAGGACCCTTAGGCATCAGCGTATCAGTGTGCCTCTTAGGAACCTTAGAACCAATGAGAGAAGAGAACCCACTTCCCCGGAGATGTCCTTGGAGATCCTAAAGATGGGGTGCCAGTGCATGGGCAGTGAGGAGCTGGTCCTCTAAGCAGACAGCTTGGCCACCTGAAGGGTGAAGTTTGACACACCTTGAGTCCAAATCTCCCACATTATCCTCCCACTGGCCCTGCCTGGCTGCCTGTGGTTCTAGTCTCAAGCTTTTTATGGTTCCAGAGAATACACATTACCTGGAAGGCATCAGCCTTTGAGTCGTTAAGAGTCTTTAACACTGTAACTTCTTCAAGTTCCTTCTATCAGCCAGGGGAATACTCAGGAAAGAGACCCAGGTATGTGGTGAAACCTAGATGAGAGAAAGGCAGACACAGCCTAGCTGAAGACCGCCAGGGAGCATGGAGGGGAACTCTGCCTGGAGCAGGGAGAGGCTGGAAGACGAACATCATTCCTCACCGACCCTGCACTCATTCTGCTTTCAGAAGGAGCTCCGCGAAGGCAGGGGCTTTGAGTGTTGATGACGTTATTCCCGGAGAACCTGGTCACCCGCCCCCTGCACACTGACGGGCTGGCTTTCGGGGATACACCCCCAGGCAGGTGCCAGTCATGGGTGGCCAGTTCTGCGGCTGCAGCTGTGACCTCTAGGGCGCTGGGCCCTGGGTCTGACCTGTGCCCCATCACTTCCTGCTCAGGAATCCCAGTGCCGAACCTGAACTGCAGACTCTCCAGGGACCCCACTCCAGCCCCGGCCCCTATCTGCCCAGTGTTCCTCACTGCCTCTCCCCTGGCTGTGCCTGCCCTGCCCCTCTTTCCCTCTGCCTGTCCCCAGGCCAGCAACCCATCCATCCTGTCTCCTTCCCCAGTCTGTCCTGATCTGTCCCTTCCCCCTAGATCTGTAACATCTCTTCTCCTCCCCATTATACCGCGCTACATACATGCCCAGCTCTGTCCCCTGGCTCTGTCCTGCTCACCCTTCTAGCCCCACATCTGGAGCACAGCTGGCTCTCATTAGAGGAGGGCGGCTCGAGACTACCCATGGGGCCTGAAATGGGATGCCAGCCCCCTCCCTAACTTAAAAAAGGCACCTGGTGCATAGTGAAAGTCGCAGTTGTGTCCGACTCTTTGCGACCCTATGGGCTATACAGTCCATGGAATTCTCCAGGCCAGAAAACTGGAGTGGGGAGCCGTTCCCTTCTCCAGGGGCTTTTCCCAACCCAGGGATCGAACCCAGGTCTCCCTCATTGTAGGCGGATTCTTTTTCCAGCTGAGCGACAAGGGAAGCCCTGGTGCATAGTAGGTGCTCAGTAAATACCAGTGAATCGGTGAGGAAGTGAATGCATGCTACTATATGAGTAATTTAATGGCAGTCACACCGGAAAGCACGAGTGGAGAAAACAAGACACCCTGATGCCCTCATCCCAGAACATTCCACAGTACCGAGTATTTCTCAGGTGTGAGAAGACAGCATGTGATTCCTGCTTTCTGGGGAGACAGATCCTGTGAGAGAGATCCTGCCATCACCCCTGAGAAGCCAAGTGATTGCCAAGGCTCAGGATGTGACTGCCTGCTGTTTCTGATGGAGGAGGGAACAATGACAACTTGCAAACAACGATACTGCCCCCGCCCTGAAGCCCCCCTGAGCCCTCAAAAAAACCCCATGGGCAAAACACAAGACCCACGTTGTTCTGTCCGTCCTCGGGGTGGGCGGCGCTGCAAATCCCTAGAAGCCCTGGGCCAGGTTCCCTGTGGACAGTGAGCCTCATCCTGTGACAACATCCAGATCCGAGCGAGCCGGAGAACTGCTGGGAAGGAGCCTGGTACCACTTTCACTTTTGACTCGCCAGCACCCAGGAGTGCAGAGGAAGGGAGATGGCTGAGTGCAGGAGCAGGGGTCCCGGAAGCAGGGCAGGAGGGAACCGGGGTTCATGTCAGGAGGGCAGGGGTCCAGGCCAGGGGACCTGCCGCCAGGCCTGCTGGGGTGCTGTGGGCACCCTTGCTGTTGTCACCCCCCTGGGCTCAGCAGGGTGACATGGAGGCCCCGGCCAGGTCACCCACCTGCCTGCTCCCATCCCAACCTCTGTGCTCATCTGAGCCTCCTCATGGCCCCTATATTGGGGCAGGGAGCTCGGTGGACACAAGCAAGCCCCTGAGGAGGCACGGGGTGGGGGTGGGGGCCTCACTGCTGGTCAGCATCATCCAGGACTTCACTTCCCAAGCTCCTGCTCTCCAAAAAGGTCAGCACTTGTTTCCAGGCCTGGCTCTCAGGTGGTCTTGCCACACCAGGCCCTCAGCTAACCCATCACACTCAGCCCAGGTCGGCAATTCACTCCTGACCTGCCTGCTGCCAACTGGGCCTTCTGGTCCCAGCGAGGGAGCACAGGTGAGAGGTCAAGGTGTGAGGTGCTACTGCCCCCTGCTGGCATATTTCAGAATATCCCATGACNACACCCTGGCCCTAAGTATGCCCACCTAACTCAGCTCCTTCACTGCCGCCATTGGTTTTTAAAGTCTTGCAGTCCTTAAGTGATACCTTCCCATGAAAACTTTATTCTCTAGCCACAAGTGTGTTTGACCTCTCTTTCTTTTAAATTCACCTCTTAGTGTGGGTACTTATATTCAGCCTTCCATTATTCTGTACCTAAAATAATAAAATTGTGGAATTTCAGAGCTGAATGAAATCTTATGAACATGAAAGTGTTAGTCCTTCAGTTGTGTCTGACTCTTTGTGACCCCAGGCTCCTCTGCCCGTGGGATTTCCCAGGCAAGAATACTGCAGTGGGTTGCCATTCCCTTCTCCAGGGGATCTTCCTGACCTGGGGATCACACCCAGGTCTCCTGTATTGCAGGCAGATTCTTTACTGTTTGAGCCACAAGGGAAGCCAATCTTATGGATCATTCTTATTTGAAAGATATTTTATGCACCCTGCAGAATTCTAGGCAGGGTGGAGAGATTGATTTTTCATCTCGCCTATTGATTTTTCACTAGAATGGTATCACTCACCTTCCACAACTTCTTACCATTGAGTTTTGCCAAAAAAAGATGCAGATTTCATATTTGTTATATACATTAGATGCAGTCACCTCAACACAGAAAAATGTAGAAAATCACAGAACACTCTTCCTATGCTAATACCCAGAAATCTGTGATCACAAGGTCCCATCCTGACAAAAGCACACGCCCCCATACCACCAAGGCCCGGCTTGTCACCTGGTTACGGCCAGGTGTGGTCTAGGAGAGGCCCGGATCTGGCCACAGTCTGAGCTCTCTGTAAAAGGCTGAAAAGCACCTTCAGTAGGGATGAGCAAAGATCTGAGAAAACAGAAGCATCTCAGAGCACGGAGACCGCCCCTCCTCCCTGGACAGCCCATAGGATGCAGACATCCTGGGCTAGTGGCTGCAAGGCTGGAGCGCAAATGGTTTGCTTACTGGACATCACGATCCTGTACCAAGTGACCAGCATGGCCATCGCTAGGGAGGAGCCAAGGTCCTTAGGTAAAGGTAGCCAGAGGCTCTGGGCTCTCTGCCAGCCCACATCCCTTCAGTTTGGGAACCTTCTTGTCTTCTCCCTGGGTGGGCAGAGCATCCCCTGATCAGTGTCCCCAACCTCTCTCCACACTCTCCCCATCCTCCCTGCTTCCTGGTCTCCTGCCTGAGCCCCCAGCCCAGCACTGCCCTCCACCTCCTCCTGCACCTCCCCCAGCTCTCACCAGGCCAGGGTCAAGCACAGGGCTGGCCTTTCCAAGCAGGATTAGACTGATTGGAAAGAAACAAACGCATCCTTCATCCCTGCTTCTCCGAGTCGGCCACAAGCAATGGCAAAATGCGTCCTACAGTCTGGTCGGAGGAGCAGGTGACAAATGGGCGACTTGCTCATCCTCTGGATTTTTTTTTTAGTGCTCAGAGAGGAGAGGAGGAATATTTATTAGTGAGGAAATGGGACTTGTCGGAGCCTATGAACGCCCCCACACACGTCTGCTCTCAAGGAAGAAGGAAGACAAGTTGAAGAATTCAGGACTCTCATGAGCTATGGAGTGGTCTCTCCTGGACACCCAAGCAGGGGCTACAATCAGATGCTCCCACCAGCTAGAAAGAGGGGCTGCCTGGCAGAAAACACAGCCCAGCCCCCAACAGCGGCAGCTCTGGGGCTCATTTCCAGCACCAGGAGCCTGGCCTACACCTGCCATCCCTGACCCCTCCCTGCCAGCCGGGGCCAGATGTGCGCCTGTGTGCACGCATGCTCAGTCGCTTCAGGCACGTCCAACTCTGTGTGACCCTATGGACTGGAGCCTGCCAGGCTCCTCTGCCCATGGGCTTCTCCAGGCAAGAATACTGGAGTGGGTTGCCATGCCCTCCTCCAGGGGATCTTCCTGACCCAGGGATCATCAGCCTGCAAGTGCCAAGTCGGCTCCAGAAACGCTTCCAGCGGGAGGCGCCGCCTCCCTGGGGACTCTGGGCTCNTCTCCAGGCAAGAATACTGGAGTGGGTTGCCATGCCCTCCTCCAGGGGATCTTCCTGACCCAGGGATCATCAGCCTGCAAGTGCCAAGTCGGCTCCAGAAACGCTTCCAGCGGGAGGCGCCGCCTCCCTGGGGACTCTGGGCTCTTTAGCTCCTGCCCTCCGGACATCCGCGGTCTCAGGTCGCACCTGGGCAGCAGTCTTGGTCTCATCCACTTCCCCACCCCACCCTGTCCCGTAAGGAGCCGGCGCTTACTGCCCACGCCTTCCTCGGGGACTGGTTTCCAGCAGCTAAGACAGCACTCAGCCCCAGACAGCCAGAGGGATGGATGAGACTCCATCCTTGTCCTCACAGAACCTTCACGCCTGAAACAGATGATTGGTGACAAAAAATCCCATAGCTGTGGCACTTCACCGTTCCGAAGAGTGTTTATGTAATTGTTTCATTTCGGATGCCTAAGGGAGCTGCGGAAGGGCTGGTTTCCAAGCCTACGCTTCTCAGAAGGGACAACTGAGTCTCAGATTGATGAGGGGAGGTCCCAACCAGAGCCTGACCCCGGGGCTTCGGCTCAAAGCTCCCCCACTTGACTGCCCACAACTGGAGGCCAGGACAGGGTCCTCTCGCCATTTGCAGGGGCGGGAGAGGGTTTGATTGATGCTGTGATGGCGACACGTTGAGGTCCTGAGATCTGAGGTGTGGAGCCTGGGATGTGGGACTCCACCCACGCTAGCGTCACTCATAAACCGGATGTCCTTCCACGGAAACAACCCAGGCTAAGGAGAGCGGACAGATCATCTCCGTTTCTGAACCGTGGGCTAGAAGATGATGGACAGGAGAGGAGGCTCAAACCAGCAGTTCAGAACCTGGGGCTCACTGGCGCTGCCTGGGGTCACCTTTTAAATGAACCCTCTGCCCGGGTGACCCCGTTTCACAGCATTTCCCAGGCTCTGTATAGTCCAGGGGCTGAGAAATGCCTGTCTAGACAGTGTCTCTGAAAGAAGACTTGGCCGAAGACTTCTCCTCCCCATCATTTCTCCTGATCTCCCAGCCCCGGCAGCCAAGGCCAAAGACCTTCCGGGAGCTCTCCAGCCCACGCTGTCTGAGCCTCATGCGTGGGCCTCTCCTGCCCTCTGCTGGACAAGCTGTAGCAGTGCAACCGCATCCCTGTGCAACCCAAATGGAGAAATCGCCCTTCCTCCCATCACGCCAGTCTTTGCTCTTTTCCCACAGGATGCTTTACCTGAACCCTACGCCAGGGCCAGACTGATGGGGAGGGAGCCTTTCCTCCTGTTCCCTCATTTCTATTCCCTATTCCTCCTCCTGCAAGCGAGGACCCCTCCTTTCTGACCCCAGCACTCAGGGATTGCCTCCTTCCACAGGGCTGACACCCTGCCTATGATATGGGCGGGCTTTCCCTGCACTGTGACCCTATCTCTCCAGGTCTCCCTGTCTCTCTGGATCTCATCTCTTCCTTCTGCCTGCCAGTCTGACCTCCTCGCCCACCAAAGGCATGGACCTCCAGTAAGAGCTGAGCTGGCCCGCAGACATCCAGCTGTGAGCACGAGGCCCAGCCTTGAGCACCAGCTCCAAGGCTCTGGGATGCCTGTTTCTGAGCCTCTGCTCCTCTGGGCCTGCATGACCTGTTTCTTGGCCCTGATTCAACCCACTTCGGTTTAATTGACATGGACCCCTGCTTTTAGCAGGCATCTTTCTGGGGGCAGTGGGGACCACAGAGTTCAGTCTGCCAGGGAAGGTGGACGTGGGTAAAAGTCATCATAGTAGAGGATACGGGATGCTGAACCTTGTGAGGAGTGAACCGGGTGCCCCTGGAGGGGAGCTCTGTGGGGAAAGTGTCAGAGTCACAAGCTGATGGGTGACCAGTGTCACCCGAGGGGAGTGGGGCAGGGAGGCTACTGTAACAACTGACATCTACTGGGCACCACCTTTACCTAAGTTATCATCAACCTTTGTCCTCCAGTTAAATTTTTATCCAAATTGTACAGTGACAGTGCCTCCGAGCTAGAAGAGCTAGCCCCCGGTCTCATGGTTACAGATTTATCTGACTCTGGTCTCATCTTCCTCATCACATTCTGTTGTTTCTCCAGCAAAAGGCAGAGCCCAAGCAAACAAGTGGAGCCTGGAGGCTCACCCAGGAACAAGCATGTTCCCAGAGAGGTGGACACAGAGCTGAGTGGTTTTATAGTAGACAGGATGCCAAGACCTTCACCTTCAGAGTTTTGCAAACAGTACGCAAAGAGGGCAAGACGAGTGGGTGACCAGCTGTCCCTCAATAACCCTTCTCTTCATTAGTTGAACCCTGAGTTTATCACTTAATTTTTGGCCACCCTAAGTAAAACTACATTCCCTGGCTCTCCTCGCTGACAGGTGGGACCATGTGGCTGGGGAGATGTGAGAAGAACTTGTGCAGACTTCTAGGTGATGCTTTCCAAGGAGGGAGCATGCCTTCCCTTCCGCGTGCGCTTCTTCCACGGGCTGGCCTGCAGCTAAGCTGCTATGGTGCCTGGTGTCAACACCACAGAACCAGCAGAGAGAGGACCCAGAAGACGCTGGGTGCCGGGCACCACGGGGCTGCTGTGCTGACACAGCAGTCCCCGGCGAAAGAGAAGTGAGATTCTCGGGTGTTTCAGCTGTTGTTATTTGTGGTCCCTCTCTTGGTGGGATCTGGCACGGTCTTGGCCAGAGAGGATGAAGTTGGAGGTGAGTGTGAAGAGTGGTGGTGATGGTGGGTCCTAGAAGCATCCTGTGGGCAAGTCCAACAGGACTTGGTATCTGATTGGATGTGGGATGTGATGGAAATTCCTTGGTGGTCCAGCGGTTAAGATGCCACACTTCCCATGCAAAGGGATGAGGGTTCGGTCCCTGGTTGGGAAACTAAGATCCTGCATGCTGTGTGGCCAAAGCAAAGAATGTGGGGTGTGAGGATGGAGGGCCAGCCTGGCATTAAACTGGCAGCGGAAAGGAGGTGCTAAGCAGGCTCTCCTTTCCTGCTTCTGTCATTTCACTTCTGCATCTAACTTCCTCCTCAGACATCTCTTCTTCAGGACTTCTCCTCTCCCTGGATCCAAAATCACCTTGCCACGACCTCTCTTGCTATATCCCTCACATGTGCTTCTCCTTTTGCTGGAACGCCCCCCCTCCAGCACACACCACCTTTGCCCCATTCAGCCTTTGCCTGACTAACTCATAGCATGTTATTGACTCAATGCATATATTGGAGAAGGCAATGGCAACCCCCTCCAGTACTCTTGCCTGGAAAATCCCATGGACAGAGGAGCCTGATAGGCTGCCGTCTATGGGGTCACACAGAGTCGGACACAACTGAAGCGACTTAGCAGCAGCAGCAGCCGCAGCAATGCAAATATGCCTCCCCCAGGAAGCTCCTCTGACTCCCCTGAACTGCATCAGGTTCCCGTCCTCTGCACTTTCACACTGTCCTCCACTCTGTTCTGTGTCACCGTGGACTTGTCTGTGCTGGAAGCATCTGCTTCATGGTCCATGTCGATCATGTCACCAGGAGCTCCTTGGGAACAGAGACCATAAGCATCCTTGGATTCCTATTCCTTGGAACAGTGTGTGCCTTATGATGGAGCTTCAAGAAATGTCACTCTGCAGGATTTCCCTTTATCCTCATTTCCCAAAACCATCCTCCAGCTTCCCCCTACCATCGCCCTCTGCGGGTTCCACTGTCTGGGTTCCAGACCTTAAATGCATCAAAAACAAAAACAAGCCAGTGATGTCAGGCAGCCTTCCGCAGCCGCCCCTCCCCACACTCTGATTCAGAAGTGCCATTATCAAAAGGTAACAGGTTTCTTCTATATTCTTACTCCCCATTTGGGGCAGGAAAAAAAAAAAAAAACAAACCCATGAAGTGAGCTTTCTCAAGGATGTTTAACTTGAAATGTTCCGTGCCTTAAAATTTAGGTCTCCATTTCAGAAATGATTCAGCCTCAGATGAAAGGGAAAGTTATGAAACACCATACACGTCAAATCTCCATATACCTTTTCCTCCTAATGCAGCAAAATGATACCTTTATCGCCGTTCAATCAAAGGCTCACCGAGGGAGATGGGGCTGTAGCAGTCATCATCGGATGTTTCCGGCAACCCCTCACACCAATCTATTGCACAGCATCACCATTATAAACCCATGAAAGGCTTTCTCAATTTCTCTCCCCGTCATCATCAGCCACACCAGATATTTATTGACTGCCTGTTATACTCAGGACACTCTGCCAGATGCAGGGAAAGAAAAGTTCAGGAGAGATTTCTGAGGGATTGTGAAAAGGGGCACATCTGTACCTTAGAAGTTATCTGCCTCTGAAATGAGTCTCGAGGGAAAGGAGACAAACGCCGTGGCTTTGATAAAGAAAAGTGGTCCAGACCAATGAGCACCACCAGACTGCTCTGCGTGCAATTTTGGCAGAGTGCAGAAAAATGATGCCATCATAATTATTCAACTGCATGATAACCAGATCGACACGCTACATCCATATCCCACTCACCGCCCTCCCCCACAGCCTCCTGCTTCTCCCCTAGCACCGCCAATACAAGCCAGCGGGCAACATGTTTCCGCAATCCTGTGTCCCCATTTAGTCATGAAAATGTGAAGACTGAATGTATCACTGTTCTCAAGTCAAGAAGATCTACACTTTTGAAAAAGGCTCGTCTGTCTCCAAAATCAGTTGCATGGAGAAGTAAAACAAATGCAGAACTTTTACGGAGAAAAGACAGAACTCTATGGACCCCAAATCTCCACATGCCTTTTTTAATGAGCACGAGAAAATGATGGGAACATCATTGTTCTACAAATGCTCTGAGTCACTCAGCAATGTGAAGCCTTTATCCGTTTTGTTTTGTTTTTCTGAGCATTTCTTTAAATTTCTTTCCACCTCCTAATCACTGAGCATCATTACTAGCAAAATATTAAAATTCATCTGCTACTTATTTGTGCAAGAAAATTTTAAGGAAAATTATTCAATATTTTGAATCGGGGGAATTTATATATTTGACATACACCACTTCTGTGTCCGGGCTTCCTAGGTGGCACAGCGGTAAAGAATCCACCTGCCAATACAAGAGAAGCAAGAGACACAGGTTCAATCCCTGGGTCAGAAAGATACTCTGGAGGAGGAAATGGCAACCCACTCCAGTATTCTGCCGGGGAATCCCCTGGACAGTGGAGCCTGGTGGGCTACAGTACACAGGGTCACAAAGAGTCGGACACAACATGCGCACACTTCTGCATTGAGTTTCTGTGCCCTAGAGAAAGTAGGACTCTGTCCCCATTTAGAGTGAAGAGCCTAAAAGAAACCAAACAACAATCTCATCATCCCTAAGGATGAGAACACTGAGCCCAGGAAGGCGCAGAGCCATCCCAGTCACAATACCGTGACCCTAAGACCCCACTCTGGGTTTCCTGGGCACCAAGCCAGCTGGAAGTTTCCCTCCCCTACAAAGTGTTGCACCCAAGCCCACTTCTCACAGGAATAGTGGATATCCTCCCTGCTCCCCCCACCCCTGGCAGAGGAGCTGCCACTCCCCAGGGGCCCCAGGTCTCCAGGGGCTAAGCAACTGGTGCTCCCAGAAAACTCCCAGTAACAGCTGGAGCAGGAAACCTGGACCCCCTGTGTCAGGCAGTAAGGGCTCCCTTGCCTCCCATTGGATCACGCTCACCCTTGCCTCTGAAATGAGACAGACCCTGGCCGTCAGAATGCAAAACCCGCTGCGCACGCCGCAGAGCCCATCCAACCATGGGTCTTTGCAGGGATGATGGGAGGATGGTGTGGACCGTGCTTTGCATGCCCCCTTATCCCACCCTCACTCCCAGAGAAGTCTAGCTCTTAACCTGCACCCTGTGACATTGTGGGATGGGCACCACTCTTGCTGTGTAACAGATGGCTGGACACCCAGAGGGGACCCCTCTGTGTGGCCACGGTGATACTCACAGGGCCTACTATGGCATGCCGAATCAGTTAGCAGCAATAGATGGGAAGAAAACCCACCACCCATCTCCCAATCTGCTATCTTGCTATCACTTACTTCACAATACTTCTGTGTAGCAGGTAACACATACATTTCTGAGGGTCCTCCAGAGAACCAGAACCTATGGGAGATATATACATACATAGAAAGAGAAAGAGGCAGAAAGAGATTCATCACATGGAGTAGGCCCACACAATTATGGAGGCTGGGAAGCCCCAAGATCTGCAGGCAAACTGGATATCCAGCAGGTCTGACGGTATAAGTTCCAGTCAAAAGCCAGCCACCTCAAAACCCAAGAGGAGCCCACTTTTCAGTTCCAATCTGAAGGCAGGAAAAAAAAAAATCAGTGTTTCAGTTCAAATAGACAGAAGTTCCCTCTTAGCCTTTTTGTTCCACTGAGATCTTCAGCAGATTGGATGAGGCCCACCCACCTTAAAGAGGGCAATCTACTTTACTCAGTAATAATCTAAATATTAATCTCATGCAGAAATATCCTTCCCAGGTGGTGCTAGTGGTAAAGAATCCACCTGCCAATGCAGGAGATGTAAGAGACACAGGTTTGATCCCTGGGTCAAGAAGATGCCTCAGAAGGGCATGGCAACCCACTCCAGTATTCTTGCCTGAAGAATCTCATGAAGAGAGGAGCCTGGGATGTGTGTGTGGAGGGTGGGGGAAGGGGTGTTATAGTCCACAGCATCACGAAGAGTTGGACATGACTGAAGTGACTGAGCATGCATGGATACACTCAGATGTAACATTCAACCAAGTATCTGGACACCCTATGGCCCAGTCCAGCTGGCACATAAAATTAGCCCCCACAGTAACAAATAGTACAGTCATCCATGGGTGGCCCAGGGGAGGTTATTTAACGTTTGAAGTTCCTTAATGGAGATACACAGGCTTCCCCAGTGGCTCAGCAGTAAAAAAAAAAAAAAAAAACCCCCTGTAATGCAGGAGATGCAGGAGACACAGGTTTGATCCCTGGGTTGGGAAGGTCCTTGGAGGAGGACATGGCAACCCACTCCAGTATTTTTGCCTGAAGAATCCCAAGGACAGAGGAGCCTGGCTGGTCCATAGGGTCACGAAGAGTCAGACGCGACTGAAGCCGCTGAGCACATGTGCACGTGATGGGATCAAGCAGTCAGGCAGTTAGCGTTTGAAATAGGCTCATGAACATCCCACACCCAACGATTCCTGACAAGCATTCCAGCCAGCTTAACCTCAGAGCCACACTAATCATTTTGGTTCATTAGTATAATGAATGTCGGAAAATATTTTTGTTGCTAAACTGAATGCTGCTGTTCAAGAAGCATGGACTGGCTAAAAGACATCGCAGGCATTCTCACCCATGTGTGAGTGGAGGAGAAGAATCCACCGAGCCCGGTAGCCCATGCCTTTCAGAGTAGCTCCCAGGCCTTGGGATTCCATCAGTGCTTACGGAGGTCTGTCACCTGGTCCCAGCTAGACAGTTAGCTGAAGGCTCTGCTCAAGCGTTGCTCCATCCATCCATCCCAAGTATGCAAAGTGCACAGAAGAAAGCCCAAGAGACAGGGAGCTGGGACGACACAGAACTTACAAAACTAGGTGGAGCAGGGGTGCGGGGAGGCATATCCTTCACCTGTTTGTAAATGATAGAAGGGATTGCTATCAACCCAAAAGAACTTAAAATAGCGATGACCTAATTGGCTTGGATGTCTGCAACACCGTTCATTCCCTGCTCTCTCTCCTAAACCACCCTGTTCACCTGCCACTCTCAATGCTGTGCTCTCCTCCTTAAGGAACAGAATCAGGATTCAAAACCACTTTGACAAAAACTAGAATAGGGACTGTGGTTCACAAGACGAAACTTCACCTAGGTAAATGTAAAGTCCCATGATGAAGGTTACACACCGTCTGCTGCCAAATTGCAGGGTGGGTTGGAAAGTGGGGTTTGCGGCCGATTTGCATCATAATCTGTGAATGGTGACTTAATAGAAGTTTATCGCGTCAACGGTGAGGACACTCAGGGAAAAGCATTAAGTGTTTCGATGACACCTAAAGATCTGGGGAAAGAGCAATTTCACAGCACTCTGCTCTGGTCAAACCACATCTGGAATATGGCGATAAAATCTGGGTACCATATTTTTAAAGTCATTTTGGAATACATCCAGAGGAGAGTGACCAGGAAAATAAGCAAGTCTTAACATTATAAATTCCGTTTAGACAAAGAATTCATGAGATTTATCTTGGAGGAGAGACAACAAAGGGAAGAGGTACTTAGACATCAAACAGCTGAAGGCTTGTTATAAGGAGAGCATTTTGTAGATGAGGAGATGGACAACAGATGCTTGCCTAAACTGAATAACGAGTTAAGCGTCCAGCAATGGCAAGTACTGGATATGAGATAATTGCTGCCTTATGCAGTAGGTACTATTGCCACCATCATCATCACCACGCATCCTTATCCTTACCATCATCCTTATCCTCTCATTACCAGCATCGTCAGATCCCTGTTTCACACATAAGGCATAAGAACTGAGAAAAGCCAACTAAGTCACTCCATAGCAGGTTGCTCATTAAAAAGTCACTTCCAACACTGCCATTCTATTATGTTTAAGGATCCAAGAAGCAATCTCTTCTCTTTTCTCCCTGAATGGAGAGAAGAGAAGGGGAGTCAGGCTACCCCCAGGTCTCACATTGCTTCTTCGACATTAGGCAGACTTACGGGGTCCAGGCCCCAGCCTACTAGTCACCATCAGGCGTCCTTAGCATGTTGTTTCCCCTCAAGTCTTTAGCGCCTCACCTGTGAGATGAAATTACCAAGGAACTCCTCATGGAGTTCTGTGCAGATTGACTGAGCTAAGGCAGTTGCTAATATGCCAGTAAATACACGAGAAATGTTAGCTAATTACCATCCACCTTGAACTTGCTGAGAACCATGTGGACACAGATGTGGTTCCCATTCATAGAGCTTATAATCAAGATACAAAGCCCTCTTCTTCCAGGAAGAAAACAAATTGAGGGTCTAGAAAACTCTCCAGGGGTTGTTCAGGCCTAGAAATCTCAAGGGGAGTGGTTTTTCATTCCAGATCCTCAGCCTCCAAGCAGCTTCCTCCCAAAGCCGATCCACTTGAAAACAGCTGCTGCGGGGTTCTCCGCTCGGTTTCCCTTCTCCCACTTTATGAAAGGAAGGCACCCTTCCTACCCACCCAAACCGTCAGTGTGCTGCTCGATTCCAGGTATGAAAGTCCCCAGGGTACCAGACGAAACAGCAAGGTTGAAACACTGGACTGTGTGGTGACTGGAACTTCCCTGGCGCTCTAGAGGCTATGAGTCCACCAGCCAGTGTAGCTGTCTCCAGACTACAGTCTGAAGATGGGCCCTCGGCCGTGAGAGCTCAGAGTCCTAACCACTGGACTGCCAGGAAATTCCTCTACTACTTCCTTTTAAACATTGAAACTATACCATTTTCTCTTTGAACTCATTTCTCTGTAATACTTTAAAATAATTTTATGATCTAATACTTTGCCTTTTAAAGTACTTTAAATCGTCTTATACTCCTCAGCAACACAAAGCAACATAAAGTTGGTTGGGACATAGGTTCGATCCCTGGTTCGGGAAGATTCCACATGTTACAGTGCAGCTAAGCCCGCACCCCACAAGTGCTGAAGCCTGAGGGCCTAGAGCCCGTCCTCCACAACAGGAGAAGCCCCCGCCATGAGAAGCCTGTGCTCGGCAACCGGATGGGGGCCCCACCCCCCAGCCCCCCCGAGTGTGCCTTATGATGGAGCTTCAAGAAATGTCACTCTGCAGGATTTCCCTTTATCCTCATTTCCCAAAATCATCCTCCAGCTTCCCCCTACCATCGCCCTCTGCGGGTTCCACTGTCTGGGTTCCAGCCCTTAAATGCATCAAAAACAAAAACAAGCCAGCGATGTCAGGCAGCCTTCCGCAGCCGCCCCTCCCCACGCTCTGATTCAGAAGTGCCATTATCGAAAGGTAACAGGTTTCTTCTATATTCTTACTCCCCATTTGGGGCAGGAAAAAAAAAACAAACCCATGAAGTGAGCTTTCTCAAGGATGTTTAACTTGAAATGTTCCGTGCCTTAAAATTTAGGTCTCCATTTCAGAAATGATTCAGCCTCAGATGAAAGGGAAAGTTATGAAACACCATACACGTCAAATCTCCATATACCTTTTCCTCCTAATGCAGCAAAATGATACCTTTATCGCCATTCAATCAAAGGCTCACCGAGGGAGATGGGGCTGTAGCAGTCATCATCGGATGTTTCCGGCAACCCCTCACACCAATCTATTGCACAGCATCACCATTATAAACCCATGAAAGGCTTTCTCAATTTCTCTCCCCGTCATCATCAGCCACACCAGATATTTATTGACTGCCTGTTATACTCAGGACACTCTGCCAGATGCAGGGAAAGAAAAGTTCAGGAGAGATTTCTGAGGGATTGTGAAAAGGGGCACATCTGTACCTTAGAAGTAAGTTATCTGCCTCTGAAATGAGTCTCGAGGGAAAGGAGACAGACGCCGTGGCTTTGATAAAGAAAAGTGGTCCAGACCAATGAGCACCACCAGACTGCTCTGCGTGCAATTTTGGCCGAGTGCAGAAAAATGATGCCATCATAATTATTCAACTGCATGATAACTAGATCGATACGCTACATCCATATCCCACTCACCGCCCTCCCCCACAGCCTCCCGCTTCTCCCCCAGCACCGCCAATACAAGCCAGCGGGCAACGTGTTTCCGCAATCCTGTGTCCCCATTTAGTCATGAAAATGTGAAGACTGAATGTATCACTGTTCTGAAGTCAAGAAGATCTACACTTTTGAAAAAGGCTCGTCTGTCTCCAAAATCAGTTGCATGGAGAAGTAAAACAAATGCAGAACTTTTACGGAGAAAAGACAGAACTCTATGGACCCCAAATCTCCACATGCCTTTTTTAATGAGCACGAGAAAATGACGGGAACATCATTGTTCTACAAATGCTCTGAGTCACTCAGCAATGTGAAGCCTTTATCCGTTTTGTTTTGTTTTTCTGAGCATTTCTTTAAATTTCTTTCCACCTCCTAATCACTGAGCATCATTACTAGCAAAATATTAAAATTCACCTGCTACTTATTTGTGCAAGAAAATTTAAAGGAAAATTATTCAATATTTTGAATCGGGGGAATTTATAAATTTGACACACACCACTTCTGTGTCCGGGCTTCCTAGGTGGCACAGCGGTAAAGAATCCACCTGCCAATACAAGAGAAGCAAGAGACACAGGTTTGATCCCTGGGTCAGAAAGATACCCTGGAGGAGGAAATGGCAACCCACTCCAGTATTCTGCCGGGGGAATCCCCTGGACAGTGGAGCCTGGTGGGCTACAGTACACAGGGTCACAAAGAGTCGGACACAACATGCGCACACTTCTGTATTGAGTTTCTGTGCCCTAGAGGAAGTAGGCCTCTGTCCCCATTTGGAGTGAAGAGCCTAAAAGAAACCAAAAAACAATCTCATCATCCCTAAGGATGAGAAGACTGAGCCCAGGAAGGCTCAGAGCCATCCCAGTCACAATACCGTGACCCCAAGACCCCACTCTGGGTTTCCTGGGCACTAAGCCAGCTGGAAGTTTCCCTCCCCTACAAAGTGCTGCACCCAAGCCCACTTCTCATGGGAATAGTGGATATCCTCCCTGCTCCCCCTACCCCTGGCAGAGGAGCTGCCACTCCCCAGGGGCCCCAGGTCTCCAGGGGCTAAGCAACTGGCGCTCCCAGAAAACTCCCAGTAATAGCTGGAGCAGGAAACCTGGACCCCCTGTGTCAGGCAGTAAGGGCTCCCTTGCCTGCCACTGGATCATGCTCACCCTTGCCTCTGAAATGAGACAGACCCTGGCCATCAGAATGCAAAACCAGCTGCGCACGCTGCAGAGCCCGTCCGGCCATGGGTCTTTGCAGGGATGATGGGAGGATGGTGTGGACCGTGCTTTGCATGCCCCCTTATCCCACCCACCAACCCCCCACTCGGCCACCCTCGTCCCCCTGCTTCTCTAACACTGATGGGACTTCTGAGCTTGAGCTAGGTTGGAGTTTAAGTCTGGGAAAGCAGAAAAAAGAAAGCTGGATGGCTGCAGAAAAGATCAAGTGCCTCCAAGCATGGCAGTGCTCTTGGCTCTAAGTTTGGTGGTAACCTGAAATGTTTTTAGGTTATTCTGGTGTCAAGGGAAGGCTCACAACAATCCAGCATCTTTGCACATCGTGGCCTGGATGACAGTGCTGGGAGGTGAAACAAACAGGCACAAACACCCCCACTCCCCACAAGAACAACTGCATTGGGGGAAGGGCAGTGAAGGAGCCAGGCCTCTGAGGGTGGGGCCCCTGAGGGTGACCTCTGTGTTTCTGCCACTCATGAGTGCAACTCTGCAACTGATTCCTGGCTACATAAATGCAGACATCTCTTGTCCAAAGGACCCTGGGGGGCAATTTCCTCTCCTCTGGGCTCTGACTACAGATCTGGAGTGTTTGAGGCTCTAAGAGAAACTGCCAGGCTATTATGTAGGCCCAGAGGAAACAGACTATCCACTTAGGTCCCCTGTTTCCATAAGGAAGTACAAAATTCTAGAGCATTCTTCCTGTCCCCAGCCCCAACAACCCTGGTAACTACCCTGGGGGATGGCATTTGGATCACGTGCCCAATGCAAGAAGGAGCAACAAACAGAAAAACCCACCACTCTGCCAATACAGTCTTACTTACACACCATAATCACACACCCTGTACTAGTTCTAAAACATATATACAGTAAATCTAAAAGAGCAAGATAAAAATAAGTAGGAAAAGTAGTTCTAGATTTCCCCCTTCACATCTTGAATCATTTTCTTTCAAATACAACATCAGAAAGCATCGATTTAGCTATGATTCTGTGCCTGGAGAAGGTGCAATAGACCACGCATTTCTCTGAGTGTCTGAAATGATCGGCCAAAGCAGAAGAAATAAAGGTCTGGTAGGACAACCTGAAAAGGGTTCGAGTCTTCCAAGAGACTCTCCTTCACCCTGCCATGGATGGTGAAGAGGAACCCTTCTGACTTGAAGAGAGCCACATGTGTGATTTCCTCTGTTTCTTGCCATTTCGAGAGATGTCAGATGTGGTTGTGATTTTTATGCTTTGCTCTGTTCCACATTCTCCATGTGTTGCTCATTTTTTTTTTTTTTTTTTTTTTTT
>SJYX01004665.1:43046-90027 GCA_006410675.1 Oreotragus oreotragus
TTTCTTTTTTCATGTGTTGCTTTTTTTTTTTTTTTTTTTTTTTTTTTTACCATTTGCTTTGGGTTTCATGCCATTCTGTCACATTTCCTCTGCATTCCTTTTCCTGGGCTTTTACTCCCACCTCAAGCTGCTGGTTCATTTCAGAGCATCTTGTTACATGATTAAGACAGAGAAAGGGAGCCACTCTTCAAAGCACAGGATGGAGAGGGGGACCACAGAAGGCATCTCACAGGCTGTGATGTGCTTACAGAATGAGAGGTGAGTGGGTTTTTTTTTAAGACTACCACTACCTCTAACATCTCTGGGGAGCTTGGAGCGTGAGAGCAGCACTGCAGAGGGAGAAAAAGTGTGGCTGAGGCTTAGAACCAGCCAGGATTCCAGACCTCGGGCCATTCTTTCAAACGCATACTCGCTGTCTGCTTTTTGCAGGATGCTGTGTCTTTGGCTGCAGCCCTCCATGCTAATCAGGGAAGATGAGGACCACTAGGATCACTGCAAGGGTTCAGAAAGGGCCCCATTCAGTTTGTCAAGGAACCCAGCTCACAGCCGAGGTCCTCCTCAACAGGCCCTATTTGAAAGTGAAAGGGAAAGTTGCTCAGTCCTGTCCGACTCTTTGCGACCCCACGGGCTATACAGTCCATGGAATTCTCCAGGCCAGAATACTGGAGTGGGTAGCCTTTCCCTTCCCCAGGGGATCTTCCCAACCCAGGGATAGAACCCAGGTCTCCCGCATTGCAGGCGGAGGATCTTTACCAGCTGAGCCACCAGGGAAGCCCAACCCTATTTGAATCCACTCGGAAATCTTTCCTTTTAAGGATTTTTTCTGTTTGTTTAATGTGGATCTTTTTTTTTTTTAAGTCTTTATTGAATTTGTTACAACATTGTTTCTGTTTTATGATTTGGTTTTGTGGCCACATGGTATGTGGTGTCTTAGCTCCCCAACCAGAGAGCGAACCCACATCCCCTGCACTGGAAGGCAAAGTCTTAACCACTGGACTGCCAGGAAGTTCCCCCAGACCCCTGTCGAAGAGGATTCTTTCTGCCATTGCCTCCGTCTAGACCTTGACCATAACCTTCCACCTTCCTCCGATCCAGGGGTCTGCAGGCTCACCCCACACGCTGATCATCCAGCACCACAGCTTCTGCCAGCTAACTGCCTTCTTAAGTTAACCCCCTTCTGTTTCTTCTTTTCCCTTACTAACCACCATGGGCTCCCCACTGGTGACAGGGGCGATTCCCTAAATTTCTCTCTCCTGCCCTGTATGGTGTCTAAAGAAGACCAAGATATCTTCACCAATGCCTGTGACCAAGTGGGTTCTCCCACTGGAGCTGGGGTGAGGAGGGCCTGACCTTCTGTCAGGACTGAATCAGGACTTACGGAGTGGTTTGTAGTTGGAAAAGGAGCTTTCTAAATGAGCACTCGAGCACCATCATAGTCTGACCCAATCCACCTTGCATGTCTGGTGGCCAATCCTCCTCACATCCTGTTCCCCTCACCCCCTGTCTCCAGCCACAGTGGACATCAGACCAAGACTGAGGCACATTTTTGCCTTTGCACACGCTGTTCCCTGGACCTGGAGTTCCTCTAACCACCGGCTCACATGGCTGAGCTCTCCCTGCTCCTCTGCCTCCCTTGGAGCCCGCTCCTCCCAGGGGCCTTGGGGCTGGTGTCTGTCCTTTTGACACGCTCATCACACCACGACAGTTGTTCAGTCCCCTCCCTTGAGACTGTCTGGATACAGGAACTCCACTCATCCCATCTATCAAGGTGGTAGCCAGCTCGGTGCCCAGCAAGACTCACAACGATAGAACTAAACTGGAAGAGGGATGCCGAGATTCTGCTCTTTCTTGCTGTTGCTGCTGGAGCCATCCTGCCTGCCCTCCTCTTCCGCATCCCGCCCGCCCGGCTGTGGGGCAGCCCCTCATCCCCTTGCTACCCCCAGGCCTCCTCCCTCGTAGACTCCGGACCGCTCCGTGACTCTGGCGGCTGTGATTTACAACTGCATTTAGCTGAATCTAATCAGAAGTGTGAATACTCCCCTTCTATCTGGCACACATCATCAGAGCTCTAATTATTCACACATTTTGGCAAGCGTTCTGGTGTTCCCTTACCAAGCTCCTAATCCCAGCAGATCAGTTAAAATAAATGAAAGAGAGAATCAAAAGGCACTTTAAAAATTCAACTGTTCTCCAAATGAGTTTGAACAGGCTCCAGATAACTAGTGGTTGCAGCTGACTGGCATTTAAAATATAAGAACCCTTCGGCCCAACCCCCACCCCAAGTCCCTTCCTGTATACCCCCTGCATATAAAAACATGATTCTCCCCTATTTAAGAGAAACATTGGAGAGCAGGGGCCTGACATGTTTTCAATGATCTGCATGAAAAAAAAAAAAAAAAAGAAAATAAGATCATCTCCCCAAGATCCAATCAGTGCCAAAAGCAGTTCTGCTGTTTTCCACATAGGTAAGACGACACCAACACAGGCCTAATGATCACAACTTTCCGCAGGCACCTATTACAGAGCTCCCCAAGCTCAGGAAGTCATTACAGCAAAAATGAAAGCCACGGACCAAGCTCGGGATTTGAGAAAAGTTTTCAGATGCACAACGCTCTCGTGAACGCAAACACATGCAGCCAGTACAGGCCTGGCATCTGCAGGTTTAAGGAAAGCTATATGTGAGGCTTCCCACACTCCCGCCCTTGCTGCTGGCCTGGATTTCTCTCCCCACAGATCCTCAAGTCTTGCAAAGGGCCTGGTCCCTGCCGCCCCCCACCCTCCACCGCCCCCTGACCCTCAAGTCTAGTGCCTTTAGCCCCTTCCACTCTTTGTTCAACTGTCTCCTTTGAAAAGACCTTCCCTGGCCGCCCCACTTAAGACAGCAGGCACTCTGGGTCCCCTTCCTACTCTCTCTTCCCCTCGGCACATGGACTATGACACCTTATGCATTTTACTCAGGTGTTCATCATCGGCCCCTCCCCCCCCAGAATGCAGGGATTCTCGACTCTTCTGGCCGCTACTGCCTGGAGCAGCAGCACCCAGCGTGTAGTGGGCGCTCAATAACTCTGTTCATCAAAGAGTGAACTCCTCCTGACGCCCTGTGTGGGTCTTTGAAACCCAGCCCCAGAAACCTGCCATCTCATCCTTACCCGCCTCGTGTCTGAGCAGGCTGGCCTCGTGTCTGAGCAGGCTGGCTGTCGGGGAAGACGCCAAGTGCAGGATCAGAAACGTGAGATTTGGCGGGGGGGCTCACCCGTCCTGATTTCTTGACTTGGTTTTGTTCCTCACATGCTGGGAAACCTGACTTCTGTCCTCGTAGTGTTAAGACCAGGAGAGTATACCAAGAAAAACTATCTTCCGCTATTGCTAGAAAAAGCGAAGGAAGTGAAAGTTAATTGCTCCTTCGTGTCCAACTCTTTGCGACCCCATGGACTGCAGCCCACCAGGCTCTTCTGTCCATGGAATTCTCCAGGCAAGAATACTGGTAGTCATTCCCTGGGTCACTCCAGGGGATCTTCCCGACTCAGGGATCAAACCCAGGTCTCCCCCAGTGTAGGCGGATTCTTCACCAGCTGAGTCACCAGGGAAAGTTCACATAAAAGCACAGGCAAGAGAGAACCTGGCAAAGCGGAAGGCACTCTCCACATGCAAGAGGACACTGTTCTCCAAAGACAGGGCAGTGCTGTCAGTCTGACTCTTCCCAAAGCCAAGTGTGCTTTTGGATACAGAATGGAACAAGTGCGTCAAACCATGGTTACATGTAAGGGTAACACTGAGCCCCTTCAACCCACCCTTCCGCTTTGGGTTGGAAGGAGGGGACATATGTATACATATGGCTGGTTCACTTCCTTATACAGAGGAAACCACCATAACACTGTAGAGCAACTACACCCCAGTTAAATACGAAACAAAACACCTTTGCGTGAGAGTTGGGGTGGCAGCAAAGAGGAGAGAGCATTACCGAACTTCTGCTACTGCAACTGGGGCTTCCCTAGCCTCATCTCTCTGAGAGGCTGGAGGTAACTGCATGCTTCTTGAGGCAGGAGCATGACCCCTTGGGCACATAAGCGGGTATGTGCAGTGGCTGATCAAGAAGCTAGATTGAAAGCACAGATTAAGGTTTGAAAATTCTGATTATTTGGGACCTTCTCATCTGAGCCCTACTTTTAGTAGCAGGGGGTGAACTTTAAATTCGAGCTGTGGGTGTTTTTTCTTCCCCGCAATGGTTATTCATAGGAGAGAAGGTTGTTTAACATTGAGCAGGGCTGTGCCCCTGCTCCCTCCCAGGTGCCCTGGGTAACTGAGAGACTTTTGTTACTAGGGTCGGCACGAGACCAAGGAAAATATCACCCCCACTTGTCTATTTATATAAAATACTTGAGCCATTCATATGTCTTTGCGTTGGGGGTAACAGCCACACAGCGTAGATGTTGATGTTTCATGCATGTGAAATAACACAGTAGAAACCTACTTTAAAAAATGACTTTTCTTCAGTGTCACCATGGAAACCAGCCAACATAATCTCTCCACACCTAACTCTGGGGGTGGGGGTAAGGAATAACAGTGACTCGTAGGGGGGAAATCAAAACATCGAAAATGCTCATAAATTCTGTTCTGTGCCAAAACGTTTAACATGAGACATTTTTCCTCTGCTTTGGGCTGGATGTCAACCTGTGATGTCTACTTTTTGAACTTTGTTTGATTTTTCAAAACTAAAAAAAAAAAAAATCCAATTGGGAAGCTTAGTGAAGTTCCTATCAAGAAACGAATCACTTCAAGGCCTACATAAGAGCCTTCAGCCTGTTCCTGTCAGTGGACTTGAGTCGGAGGCTACAGAGAAAGGAGAGACAGCAGCTGGTGGGACTGAAGGGTCAAGGGTTGGAGAGGGCAGTGGGGATGTGGGGAGCTTGTTAAAAGAGGAAGAAAGTGAGGGTCAGTCCCAATTGTGCTTGTCATTCTGATCATGGCTCTAGTCTCCACAGTACCCAGATCCTGGCATTTTCTTCACCCTGCATCCCATATAAGCTTTTCAGGAAGGTGGCTCTTTATTCGCTGAGTCAACCTGAGGCCCACTATACTTTTCAAGAGCTATAGAAAGAATACTCTGTCGGAATCGGACTACTAGTAAATTTGGAAAATATATGTATGCCCAAACCTAGACTCTGAAGGGAAAGATTAAAGAAAGCAGGGATTTCCCAGATGTTTGTTTCTTTGAAAGTCATTCATGGTTTAAGAGGACAAGTTTTGGACTTTCCTGGTGGTCCAGTGGTTGGTAAAGAATTCGCCCGCCAGTTCAGGGGACATGTCTTCCATCCCTGGTCTGGGAAAACCCCACCTGCCGTGGAGCAACTAAACACGTGTGCCATAGCTACTCAGCCTCAGCACCTTAGAGCCCCTGCTCCACCCCAAGAGAGGCCACCAGGATGGGAAGGCCACGCGCTGCACCTGGAGAGTAGCCCCACTCGCCACATCTAGAGAAAGTCTGGGAGCAGCTACAAAGACCGACCGCAGCCCAAAATAAATAAACAAAACTTAAAAAAAAAGAATACAAGTTTCTAAGCAATGATTTCCCTTGATTCTCAACTAAAAGTGCTCTTGGTGCAGATGAGAAATTGGTGACAAAGATCAGTTCTGCCAGGTAAAGGACCATTTTATTTTGAAATCAAATGTTTTACTCTGTGAAAGTCACTAAGTTGTGTCCAACTCTTTTATACAGTCTATGGAATTCTCCAGGCTAGAATACTGGAGTGGGCAGCCTTTCCCTTCTTCATGGGATCTTCCCAACCTAGGGATCAAACCCAGGTCTCCTGCATTGTGGGTGGATTCTTTACCAGCTGAGCCACAAGGAAAGCCCAAGAATACAGGAATGGGTAGCCTATTCCTTCTCCGGTGGATCTTCCTGACCCAAGAATTGAACTGGGGTCTCCTGCCTTGCAGGCAGATTCTTTATCAACTGAGCTATCAGAAGAGCCCAATCAATGATTTCCCTTGATTTTCAACCAAAGTGCTCTTGGTGGAGATGAGAAATTGGTTACAAAGATCAGTTCTGCCAGGTAAAGGACTGTTTTATTCTGAGTCTTGGATGACTGGTTCAAAGAGGAAGCTGATTTCAAATCACACGATCCTTTCCATTTATTTATTTCAGAATTTTAACTTCAGGATTTGCTACCCATATATCCTTCCTATTTTCATGGTTGAGTTTTTTGGCAGAGGCTATTTCTTCTCCTGCCCTATCACATTACATTTCTTTCTGGTCAGTGGATTTTATTTAAGTCCCTGGAACTACATCTCAGTTCTCAAGACTGTTCCCTATCCCTCCAAACATCCTAGTAATAACAGTGCTTTTAGTCTATTATAATACAATGTGAAATCAGAATCTGTTTTCAAAGGAATTAGTAGACCTTCCAAGAAAGGTTATTTAACCAAGTAGTAGAAAGAGTAGAAAACTAAAGACTGTAGTTAGAAGTCACGTTCAGGCTAATTCTCATGCTTTGTTAATGTTCCTCCCAACATTTGCTCTGATCTCTCAATCACAGTTACACAGACTGCACACTTGGGGGAAAAGAATATGTTCCTTAAAAAAATAACAGAATCAACTTTTTTCACTAAGAACATAAATCCTGAGAGCCGGGCAGAAAGTCTGAGACAAAATACTGTAATGAAATCCAGAGGAGCGGGTTATGGTGAAGACTGCCTCTCACAAGCAGCCCCATGAGACCTGACTTAGCTGCTTTAGCGTTATTGATCTCTATCCGATCATTCTGCTGCCCAGCCTGGTCACGATACGTGTGTGTGTGAGCCTGTGCACTGTTGTGCCAGACTCTCTGCAACCCCATGAACTGTACAGCCTGTCAGCCTCCTCTGTCCATGGGATCTCCCAGACAAGGATCCTGGGGTGGGTTGCCATTTCCTTCTCCAAGGGATCTTTCCGACCCAGGCATCGAACCTGTGTCTCTTGCATCTCCTGCATTGGCAGGTGGGTTCTTTACCAGCTGAGCTACGGGGGAAGCCCCACAGATACACAGATTCCAAAGAAGCACGTCTTTGCTATTGCAGGGAAGCCCCTATCCCACTGCTGGAGACAGACAAGGCACTGTCTATCCCTGAAGGAGATCACATACCACCAGGGGTCATACCTCATTTTCCTCTTTCCATTTCTCAGCTCTTAACAGTCACCTTGCCTTGAAGTATAAGCGTACCCTCTCCCACACATTCCTCCCTGAGTTCCTGGCTCTGAGCATATACACTTACAAATGCAGAACAGGGAGGTATGTATCTTTATCAGCAATTACTGAGCAGGAACATTAAAAAAAATAATATTCAGTGGCATGAAAAAAATATAGTATGATAGAAGGGGGAGAGGGAAATTACATGGGGAGGGCAGATAAACATGCACAGCGTGGATAAAAATGCAAAAGTGTATTATAATTTATTCATTAAATCCAGCACAGGAGAACAACGTTCTCTCAGAAACACCCAGCAGAGGGCCAAACTTTCAGGACATTCCTCTTTCTTGGCGGAGCTTCAAGCGCGGTGTCAGTGGGGTCCCAGGGTGCCTGGTGTTGGTCTTGCTACAATCCAGGGCCACCCTCTTGCCCAGAGTGGTTTGTGCAGCTGGCTCAGATGGTGGTTCACAGAGACTTCCTGCACCCAGCTCCTGCCTGGGGTCCCAGGAGGCAGCACCTCTGGGCTCTGGACCCCACTGTGTCTGGAAGCAGCTGTGACCTTGAGCAAGTCCTTCGGCCTTCCTGGTCTTCAGCTTTTTCATTTCTTGGGAAAGTACTGACTTGGGTCACCCCTCTATCCCAAACTGGCAGTGAGGAAGCAGTAAGATGACGCACAGGAGAATGTTGTGAAAATGTCAGGTCAAACACAAGTGCTTGATTCACTCATACCCGAGGGAACTGACCCCCCACAGCAGGTTTCTGCTCTCCACTCTTTGTTCCCATTCTCGCCCCAGTTTTTCTGCCCTCCCAGATAGTCCTGTCTTGTGTGCACCGGCGTCATGGCAGAAGCAGTCAGCACCTGGCGGGCAAGGCGGCTGGATGCAATCAAAGGCTGTTTTTGGGAAAGGGAGGGCTTCTAGTACGTGAAGCCAACTGTCTTAGAGCTTGGAGAACCCCAGAGGAGACTCAGTCTTTACTGAGGGTCAGCGTCCACCAGCCCCAGCAGGGTAGGGACTCCTGACCTAACTGCTGCTCTCCAACCCGGGGTACTTGGGGTCTATGCTAGGAGGGCCACCATGGGAATTAGCCTGAGGGATCCAGGAGCCATGGAGACCCGAGAGCCCCACAGCCAACCCTGCAATTTCCTGGTACCTCCAGCTCTTACCAGGTGTCAACCTGTCAGTGGGGTTTTCTTCTGTGTCTGTTTTTAATTTCCCACTGAATGCCTCGCTCTTGTGGACACAAGGACACTCAGGTAAATAAAGACACAGATGCCCAGAGTCTTGCCACTCAACTTAGCAGGCAGGGCACGCTCACCTGCTTTGACTATTCCCCACCTGCACTCCTAGGCCCTTATTAAGTATGTGTAGTCATTTAAATCCTCACCATGACCCTATGGGTGAGCTACTCTCAACTTGCTCATTTTATAGATGATAAATTTAGGGGTACAGAAGGAAGGTGACTTCCCAGGTGGCACCAGAGGTAAAGAATCTGACTGCCAATGCAGGAATGCAATAGACGTGGCTTCAATCCCTGGGTTGTGAAGATCCCCTGGAGAAGGGGCAACTTACTCCAGTATTCTTGCCTGGAAATCCCAAGGATAGAGGAGTCTGGAGGGGCTACAGTCTGTGGGGTCGCAAAGAGTCGGACACGACTTAACGCACACCCATACCACATGGGGGAAGGTAACTTGCCCACAGGGTCTGGCTCC
The DNA here is from genome assembly GCA_006410675.1 of Oreotragus oreotragus. Lineage (NCBI taxonomy): Eukaryota > Metazoa > Chordata > Mammalia > Artiodactyla > Bovidae > Oreotragus > Oreotragus oreotragus. Next base: position 51,924 of record SJYX01004665.1, read on the forward strand.
AGAGTCCACAATCACATGAAACATCACCTCTCAGGATGCTGGGGCAGAGAAGAAAGAGAGATTAAGGAAGAACTTGTTCTAACAAGAGCAGCAGAGACAAGTCAGGAACTCCTGGGGGTGAAAGACTGAACAGCTTAGGATCTTGTCCATAGATTCACAACACCAGCCGCCGGTCCTGTGCCTGGGGGTGAAGGCCTGCCCACACCGCCTCCCAGGCTCTCTCAGGTGTTGTGTGGGCTCCTATTGACTTGGAAGCTGTCAGTGAGCAGGCGGGCCTTGATAAGCATCTGCTGCTATAAACATTCAGGCTCCTCTTTAAGAAAGAAAAGAAAGAGCCCCATTTCCAGCAGCATATAAACCAAGGCAAGGATGACAGCATGGTCCCAGGACGGCCTCAGATCAGCTTTGAGATCTGTGAGCCCAACTGACCAGGCCCTGTAGGTCGGGAGGGGAGAAACAAAGTCTCCAAATGTTCTGGGGGGTGGCAGACCCAGACCTGCTGGAGTTACTCACTGTTCAAACACGTTCAGAAGTGTTTTGAGGCAGTTCGGGTGCCCTGAAACACATCTATTGGTCAATAGCACGCCTAATAAATACGAGCACTGGGAACTGTGCCACAGGGAGAGGTGAGTGGGGCTGTGGACACTGGCCCTGGGTCATTGTAGAAAGTGACAATTCTGCAAGGTACCTCATTCAAGATCCCCTGGAGGAGGAAACGGCAACCCACTTCAGTCCTGTTGCCTGGGAAACCCCATGGACCGAGGAGTCTGGCAGGCTACAGTCCATGGGGTCGAAAGACAGCCAGACACGACTGAGTGGCTGAGCACGCACGTGTGCACCTGATTCCAGGCAGGCTCTCCAGCCTCGCTCTCTTCTACTCCAAGTCCCTCTCGCCATGCCCCTCCAAACCCACATTTAGCTAGCAAGTCATTTGCTGAACATCACACTCTCCATCTCTGCTTGCCGAACTCCTGTTCTGATTATCCTTTAAAAGCCTGTGAGGTCTGTACTGATAACACCGTTTTCATTCTTGATATTGTGTCTTTCCCCTTATCACTCTAGCTAAGCGTTTCTCAGTCGTCTGCTTCCAGTTTCTGTAATAACTGCTGTTTTCTTTACTATTCTGTCTTCTCATTTTATTTGTGCCCTTCTTTTTCTACCTTCTCATCGTGGAACCTAGGTCACTGAGGTTGAACCTTTCTTCTATTCTAATATAAGCATTTAAAATGATCAATTTCTCTCCGACCACTACTTTAGCTGAAACCCACAGATTCTGACACCTAGCACTCTTATTACCATTTAGTTAAAAATAATGTTGAATTTCCCTTGTAATTTCCTCTTTGATCCATATTTAGGAATCTGTTTAATTTCCAAATAGGTGGGGTTTTCCTGGATGTCTCATTGCTGTTGATTTCTAATGAACTTGAAGCTTCACAGCCCCCCTCAGATACTGCCACCCCCTGACTCCCCCCTGGGATCCTTCCTTTCCCTTGGGTCAGAATCAGACCATAAGCTTCATGAGGACACAGGCCATGCTGCTTATTTATGCTGTGTCTCCAGTGATTAGGTCAGTGTCTGCTCCACACAATGTACTCAATAAATACTTGTCAAGCGGCTGATGACATCTTCTTGCATACTTTCCAAGCCCTCTGCAATCATCTATGTAATTGAACTCATTATCCAGGTTCAGGTTGGCCTTACCAAGGAAAGCTCAGGCATAGAAGATCCTTGAATTTTATAGTCTCTCCAGGGCTCGGTCCAGAGCTGACACAAGGTAGGGGCTTTAGTAAAGGACACCTAAGCAATGGTTCTTTATAGGAAATTCTGATCTTCTAATATTGATGGGAGTGTCTGATGAGGCTCTGGATTTAAGGGCCATTGACAGTATAACTGATGGCATATTTAACAGCAGATATTGGCTGGGATAAAGTTAGTATCTCCTGCGGCAATGAGATGCTTCTGCTGGTGATCAAAGGCACTCATTCAGCCGCCCACTTTCCACGACATCTAGGAAAATTAGAACCACATTTGTGTTTTTCTCAGTAACTTCCTTTAGCTTATAATACTTGATAGTGTTCCTCAGCCTCTTATTGATTGATTGCTTTCTCCCAGATGGTGCTCTTTGGGGTCTCAAAGTATTTGTGCTTTTTGGTTGGTTTCCTCAGGTTCATTTACAAAGTTAGGTGGCATCAATCACGGCATCAACCACATAGGTGGTCAATTAAATTTCTCTGAACAGGATTGTCATCATTCCATTAGGGAGCTAATTAGAAGTCCTCCCTTCTGGTGGTTGGTGAGGAAAATGCAAACTTTCCCTCTGTGCAGGGGAATGGTAAGGGAAGAGGGTACCCTGGGGACAGAGGCGGGACTGAGAGGTGGGCCCGTCTGGCCTCTCACTTGGGAAGGTGCTCTGCCAGCCCCGGGCTGGGGCTCCATTAATTGGTTCCAGTGCTTCCTGCTTCCCTGAAGGTCTACATGCTTTCCCTCAGGCTGTTTAGAAAGGCTAAAAGGTTCTCCTAGGCAAAGGGATGAGCATATTTGGGGGCAGAAAGAACCCTGAAAGCCAGGACAACGCTGGGCTTCCCTGGCAGTTGGTAAAGAACTGGCCTGCCAATGCAGGAGATGGGCGTTCGCTCCCTAGGTCGGGAAGATCCCCTGGAGAAGGAAATGGCTATCCATTCCAGTATTCTTGCCTGGAGAACTCTACGGACAGAGGAGTCCGGTGGGCTACAGTCCACGGGGTCACGAGAGTCAGACGTGACTGGGTGCCTAAACCACCGCCACCCTCAGGACAACCCTGAGGGCTTAAGCCAGGCTGCTCCAAGAGGAGAAGTGAGAGCCAATGAAAGGGCTCGGGACAGAAGGTCGCTGAGAGGAAGGGACTCACTGAGGCTGAAGCTCTAGGGGCACGAAGGCCTGGCTTATGCGAAAGGATACCAGAGTGTGGAGGATAGGAGAGCAGAGCTGAGGAGCTGCGTGGCAAAGAAAACAGGAGAAACGAGGACAGTTCCAAGACGGACACGGTCACAGACAGAGTGGAGATTCCGGTCAACAGGCTGCTGTCAACCTGAGCGGTGCAGGTTGCCCTTGGAACGCCTGGGGCACTCTCCCCACCTGGCAGCTGAAGTGGAGGAACATTCCCGGGTGACTTCCCAGGCAGAACAGCGGTAAAGAAGCCGCCTGCCAGTGCAGGAGACGCAAGAGACTCAGGTTGGATCTCTGGGTCAGGAAGATCTCCTGGGGTAGAAACCACTCTAGTATTCTTGCCTGGAATATTCCATGGACAGAGGAGACTGGTGGGCTTCCGGCCACGGGGCTGCAGAGTCAGACAAGAATGAATAGCTGAGCATGCGGGCACACGCATACGCGTGCGCACACGCGCGCGCACACACACACAGTCACACATATGCACACACAACCAACAGGAAATGCCAGGTTTTGAAAACCAGCACTCCTCAGCTTGGAGAGTTGGCCTGGGGGCTTCTGGGGCGGTTCTCCAGCCCTCCAGGACAGGAAGCCTCCTGGAGGAGAGGCACGGGTGGTCCGGCACCCCCAGCCCTAAGTTCTTCCTTCCTTGCACAATGGCCCGCAGGGCGTCGCCTTTGTGTGATCTCCAGCAGCCCTTGGGAGGGACAGTTCCCACGGCATCCCAGGAAGGAGCTCCGTGCCAAGTGGCAGAATTTGTGCGGACCACCAGGTCTCTCACTAGAGCCCCCCGCCAGGGGCTTCCCTCTCTGAACATCACAGCCCCAGCCTTCCGTTTCCCACAACAAGCACCCAGGCTCCTCCTCGTCCCTGTTTTAATGGTTAAAGACACGCACACCAAATGCTTCCTAATTACCACTTTCATGGCAGATGCAGTCATTTCCTTGGATTTTACTGCCATTAGTTTTCCTCACCGATTTATCCTTAGCTACTCTCCTTGAATCTTGCCTGCCTCCCCCGAGCCCTCTCCTCCTTGCTCCTCACGGCTTGTCAGCACGCCTCCAATCCCCGGGAGAGATGGAAAGCCTTGTAGAGCCCACTGCGCAAACACACATTCCTATTCATTTATCACATTTAGCATGCGCACTTCCACTCCCATCAAAACCGGCCCCAGCTCGCTAACTCATTTCCCTCTCCCAATTACAAATTAGTCCATTAGGCTGTCTGCAGTAGGCCCTCTGTTGCATCTTGGTAATGGCTTCTGAGATTTCCATCATAATCGTAATGGCTCCCCATGCAGCCATGAGGGCAGATGGAGGCCGCTAGTGGGTAATGAGGTATCACGCTACCAAAGGGCACAGCCCCAGGCTCATTATTTAGTCTTGGCTGTTTTGTGAAAACAACAAGAAAGGTAAAATGCTGAAGGGAACACTTTAGCATATTAAATTAACACTTCTAGAAAATTCTCTCTGTAAACATGCCATATTTTCCCTTTACGCAATGTCCCCTGTGCCAGAGCATACTATGGAGGGCTGGCTGGAAGAGGGGGTGTGGGAAGGAGGATGAGAAAAGAGGGAAGGAGAGGAAAGGAGGGGGATGGGAGAGAAATGAGTCAGAAAAAGAGGGGAAAAATAAGGCACTCGAGAACATTTTGCAGCCTGCTGGAGGTCTTCACTAGGCAGCCGGTATCCTCTCCCAGTGAGGCTCATACCCCCTCCCTACCTCCGTCATTGCAGGGCTGTGACTAGCAGCCAGCCTCACCTAACGATGCTCTGTCACTTAAAACCAGTTTGTCACCATGCCCGCAAATGAAAGGCCCACAGAGCGGACCAAGTACTGTTGGCTGCAGACTTTAAGAGATGTTAGTCTCCAATTTTATTTTTTTTAAGAGAAGATACAAATATATATATATATATAAAATCCACAGACCCAGTGCCACCGCCCCCACCACCCCCAACAACAAAAATGTGATCTGAGATGCTGCTACGCAGACACTTGCCAATAGGTAATGGTTTGTTAAGCACTAACTTGGGCCTGGCTCTGTGCTAAGCAGGTCACACACATCACTACCAGGAGCTCACTCAGACTTCACAAGCTCTCTGTGGGGCAGGGCTAGTGCTGACCACAAGTTCAAAGTGGTGGCCTTCCTGGGGCACCGGAGAGACAAGAAGAGAATCCAAGCAGCGTTACTCCCCAACCCACCCCCTGACCCTTTGCTCCACTGCCGGGACTGGCCAGTCCTCTTGGGGAGACTTGACAGCACCTGTCCCTTCCAGTGCTGACCCTCCCTAGTCCCCAGGGGCACTAACCTTACCACCTCTGACCTCCATGCCCCCACCCAAGCCTCCTGCACATTTGTGGGAAGGTTCTCTGGACAGAGGCCCACTTCCAATTTAATAGCATTTTCCCCTGATGTTATCAATTCTTGCAGAACTGATAGAACTGATAGGATAGTTTATCCTCGAGTTCCCCACCCCCAAGGCCCCCAGCCTTAGCATGTTATTGCTTCCAGACATGGCAGCCTCTGGAGGCTGGCCCTTCATCTTTCATACGGAGTTGATTCAGATTCCTTGGAATCTGTCTGTGTCTCCTTGCTCCAGGTGCCAGCATCCTCTCCAGACAGGAATGACAGCAACTATAAATGCCACTGTGAGGGAACGCCACGGGAACAAATAGGTCTTCTCATTGGAGCCAATCCTGGCAGAGGTGATGAGCCCACTGTGGTTTTGAGGAAACACAGGTGTGAGTCTCAAGGAACCAGAGGTACTTCACTGATATAAGTGTCATAAATAATAACACAGTGGGCCTATTTCCGAAAGCCTTTTTTCTGCTTTCAAAAGAGTCGTCCTAAACCATTCCTGAAATACTTGAGGTTGATCCAAAACCGATCATCCCATTCTGTCCTTTATTGGCTCTTAAATCCACGACCGTACTGCTTCCCTCAGAAGGGCTGAAAGAGCTTTCTCATCCATTATCTCATTCATCCCCACAATGACACTGTGAGCCAACGAGGGGAGACTGTAATTATCCCCAGGACTCAGAAGTGGGAGGTAACTGGCTTGTCTAAGAGCCAGAATGAAAGCAGAGTCCCTAATTCCCAGTCAGGGGCTCACCTGCCCACCCCACAACCTCGCTCGTGGTTCTGCAGCTCCAGAAGGCCACGGATGCTCTTCCAAATAACAGTTCAGCCCCAGTCCTGCTCTGGTAACAAAACATAAGGTCACTTTAGTAAAGCCTGACCTCTAAGAGTCAGGAAATGGCCTAAGCCCAGGGTTCAGGATGGGTCTGGTTGTCAGTAGAGTGGGGAACCCTTCAACTTTGCTAGGCTGTAAAATACAAATTTATGAGCTGTTTTTGTTAAGTTCTGATATGGATTTTTGAAAATGAAAAGGATGGATGGGTAGATGGCAGCAAGATGTTTAATCAATGTCATAAAATATAACATTCATTGGGCTTCTAAAATGAAATTAATAATCTGTGTAGAAGTATCATTAGGAGATAAGTGACATTTCAGGCTTTGATTTGTAACTTGCAACAAATCTCACTTCCATATAATTTAAGCATTTTTAGGGATATCCATCTTTATTAAAAAATACCCAAACCTTTACCCCTCTGCTTCACAATCAAGCCTTTCTTTCCCTCCAGGACCCAGCACTAAATAAAAAAAGGATACATTATCATATACATGCTTTAAATTAATGAAGACAGAAATATCGTATTTAAATTAAATCAGGGATTTCTCACTTGCTGCTTATCAGGGGAACTTAGCTATCTTTAATAAGTTTTTTTTCTTCTCTTTTTATCTGAGACTTGGGGCTTGATCTGGCTCTATCTGAACGGATGAGACATCTCACTTTCACTCAGAAGGCTAAAGCAAGATATAGAGAGAAATGTCGTTCTCCTACATAAATTCTAGCACCATAAAATGTTTCAGAGCTGGAAGGGACCTTAAAATCACCTAGCCTTAGCTCTTCATTTTACAGATGAGAAAACTGGGTCCAGGGAGAGTGAGCGTGAGGAGAGAACAGGCCAGGCTTGGAACCAAGCTGTTTAACCGGAGACGCTTTTCCCCTTCTGCTAATCAACACTGAAGGGCGGAAGTGAAAGCTGGAAGTCATGGGCATTTGGAGTCTGTTTTCTTTTCTTTTTGTCTTACTTTGGTTTATTCTGGAAGAGGGAAGTAGAAGAGCAAGTGACATGTTGTCACATAACCAAGTGAGAACAAGGAGAGTAAGGGAACTTCTTAGTTCATGTGCGTCATGCTCGAAGGTCAACACGACAAAGGTTTATCCCAGTCAAATAGTCCTTTGCTCTTCACACAAGTGTAGGCAGGGGGCTTGAAAGGTGGGGGAGGGTGCTTTGTCTCTTCTCGATAAATGAGAGCACACAGGGAAAAAAATATACCCTTTCTGGGAAGGGACCGTTAAGGGAGTTTGGGATGGTCATGTTCACACTGCTATATTTAAAATAGACAACCAACAAGGACCTACTGTATAGCACAGGGAACTCTGCTCAAAGTTATGTGGCAGCCTGGATGGGAGAGGGATTTGGGGGGAGAATGGATACATGTGCCAACAAAGGTCATTACAGTCAAAACTACAGTTTTTCCAGTAGTCATGTATGGATGTGACAGTTGGACCATAAAGAAGGCTGAGTACCGAAGAACTGATGTTTTAAAATTGTGGTGCTGAAGACTCTTGAGTCCCTTGAACAGCAAGGAGATCAAACAAGTCCATCCTAAAGGAAATCAACCCTGAATATTCATTGGAAGGACTTATGCTGAAGCTCCAATACTTTGGGCACCTGATGCAAAAAGCCAGCTCATTGGAAAGGACCCTGATGCTGGGAAAGACTGAGGGCAGGAGAAGAAAGGAGCAACAGAGGCTAAGATGAACGTTGGATGGCATCAATGACTTCATGAACATGAGTTTGAACAAACTCTGGGAGACAGTGAAGGACAGGGAAGCCTGGTGTGCTGCAACTCATGGGGTGTCAAAGTCGGACATGACTTAGCAACTGAGCAACAACGTGTATGGCTGAGTTGCTTCACTGTTCACCTGAAAATATCACAACTTGGTTAAACGGCTATACCCTAATACAAAATAAAAAGCTCAAAAAAACATGTAAAAAATTAAAAAATACTCCTGGTCATAGCTGCCCTATTAAGAAATGGCTGGCTCCAAGGATTCCCAAGTCTTAGGGCCCCAGATGACCTGCCATCTGTCCCGAGTCCCTCTGGACTGGTTCCCAACCCCTCTGTCAATGTCTCCCAACATATACACCAAGAAGGGACTGTGCAGAACTTCACAGAAAAGTATGCATGAAGAAACAACAGAAAATGGACTTCCCTGGTGAGCTAGTGGCTAAGGGGCTCAGGTTCAATCCCTGGTCAGGGAACTAGATCCCACATGCCACAACTAAGAGTTCACATGCTGTAACCAAAGGTCCCAAGTGCCGCAAGTAAGACCTGGTGCAGCCAGATGACCATTTTTAAAAATGCACCAGAAAAATGGATCACATATGACATACTTCAGATTGTGAGTTCTGCATAGTTGTCCTTCTCGGAATAGAAATAAATATGATTCTACACTTAAGAATAGGCTTCCTTGGTGGCTCAGACAGTAAAGAAGGCAGGAGACCCAGGCTCAGTCCCTCGGTTGGGAAGATCCCCTGGAGAAGGATGTGGCAACCCACTCCAACATTCTTGCCTGGGAAATCCCATGGACAGAGGAGCCTGGTGGGCTACCGTCCATGGGGTCAGAAAGAGTCAGACACGATTGTGTCACTAAGCGTGCATGCACACTGATAAGTGTGCATAAGAGGCATCTCTCTCTCTCCCTCTCCACCTACCTATTTACCTACTTGTCCCTCTGTCTGTCTACCTGCCCTCCTCCTGCCATTTCAGTCAACTGAGGGAAATAAAGTAGCCACGGCAGGGAACACAATAATGTTCTCTACGTAAAATAGCCTGTTTCCCAGGATAAAGCTTCACTCAGCATCCACTTAGACTTTGGGATGAGAGAAACAGAAATCAGGGGGACAGCTTATAATGGGCACCACTGTAAACACACTTTTCAGAGTCAAGATGGTCCCATCTTTCAGTTACCTGTAGAAGCTCCCGCCACACCCTCACCCCTAACATATTGTGGTCCTTTGTCCAAGCAGCAATGCTAATGCTTGCAGGGTCAGGGTTGGGGCCCCGGGCATCCCTCGACACAAAAGAGGAAGGGACCTGGTAAAGCAGCAAATGTCCAAATGTCCAGGAGCTCCTTTAGGGCTATGTGATGATGTGAAACTGATTTTTATGGCTTCCGTTCATATTCTTTCTGCTTCTACCCTTCACCTGCCTCAAGTTCTTTCCCCTTCCTTGACCTCTAAGATATGCCCTTAATGAAGATCTTCCCCTCCTTTCAGACTGTAATGGGAGCTGATCAGCGATTTAGGTGGTGGGTAGGACAACCAGGAGCTCGTGTGAGAGAATGGTGGCAGGAGGTCCCTGTGCCCTTTCAGCTTTGTCCTCCAGAGATCTCGGGGAGGAACCTTTGATGTGTCTCAGGAACATTTCCTCCTAAACCCCTGAAATTTCATTACAATCATTTATCTTCAAAGAAATCAAAACCCACCCCCTTCCCCCCTCCCATGGAAAGGTTAGGTCTTTGCTCAAGCCCACGGACTTTAACCTCATAAATATTCCCAGCTATAAGATCTTATTAAGAAGGTATGTCTCCCAGGAGCATAAAACCATCAAGCTGTAAATTTTATTTAATTTCCCATGAGATCTTATGGCCTCATACATATAATTAGAGTGCAGTATAGAGCACTTTTTTGTGTTTTGTCAATAAATCACGAGGGAACAATCAACGTTTAAGAGGACAAGCTTTAATGATTTTTCAGACCCCTAAGCAGTTGTGCCTCCACAATGGCAAGCCAGTCTTTAACCTCATCTAACTAGGACTGTGGACTGTGGCGTCAGATAGGACCCCAAACACTTAATCCTATTAGATTCCCCGGCCCAGACAATCATGGCAGAACACCCAAGGGACGTATTGATTTTGATGTGGCCGACAGAGAAGACAAGTCGACCTACTGACAGTGCTTTATTAAGTGTTTACAAATTAAATATCTGAAGGTCTGCGACAGGCTCAGCTCAGTTAAATGGGCCACAGTGAGATGTGTGAACTGGACCCAAAGGGATACTGCATGGAGTGTGAGGCGGCTTGGGGGAACGGCCGGGCAGGCCCTGCTCCCTCCACTTCAGGTCTGCAGAAAGTCAGAAGGCTGCAAGAGCAATTCCAGATGCCCAGTTTGCTGTTATTGTTGAGCTCGCTCTGATTGAAAGACTGTCATGTGACATTTATTCAAGTTCTAAGAGGCTGATTCAAGGAGAGAGCTAACTGCTAATTTCTGCATCCCTCAGTCAGGGCTCCAGAAGAAACGATCCTGTTCCTTTGGGTTATTTCTCATGCTGTGCTTTCTAAACAAATCCACAATCTGGTGGGCACAGAAGCTCTGAGCCCTCAGTTTTATATTGATATTTGGCTTAAAAGTTGAACTGACTGATTTAGTTGCTCAGTCGTGTCCGACTCTTTGTGACCCCATGGATTACAGCCTGCCAGGCTCCTCTGTCCATGGGATTTTCCAGGCAAGAATACTGGAATGGGTTGCCATTTCTTCCTCCAGGGGATCTTCCCAACCCAGGAATCGAACCCAGGTCTCCTGCATTGCAGGCAGATTCTTTACCAACTGAGCTACAAGGGAAGTTGAACTAGGTTCACTATTTTCCTAGAATTCCTTCCCTGCTCAAAAATACTCAAGGGGCCCCCAGTGTCGTAGGCAGGCATTCGACACTCGTCCTGGTCCACTCTGGGCGTGCCCTTCATGGTGTTCTTCAGTGTGACCCCTGGATTTCCCCAGACATGTCTCAGAGCCATCAAATGTGCATGGTGCCAGCTACTGGTACGCACATGCTGCCAATGGAGCTGCCCAAATCTCACCAACCTTCGAGGCTGCTTCAGTGTCTCCTCCTTGAACTCCTCCCTAATCAGCCTGGAAATGGTGTTCTCTGAGCTCCTTCGCGCTCACTGTTTCCCAGCAGCCCACCATGTTTTCCTCGGTCTGTCTAACTTCCCAACTAGACCAAGCTCCTCCACCTCTCGACTTTCACGACGAGCCCCAGATATGGGGTGCCAGCACAGAACCAGGCTGTGGACTGACCCACTCGAGGGCCAGCTCATCAGGTGCTCCTCGAGTGTGAGGAGCTTCCTGGGGTTGGTCTTGATCACCTGCGCCCTCTGAGGATGCTCGGGAATGCACATGCAAAGAAGACTCAGTGGGCCCCCCTGCTGGCTTGGTTCAGACAGTCTTTCGTCCAAAGTGACAAGACGGGACTGAAACCAGGTGAGGCTGAAGGACTTGTTTGGTTCTGTGAATTTATGATCTGTAGGAACAGGCATCCGAGGGTACAGCCAACCATCTTGACAAAGGCACGTATCTTGTTATTTTATCATTTTTTCTGAGCTATTTCTGCCTTAAGGTTCTGAATGACCCTTAAAATGGTACAGCTACTGAGGTGCACGTGTTACCTTAGGTGCAACTCAGGGTGCCTGATGACCTGTATCTCTCTCTCTCTCACATACAGAGTGAACATTTCTGTTTTACTTATTTTTTTCTTGATCTCACTCTAGAGAGATCCATTCCAACACAGCAATGGAGGCTAAAGTCAACTGAAGTGAGAGAGAGATTTTTCAACATAATCTGGCCTGTTGCCTGCCTGCAAACAATTCAATCTCCTTCTGAAGTGTTTTCAGGCAGTCAATGCCATACTCTGTCTCAGACATCACAATTTGTCTTTTTTTTTCCCCCTGAGGCAAATTGGTATTTACTGTGGTACCTGGCATACAGGGAGGCCTCAAAAAAAGTGAGCTGCTATTATTTTTATCATCTTTATGATATCTTTCTTTCCTGTTTCCCTTTCATTCTCTTCTCTCTTGGTTTCTATAGGCCTGGGGTTTTCCAAAGTGATCTCCAAGATGCTGACTTCGGGTTAGCACAGTGGGGAGGGAGTGCCCACAAACATGCACCTCTCTTTATAGATTAGGCTTCTGTCCCTGTCACAGATCCCATGAAACAGATGAACAGCTTAGCAGGTAAAAAGAGTTTGAAAACCATTGCTCTAGGCCAGGTGTCTAGTCTTTGGCATCATTCTTTTCAAGTACTAAATGACCAAAGAGTCATATGGTAAAAAAAAGATTTATGCAGGTGAACTGAAAATCAATCTACATTACAGAAGAAGAGCTATTAATGTATCATTATTAATATCTGCTCCCCTTCCCCACACATCTGGGCTGCTTGTAGAGGGCAGGGCTGTGGCTGACATTGCTGACTTGGGGGAAATGGCACGTGTAGGACATATTTGGGGCTTTCTGGGGAGAAAGGCCAGTGCTTACTGTCCTTAAGAAAAGCTCCATGCCTTTGAGTATGCCCCTGAAGGGTCAGGGTGGTGCTAGGTTTCAGAATCAAGCTCCATATAACAAATGACTGCAAATGGCCTTTTCCCCATCTTACACTGCAGTAATTCATAAAGCCCTCCAAGGGGATTTTTATGGCTTTATATTAATGTTCATTTAGGAAAGAAGTGAAAAGGGCATTGTCAAGATTTTAAAAAATCATTAAAGAGGGTTCTCACTTGGGTTAATAGTGATACCATAGCACAAAAAAAATGCACTGATATACCATGAAAATTGTTCTAAGATACTATTTTTTTCATCACTTTTATATGACCTCCTTTTTTGTCTGCACTTAAACTATGGAGATAAAAAAGTAGACTGGATAATTAAATTTTCTCTTCATTTTCATCTTATTTCAATAAATATTAATCAAGTATTTATAATAAGCCAAATACTCTGTTAAGGGTCTGGTGAAATCATATCTAATCTCTACTTTCAAGGAGCTCAACATTGTAAGTTCATTAAAAAAAATAAAACAACTGAAATTCATAATTATTTGTATACATGTGTCATCTCTCACAGAAGGCAATGGCACCCCACTCCAGTACTCTTGCCTGGAAAATCCCATGGACAGAGGAGCCTGGTAGGCTGTGGTCCATGGGGTCGCGAAGAGTCAGACACGACTGAGCAACTTCCCTTCCACTTTTCACTTTCCTGCATTGGAGAAGGAAATGGCAACCCACTCCAGTGTTCTTGCCTGGAGAATCCCAGGGATGGGGGAGCCTGGTGGGCTGCCATCTATGGGGTCACACAGAGTCGGACACAACTGAAGTGGCTTAGCAGCAGCAGCAGTCATCTTTAATGATGATCTTATCCATACTGACGTTAATTTGATTTGAAGAGTTTTGCAGCCAGTTTGATGTTTAAAAACACTAGAGTGAAGGTAAAAAACAAGTAAGGACCAGCAACAATAGGCATGGTATCCTTCTCTGTGCTGGAGGAGGACATTAAGGACTTGTGAGAGATTTAGAAGAAGCAATTATGGTCTGTTTTTATTCTATTACAAATATTTTCTAATTTTCCTTGTTGTGACTTCTTAGATGCACTCATCATTTAAAAGTGGACATTTAATTTCCAAATACATGGAATTTTGTTTAAAGTATCTTTAATATTAATTTCTCATTTTGATACTAATTTATCATTTAAATGCTTTCTTTTCTGCAATCACCCTCTGTTTTTTGTTTGTTTGTTTTTCAGTTTAACTTTACTGAGGCTTTCAATGGCTAAGTCTAAGATCTCTCTTGGTAAATGTCACACTGCACTTGAAAATATATGGAGTATTTTCAAATATCTTTTGATATTGATTTCTAACCTAACTCTAAAGTGTTAAGAGAACAATCTGTGTGATTTCAATACCTTTAAGACCATGTAATTTTTGCACTTTGTTTCCTGTCCTTGGACATGTTCTAGTGTCTCCTAGTCAATAGTCTATGGGAACTTGAGTAGAATTTGTATCCTACTACTATGTGAAAATTGTATAAATCTTATACAATTATGTTGAATTGATTCATATGTTTTTCAGGCCTACTATATCCTTCTATGTCTTTGCATATTTATTCTATTAATTTTTGAGAGTTTGATAGTGAAACTCCAACTAAAAATCTTAACTTGGGACTTCATAGGTGGCTCAGATGGTAAAGAATCTGCCTGCAATGTGGAAGACCCAGGTCGGATCCCTGGGTCGGGAAGATCCCCTGGAGAAGGAAATGGCAACCCACTCCAGTGTTCCTGCCCGGAGAACTGCCTGGCCAGTACAGTCCATGGGGTCGCAAAGGGTCTCTACTTAAAAAAATAACTGTAAAATATAGTGGAACTATATGTAACCTTCTTCTGTATTTTCCAAGTCTCCTGCAAATGTGTTATCATATTTTCATAATTTAAAAAATAAAAATAAAAAAATAAATTATGGCCTTAAAGAGGATGGACGGGGTGGATGACATGGTGCTATCATCACAGACGCATATATGAGGATGGGGGAAAGGATACATAGGGTTGGATGGATTGAGTTATTTTAAAAGGAAAGGAGAGAGACAGGGGAAGCACCTCTGGGTGGTGGTTTTCGGAGAAGGCTCCTGACAGTGGGATGAGGAGGCACCAGTCATTCATTACTGGCAGTGAATGAGCATACGATGGTATCCGCCAAAAGAAGCACACCTGCCAAAGCAAGCCATCTGATGCGAGGCTTCCCTGCCCAGACAGCAGCTCTGCTAGTGGGATGTCAGAATGAAGACTCTATTAGAAGGATACACAGAAACTTAGCCGCAGTTATTTCTGGGTGGTGGACTTGTCAGTGATCTTTATTTTCGCCTCTGTACTTAGCTTTATTTTTGATATTGAAAATGTCTTTCATAACAGAAAAGCAATGTATGTTATTTTTCAAAAAGGAAACAACCAGAACAAAAAAAGGAAGAAAGGAAATCAGACTGGGTCTGCAGAGCAGTCTGAGTCTTAACAACATCCTTTGAAATAAAGGCTGCCCTTCTTACACGTTCATCTCTGTTCCTCGGGATGTTCACAGCAATACTCCTCGCAGGACTGTTGGGGACATGCTTGCTATTTTATTGAGGGTAAGGACCAAGTCTCCAGGATTCTCAAGCTGTGGGGTAGCAGCTGTCAGACACTTGGGCCATCATTGCCCACAGGGGTGAAGACCAGGGGCAGGTGAAATGACAAAGTCGTTTTCCAGTGACAACACAAGCTCTCTGGTGGTTGGGAGGGTGGTATGCTTACTATTTTGCTCTTTTGTTGTTTCTAAGCTTGGGAAGGGAAGTAAACTTGTGCAGTGCCAATATATATCAAGGATAGAGGCCTTTTAATCATATTATTGTCAAATCACAAAACTCTCCCAAGTACTTAAAGTTTGTTAATGACGCTAGATTTAATCTATATTCTGACCCAGCTTGCACAAACCTATACATAGGCTCATCTCGGGGTTATTGCTATTATAAATTAATTATGGAAATGTGGACCAAGTCAGGTACGTGCTGGCAGAGTAATGGGAGGGCAGTGGTCCGCTGAGCAGAGGGCGAGTCCGAGAATGCCCTCTGTGAGAAGTTCGCCGCCTCTGGCCAGGTTCCATCCACTCCCCCGGTGAGCTTGACCTTGACGAAGACACTCAAAGTCAGTTTCCTCCTGAGTCGTGGAGGAAGGCTGGAAAAGTGACTTCAGGGTGTAACTTTCACTCCACAAGACCTTCCTGTCATTTCTTCTCCCTCCCTGGGGACAAGTAGACACATTTGGTATGTCTGTCTGTCTTTCAGTGGGAAGATGAGATCTTAGAACTCATCTACACGACGGCTGTGTCCCTGCCCCTCACTGATCCTGCTGCTGGAAACTGAAAAGGATGCCTGAGAAGGGAAGAGGTGGGCAAAAACTGACTCAATTAAAAGGAATGTTTTCCAAAGAGAGGGCAGTACAGTTCTCTTAAGGCCTGGAGCCAGTCTGGAACTGTTCAAGGGTGCTAGGAGGTCAATTCTAACAGGTCAAAGCAGCTAAATTTTATCCAAACAGAATATCCTCTACGACTTGATGCATGTGTGGGCGCGCTCAGTCACTAAGCTGTGTCTGACTCTTCCCGACCTTACGGACTATAGCCCACTAGGCTCCTCTGTCCATGGGATTTGCCAGGCAAGAATGCTGGAGTGGGTTGCCATCTCCTTCTCCAGGGCCTCTTCCTGATCCAGGGATGGAACTCACCTCTCCTGCGTTGCTAAGTGGATTCCTGACCACTGAGCCACCAGGGGAGCCTAGCACTTACTGGAAACTCAGAAAAGACCTGGATAACTCCCTGAAGGAAGGGAGGGGCCATTTCAGCTTGTTTACACTGTTCCCTTTTGGGGAAGAAATCTGGGGTCTCTGGCTCTGAATGTAAACTCAAGTTCTAGGCTCAGGAAGGGATATAATCACACACTCACATGCAATACTTACTGATAGGTTGTCATATTCTCCACAACTGGGGAAGGTGGATAATTAGACATTAAATATCAGAAATTATAAATGCCTGGCCGTTCTTTAGCAAATACTCCTTTGCAAAGTGTTTAGTTCTATCTTTGACAAAAATTTTGGCAGAAGGCTTCCCTTGGTGGCTTGGAAGTTATTTTCTACACAACAGAGGTGTTGCAGATAATAGAGGCAACAATTAAGGGGAAAAAAGGAAAAAAAAAATCTCACAATAACCACAGTTACTGAGTATCAGGCACTGATGTTCACACTCACCAGAATCAATCATTACAATAACTTTTTGAGATAGGCATTATCATGCTCATCTTACCAATAAGAAAACAGGCTCTAAGAAGTTAACTAAGAAGGCTACCAAGCTTTTAAGTGCTATAGTCAGAATCTAAACCCAAGTCTTGTTCCTACAGAGATAATTTAATGGTAGTACAGGTGGACACACACTAGTCTGAGCACCTTGGAAGATCATTACTATCTTCATTACTTATGAAGATAAACATTTAAACCAGATAACAATCTCATCTCCACTTTAAAATCTCTGGAACAATCCACTCAGCACAGGCCTTAAGAAAACTTACACATACTTTTATGACATTATAACAAACTACCAGCATGTGAGGACTCTAATTTACTCATGCGTCAAGAGATGGATTGTCTTTGGACAATTCCTTTCTGGTTCAAACAGCAACTGTCATCACTGCTCAAAAGGCTCTTTGTCTGTGGTCTTTTTAATAATAGTGAGCAATATGGTTAACTTCCTCAATCCATTTATAGGGTTGGCATCAAGCAGGGCACAGGCCAGTGATTCAGAAGTGAGGGGAGAGGCAGAGTCACTGAGACATGCTGTGGCTCTCACCCTGGGCATACAAACCTGTCTGACTCCCAGTCCTCCTCACCCCTACCCTCGAAAAAATCGCTTAGCCTCACTCCCTAGACAAAGGAACTAGACTAATGGAGTCTAGTGCCCTCTGCCTTCCAGAGGTTTCTGGGGATAGGCGAGAACACATGCAAACTGGCCTTCCCTGTGGGCCAGTGGTTAAGAATACACCATGCAATGCAGGGGACCCGGGTTCAATCCCTGGTCTGGGAACTAAGATCCTACATGCCTGAGGGGCTACTGAGCCCAGTACCTTGACAGCCCGTGTGCCACAATGAAAGGCCCCTCACGACATCACACAAAAACTAAGACCTGATGCAGCCAAAGAAATATTTTCCTTAAAATGGTTAAAAGAAAGAACATACGCAAACTTTCATGTTCAGCATCATGGGCACTTATCCTTTTTTGGATACAGATCCTCCCCCATGGAGGGAAGCTTCCCTGGTGGCTCAGATGGTAAAGAATCTGCCTGCAATGCGGAAAACCTGGTTCAGTCCCTGGGTTGGGAAGATCCCCTGGAGAAGGGAACGGCTACCCACTGGAGTATTCTTGCCTGGAGAATTCCAAGGACAGAGGAGCCTGGAGGGATCAGAAGCGGTGGGATACGACTGAGTGATTAACACACACACACACCTATATGGAACCATATAATTAGTTGACTTTTCCTGTAGTTTTGTCATCTCCTCTTTATTCTCCTTTGGCTATACATTCCTCACTGAGGGCAGAGAGCCTCATCCCCCTCGGGAGGATTCAGCACAGTGATCTACCCACTAGTAGCCTCTTTCTTTTCAAGTGGACTTAGCAGAAATGCTAAGCACTGTGTGTGAGGCACAGTGGGGAGAATTAACAAAGTTTTAAATGAGTAAGTGCTGCAGGGGAAAGAAGTAGAAGATGTGGTCCCAGCCATTTAGGTCCTTAGACAGAGCTTGGAACACTAGGGTGAAAAGCACTAACTAGAAATAAAAGAAGTCAATGTTATGAAGGAAAAAAAAGAGTGTAGAGAAATGCTATAGTGTCCAACTCTTTGTGACCCCATGGACTGTAGCCTACCAGGCTCCTCTGTCCATGGAATTCTCCAGGCAAGAATACTGGAGTGGGTTGCCATTTCCTTCTCCTGGAGATCTTTCTGAACCAGGGATTGAACCCAGGTCTCCCGCACTGCAGGCAGATGCTTTACTGTCTGAGCCACAGGAGAGATCATTTCCCCTAGGGGCACATCACTGGGGAGGCAGAACCTGAGCTGAGCGTGAAGGATAGAAAAGATAGGATCCAATCCTACCTGCCCAATGGAGGTCTGTCTAATCAAACCTATAGTTTTCCAGTAGTCCTATACGGATGTGAGAGTTAGACCATCGAGAAGGCTGAGTGCTGAAGAACTGATGGTTTCAAACTGTAGTGCTGGAGAAGACTCTCCAAGGGTCCCTTGGAAAGCAAGGAGATCAAACCAGTCAGTCTTAAAGGAAATCAACCTTGAATGTTCACTGGAAGGACTGATGCTGAAGCTGAAGCTCCAATACTTTGGCCACCTGCTGTGAAGAAATGACTCACTGGAAAAGACCCTGATGCTGGGGAAGGCTGAGGGCAGGAGGAGAAGGGGATGACAGAAGATCAGATGGTTGGATGGCATCATTGACTCAATGGATATGAGTTTAAGCAAGCTTTGGGAGTTGGTGATAGACAGGGAAGCCTGGTGTGCTGTAATTCATAGGGTTCGCAAAGAGTCAGAGGCAACTTAGCAACCGAACAACAAACCACTGGAGCACATGTATTAATATTAAAGCAGTTCCTCTCCTCCACAGCTGCAGAGTGTGCACACTAGGGATAGGTAAGGTTTGTCTGCCTCAAAGAAAAACCTGGTAACTCACTATCTGGCCAAGGGGCAGCAGACAGTGTGTACAGGAGGCCCTCCAGATACCACACTCCACACATGCGTGGCCTCTGGATGGAGATTCTAGGGGCTAAGGCCTGCCGCTTACACCTTCAGAAAGAGAACAACAAACAAAAAAGCAGATAGAGATCACTGCCCTCTGGGGTAACCTGATTCAAACAAGTGACAGGCTGCATTTCAGTGGAGATGGAGACAGGCCCCCAGATCTCCCTGAAGGACTTGGAGCCAGACCTGGACTGAGGGAAAGGAAAACATCTCGTTTCCTGATCAACAGCTTCTGCCATAACGTGCTTTAAGATCAATTTCCTGGTTCCCCACATGCGTCCCAATTAAATGGGTTTTCCTGCACGAGTTCTGACATCTCTGGGGACGTCATTGACTGAGAGGCCGTAGCTACAGGCAATAAAATCAAGATCATGAACAAGGGCTTAAACTTGGCTGCCCACCCTGAACCGTGCCTCCTCTAAACATGATGAATAAAGAAGGGAGTTTTCCATGACACTTGGGTGGTTATACTTACACACCCCTTATCACAAAAGGAACTACAGAGCCTCTCCAACCCACACTTTTGACAGATGTGTAGTGGGCCCTAAATGTTGCAAGGATGTTTAGGGGGTGGTATTCTAAGTCAAAGAGAAAGAAAACTTCTGTCTTCTCTGAGAGACTCTGGGGTCTGCCCTGGGAAGCAACAGGACGCGACCAGGGGACTCCCAGGAGGGCAGGTTTCCAAGTGGTAGCTGCTGCGAGGCCAGAACACCAAAGGGGGAGGCCGCCCCATTGGGGCCCCACAATGAAAGGGAGTAAACTGTATCTCCTGTGTCAGATTTCCTAATCACGTTAGCCTCTGTGAGAATTCTTTAGCTCACAGCCTTTGGATCAGTCTTATTTCAAGGCTCCAGCCTGCTTGCTGGGGCACTAGTGGTAATTACAGGAGCTTTTGATGCTAGAGTGCCAAGGGGTCTGGAGGGTCCCCCGAGCCCAGTTTGGAATGTGGCTGCTGACTCCCAAGGGGTCGTCAGGGCCAAGGTGAATCTATGGGCAAAAGTGTCTGCACTTGAAGGCTAAGCTGCTTTTTAACATATGGACATCTTCATCCTCTTGCCCTACCAAGAAAAGCAGTATGATTCTATCAGAGAAGCCAGCAAATTTCCTTGAAATATGGGAGCTGGTAACACAGGGGCCCTCAGCCTTGAGAAACATGACTGTGCCTGATACATTAGACAGAGGACGGCTGATGGGCTAGAATCGGGTTTGTCCTGGCAAATTTTATGCTTTGACTTTTGTGGAAAGAAGATATTCACCTAGAAAAAAAAAAAAGCATCACTTGAAGGGCTGCCCCCCTGAGGAAGTAAAAAAATTACACCTTCTGGGCTCTGAGAATGCTCTGGAAGGAAGGGGTGAGCATGCTCTGTGTGGACCCATAACATGGAAGGTACCTGGAGACCCAGCCTCCCTGCAGGATGTACGAAGCTTGGACATACTCTCTCCAGCCACTCGGGGCCACACCGTTGCATTAAAATCTAAACACGGTGTCACCTTATTGAGATGCCCTTGGTTTCATGCTCTTGAAACCAGAATCAGGCCGAAATCGGCACCCAGACTGACTTCCAGAGGCCACGGAAACTGACAGGGCTAGTATTTTTGCAGTGATCTGCTGAGGAATGACTGCTCATAAACAGAAAGGGGATTTGCTAACTACGCAGGTTTGCTGCCAGGCCATTATGGCTTATTTAAAACAGGCCAACGTGGACTCTGGTTATATGCTGAAATTCGTAAAGCTTTTGAACATGTTATGTCCATCTTATAAAATTGGAATGTCTGTGTACAGTATATTTTAAAGACTTTCAGATATTAAGTGTTTCACACAGGCGGTGAAAAATGCTGGACTCCCCTCCCCCTCCCCTGTTCCCGTCTTCCCCATCTCAGCATCAGATGTTATTTGGGGATAATGAAAACCAGAGAAGTCTTCGCCTGAATAACTAGGTTGTCTAACTGCATTACGGGAAAATGAAAGATCAGACTGTGATTGCAAAGGGCCAACTTAACAGCTACAGGGCCTTGGGAAGGACATACATCTTGTAACCAGCCGAGTTTACTGATGTAGACCCTTGATACCTCAGTCAGTGCCATGGCTCTGGTGAGAGAAATTTAATTTCTCTCCGCTGAACTCCACAAGGATGGGATTCAACCGGAGGGGTTAAACTTAACATGAAACACGGATCTGAGGTATTTTCAGTGACGTCTAATCCAATCAGAGATGACAGAGGGGGTAAGAACAGGAGCTGGCCAGACTTCAGAAACTAATGTCTTTCTCCGAATACCGTCTGTTTCTACTTACAGATATATTACCCTAAAAATGCAGACTGGTGTGTTGAAATCTTGATTATGGATGGTGAGTTTCCCAAAACCTTTTAAACAAAGCTTGCCTCATTGTAGCTAACAAATACGTTTTTAGTGGCTGGTAATTATTTTAAAGAATGTTTTGGAACACTTGCAGATAAAATATCCTCCAGTCCGTCACACGAACACACACACACACGCACGCACGCACGCACGCACGCACGCACGCACGCACACACACACACACACAGTTGGCTTCCCCACGTTCAACCATGAGAAGGGACTGGTGAGACACACACAGACACACACACACACACACACACACACACACACACACAGACACACACACACAGTTGGCTTCCCCACGTTCAACCATGAGAAGGGACTGGTGAGACCTGTGGCAAGAGACAGCTCCTCTAATGTCCCTTTATAAGACTGTATGGTTACTCCCCCAAATCAAACCCCAAACCAAAAAAAAAAAAAAAAAAACTAGAGCAAAAACCCCAAACCAAAATCTCACAAACAAACAACTCTGCTTCCATCCCACACTGTTCCTGCCCTTCCTCATTCCACTGTAATCCCACTGGTCTTCTTGCTACTATTCCTTAAACACACGCTCCTACCTGGGGCCTTGCATTTCTTGTACAGTTGGTCTGGGATGCTGCCAACACACGCAGCCCCATCTTGCCCACCCCAAACCCTATATATCCCTGTCTCATTTCCTTCAGGTCTTTGCCCAAGGTCACCTTCTCATGAGGCTTTAATTGACCGTATCATATCCCTTCCTCCTCTTGTCTCCCTCTCTGCTATTTTTCTCTCTATTATAACACAATCATCCGATATACTAGTCTGTGTATTTATGTTTTTGTCAATCTCTCCCCACCATTAGCTCTAGTGTTTGTAACAATGCCTCACACATAGGAAGCATGTAAAAAGTATTTGTTAAACAAATGAATGAAGATGGGGAGGCAAATTCAGTAATTTGAGGACATTTGAACGCAAAGCTGAAAATTTTCTTCCATATGTCAGAGCCTCAATGTATGAAAGAATGACACACCTGCTCCTTTAACATTTTCAGATCCTCAGTCAAAAACCAAAGTCCTTAATCTGACTCCAGCCGTATATTTCCCTCCCTTTCTCTCCATCCCACCCCTAGCCAGTTCTAGATGCCCTTTCTTCTTTCTGTTTAAGGATCAGTACTAGCAAAGTCATAAGAAAAACCTGCATGAAAGAAAAGTCCATGTTTTGTTGATTATAGCCATAAACTCTAGAAACAGTATATCCAACGAGGGACTTACTCAAATACCATTTGAATTGGAATCTCTTTCTTCAAGAATCCTTCTTTCAACAGCCTTTGTGCAGTGAAATAGACATATCCAGTGGGCTGCTGGGTTAATTACAGCTCTGCATAACTCTAACTGTCCCAGGGGGAAGAGCTAGCCTCGCTTCGGCTGTTTAAAGGTGTCACTTGCTTGACTTCCTTCTTGATCTCCTTATATTATTTCCAGCCTACCCTTCCCCAGGAATGATTCCTGTAAAGATATCCAGGAGATTCACAGGCTGAAAACACATTGCCGGGGGTCAGATCCCCACAGCTTTTATGTCTGACACAGACTACTAATGGGGGGGTGGTGGTGGGGGGTGGGGGCAGGGTGCAAGGGGAGAACCAAGCCGACGTGCGGCCCTCTTCGGGGCCAGAGGTAAAGACCACATCCACAACCCTCAGGCGTCCCCTTCTCTGCTTTTTCTTATCCTCATGATTCTTTCCCTTCCTACCTCCTGTATTCAGACACTGCACTGTGTCTGCTCACTGACTTAAATCTCTACATAATTTTATTTAAAGCTTGTCCAGTCTCAGGTAATATACCCCCAATCCTGTGTTGACCACATATGCTGAGATGGCGTTGACTATATATTTTATATACAGACGAGACATCTGCTGCAGTAAGAGTGTCCGTGGTCAAGCTGAGTCTCCTTCACCGAGGGGACCTTCAGGCCAGTAGCCACTCTGACCATGACTCTTTCCCGACACCGGATGTGCCCCCCTCCTTCTGCCATGTCTCCTGGGTTCGGGTTTCAGCAGCAGAATCTGGATGACCAAATTTCGCAGCTGGTCCTCTGATGTTCCTCTCTCTCTGCTGGGAGGTGTACAGTCTAGACACTGCTAGGTGGGGCTGGCAGTGGCCACCTCAATAAGAGGCTGAGGTCACAAGGAAGCTTCGCTGACCACTAACTAGGTCCTCAACCTAACTGCAGAGATGGAGGAGGGCGAGGGCGGCACAGGAATAAAAAACATTCCCCACTGGCCACTTTAACTACAACATTTAATACTGTTAGCTTTTCCCTCAGCCAAACAGTGCTCTTGCCAAGACTGTGATAAGTCTTCACTAAAATTTCTAGGTCATTTTTCCATCCGCTCTTGCTAAGCCATATGTGTCTCATGCCGTCCTTGAAGGGCCAGCCTCTCACACTACCCTATGGTGATTCTTCAAAAATACAAATCAGATTAAACCACTTGCATGGTTCAAAGACCTTTCGGGGCATCCCTTCTCCCTCATAGAACATCTGAAACCCTTCAAGCCTCAGAATGTGTCTTCATTTATGGCATGTGTTACATATAGTCTTAATCTTTTAATCTGAAGATGGAAAGCTTACTTTCTGCTGTTGACATTCCAGCAAACAACTGTTTTGTTTTGTTTTTTTGCAGTGGTGGTGAGGGAGCAGGGCAGAATTAGACCTTGCTTCCCCTAACCACTAAAAGATGAAATGCTGATTGTATCAGTTTAGAATCTATCAGAGAGTCTGGCTTTGGACAACAGTCCTGCCAGCAGTGGGGGTTAAGGACAGCTTTACGCTTTCAAGTGAGGCCTCGTAGAGGCCAGTCCAGCTCATTTACTTAGTAACGATAATTTGGTCACTTATTTAATCTCCCTGGGGCTCAGGTTCCTTGCATTTCAAATGGGGATAATGAAAGCACCTACTTCAGGGGGTCGTATAAGGTTTAAATCACATAATAATGAAAAAAATATTGAAAAATATCAAGTATAGTGCCTGACATAATAGAAATATTCAATAAGTAAAGTATTAAAAGAAATGTTAAGTCTTCACCTTTGATACGGCATCTTTTCCTCTTCCAAATGATCCCCACCTAAATGCAACTTTCCGCAACCATCAGGCCAGATTCCCATCCTAGGTCTCACCCCATCAGGTCTCAGTCCTACTCCATCCACCAAGTCACACTTAGCTGGAGAAAGACAGAGGCTTCGTGGAGGCTGAGGACTAAATACCAGGGGTGCTTTGTAAGAAAAAGGACACAAAGTTATGAACGTTAAGATTAGGTATTAGGTTTTGGAAGAGGCCCTGGTGAGTGAAAAGGCCCTGGTTTGAGGCTTGCGCTCCAGAGCTTCCCGGTAAACCCAGCTCTGTACCCCACTTTCATGTAGGGTGGGTGGAGAGCTCAGAGGCTGGGGGAAGGCAGACCTTTATCTCCATCACTCTGGAGTCTCAATTTTCTTATCTTTAAAATGAAGCTAGGGCTTCCCAGGTGGTGTAGTCATAAAGGAGCCACCTGCCAATGCAAGAGATGCGAGTTTGATCCCTGGGTCAGGAACATCTCCTGGAGTAGGAAATGGCAACCCGCTTCAGTATTCCTGCCTGGAGAATCCCACGGGCAGAGGAGCCTGGCAGGATACAGTCCACGGGGTTCCAAAGAGTTGGACACAACTGAGAGAGCACACACAAAATGAAGCTAATAATAACTCATTCATGTCCCCACAGCCAATGGAGGAAGTAGATAACTGTTTCTCATGATCTCCCATCAGTTGCCAAATCTTGCTTATTTGAGATCCAGAATGAATTGAATCCCTTTTCTTCTCTCAGCCCCCACAACTGCCTACTTGGAGTCACCACCGTCTCCCACCTGGATCTTAGGGAGTCTCCTAGCTTCTGCATCTGCTCTACCTCCCAGAGTCCACTATCCACACAGAAGCCACAGTCAGCTTGTTGAAGGACAAATCCGATCTTTTCTGTCTCGTTTTCAAATGCTGCCATCACTTCTAGCTGATCTTTTCAATGTCAGTTTAATGTCACTGTCTCCCACTGATTTTTAAAATCAATACGTCTTGAGGACTTCCCTGGTGGTCCAGTGGTCAAGACACCATGTGGAGGGCATGGGTTCAATCCCTGGTTGCGAAACTATCATGTGGCGTGGCCAAGTTAAAAAATAAATACATAAAATAATATCAGTACATCTTATTTAATAGATATCTAGGTATTGAACTGTGAAAAGAAATCACTCATTTTAATTCACAGGTACATGAAATAGCTACAAAATTAATCATGTATTTGTCCACAAAGAAATCTTAACCAGTGCAAAAGAGCAGTGATATTTAAAGGCTGTATTTCACACTAAATTTTAAGGGAGGGACCATGTCCATTTTATTTGCAGCTGTGTTCCTGGAGCATACTTTATGATCTAGCACACAGTAGGTTTTGATCAGCTTGTGTCAATGGAAAGAATAAATGACTGTACAAATAACAGCTATGACTGAGTGGCGAAGCTGTTTTTCATATAGAAGATACTGAATTTGACGATTACCATGTTCGGAACCCTAACATGTTGACAGGCGAGACTGTAAGTGCTACATAATTAACATCGTCATCTCATATTAATCACCAGGCACCAAAGATGTCTTCCTCCCCTTGATAAAACAACTTCTCCCATAGCAGCTGGTGTCATGGTTTATCCAGGAGGGCTTCATTTTGCTCAGCATCCCTGTGGAACCTCACTTTCCCAGAAAGGGTGAGTTCCATCGCCGGTTAAGAGCCTAAAGCTAGTGCCAGTCAAGAAACCCAAATTCCATTTTTTTTTTTTTTTTTGGCCACCAAACACACAGAGTCAGTTACCTGTTTCCTCCATTCTTTTCCAGGTTTGAAGGGGAGAATGAGCACACTGCCGGCACCGTCCACCTCCTTCCTTCCTCTTGTCCAAGGCCGGTCTTTGCTGTGCTGCCCTGACCTCTGCCTTCGACCCCCAGTCTGTCTTCTCCACAAGCTGCCTTCTTACAACTCCTCCTCCCACCTCCTTGTACCAGGATGTGCAAATGTCTAGTTGTGGCTCACCTGTCTCCTTCAGGTTGACCAGCACACCTGCTCAGCCCTCCTCTAAGCTCTGCCCTCTGTGAACAGTTTTGGTGGTGAACCTGTTCCCTGGTTTACAGCAACACCTAGTAGAGTGCTCCAGGATGTGATGGCCGAGTGTCCGCTGCAAGTGTGCCCTCTAGTCCCCCATAGCTCCTTCCTTGTCACAGCACAGTCCACTGGTGGTCCCAAGTAAATTACCACCAGTTACCATCAACCCAGTGGCTCAAAGAGGCCAGGCGATAAAGCACTGACAAAGCAAAGAATATCTGAAGAACTCTACCTCTCCTGACTTGTCCCTAGCTTCTTTCAGCCAATGTGAAGGTATTTTCTACACCCTGTTGCCCATCATGGGCTATCTGCACTTGCAGCCTGAACTCTCAGTTGGAAAGAAGTTTTGTCCCCAAGTGACAGGTTATAGGAAGTTGTCAGCAGCCTGGAGAGGCACCCTTGGGATATAGTCCTTCCAATGCCACCAAATCACGTCACTACAAACGTCACCAAGGAACAGAACCATCCTATGGATGCTTTCTCATCAGTAGGGAAAGGCAGAAGGACATAAAAGGGCTTTTTCTTCTTGCTGTCTTTTCTTCTTAAAGACCAAGGACCAAACTGGGGTTGGGCACAAGAAAGTGGCTGAAGAAAGCCTCATTCAATCTCTAAAAGTCAGCAGAAATAGGCTGCGTGGTAAATTTTCTTGATTTTTCCTGCCTTTTTTTTTTTTTTTTTTTTAAATGGGAAGCAAAATAAGCTAAGGGGTTTCCCTGGTGATTCAGTGGTAAAGGATCCACCTGCCAATGCAGGAGACTTGGATTTGATTCCTGGGTCAGGAAGCTCCCTTGGAGGAGGGCATGGAACCCACCACAGTACTCTTGCCTGGGAAATCCCATGGACCAGAGCCTGGAGGGCTACAGTCCATGGGGTCACAAGAGTCAGACATGACTTAGTGACTGAAGGTAACGGAAGCTAAGAATGCCATAAATGAAAAGAAAGCTGTTGGAGGGAGGGCGGCAGAGGAAGACAGTGAACATGAAGAAGGCAAGATGCCCAAGTGCTGAAATGTGGTAGAGGGACCTCCCCCTGTCCTGGGAAACAGCCTACAGACAGGAAGAAATGTCAGGGTTACCTCAACGAAAATTCTTCCCCTTGGCATTCAAGGAGTATATTAACCTAGACCTGCTTAATGTGGCCAACCTCATATTCCAGTTACCCAGAAGCTCACTGCTTTTCTCCAAAACTGTGCTGTTTACCATTCCTCCTGCTGGGAGTATTTTTCCCGAGCACCTTCCAAGATCAACTCGTCCTTTAACCACCATTCTTCGTCACTGCCTCTCACCAGCTCTCTTGAGTCCACTGGAGGCTTACAACATTGGGTAACGCGAGCCTCTAGCAGACCAACTGGTGGGCTGCCGTCTATGGGGTCGCACAGAGTCGGACACGACTGAGGCGACTTGGCAGCAGCAGCAGCAGACTAACTGCTTGCTGTGAAACACTGGGCAAGTTATCTGAACTTCCTGTGACTCAGTGACCTTCCTTTCAAGTGGGGATTAAAAAAAACAAGCCTACTGCACTGTGTCATTGCAGAGATTAAGGGAGTTGATCTCTGCGAACTGCCTAGTGATTGTCCTATAAATGTCACTCCTCCATTCAGTTCATCTCACAGTAAAGCATCTGCTCCTATGTTGTTCTGAACCACTCTGCAATGGATCCAAATATGTCCTCAACCAGCCTGGAAGTTCTTCGAGGATACATGTCATGCCTAAAACCTACTTGAAGTACCTCAAAGCAATAGGGGTTCAAAGACTCCCAGAAAAGCTACATTTCTGAATGTCTACTGTAAGTTAAACACTGCAGTAGATGCTGCAGAAACAAGACGGAGGAGGTGGTGGGGCCCTTACTTGGTGGGGGCTACATGAGCAGACACATCTTTTCTAAATTAATAGCTGCCTCCCCTCTTTCTTATGTATGCGTGTGCGTGCTCAGTTGTGTCTGACTCTATGCAACCCCATGGACTGCAGCCAGGCTCCTCTGTCCATGGCATCTTCCAGGCAACAATACTGGAGTGGGTTGCCATTTCCTCCTCCAGGGGCTCTTCCTGACCCCCACCTTCTATGCCTCCAACATTGACTGACAGATTCTTTACCATTGAGTCACCTGGGAAGTTCCCAGGCTTTCTTGCGACTGCTCCCAAATCCTTCAGGAGGAGGCTGGTGGCATGCCTGCATTTGTACTGAGCTGAGCTACAATTTGTTGAACATTTTGTTTTTATTAAAAATTAATAGCTGCTTTTGACCCATATAGATTAATTTCACTTTCTCTAAGTATCTCCTTAATTGACAAACTACCATTAGGTGAAAGAACCAATTAAACCAGCACATAACTACCTCCCTCCCTTCCCCTGCCAGTCTTCATCCCCCTTCCTCCCTCTCTATGTTGTCCTGCCNCAGCAGCCTGGAGAGGCACCCTTGGGATATAGTCCTTCCAATGCCACCAAATCACGTCACTACAAACGTCACCAAGTAACAGAACCATCCTATGGATGCTTTCTCATCAGTAGGGAAAGGCAGAAGGACATAAAAGGGCTTTTTCTTCTTGCTGTCTTTTCTTCTTAAAGACCAAGGACCAAACTGGGGTTGGGCACAAGAAAGTGGCTGAAGAAAGCCTCATTCAATCTCTAAAAGTCAGCAGAAATAGGCTGCGTGGTAAATTTTCTTGATTTTTCCTGCCTTTTTTTTTTTTTTTTTTTTTAAATGGGAAGCAAAATAAGCTAAGGGTTTCCCTGGTGATTCAGTGGTAAAGGATCCACCTGCCAATGCAGGAGACTTGGATTTGATTCCTGGGTCAGGAAGCTCCCTTGGAGGAGGGCATGGAACCCACCACAGTATTCTTGCCTGGGAAATCCCATGGACCAGAGCCTGGAGGGCTACAGTCCATGGGGTCACAAGAGTCAGACATGACTTAGTGACTGAAGGTAACGGAAGCTAAGAATGCCATAAATGAAAAGAAAGCTGTTGGAGGGAGGGCGGCAGAGGAAGACAGTGAACATGAAGAAGGCAAGATGCCCAAGTGCTGAAATGTGGTAGAGGGACCTCCCCCTGTCCTGGGAAACAGCCTACAGACAGGAAGAAATGTCAGGGTTACCTCAACGCAAATTCTTCCCCTTGGCATTCAAGGAGTATATTAACCTAGACCTGCTTAATGTGGCCAACCTCATATTCCAGTTACCCAGAAGCTCACTGCTTTTCTCCAAAACTGTGCTGTTTACCATTCCTCCTGCTGGGAGTATTTTTCCCGAGCACCTTCCAAGATCAACTCGTCCTTTAACCACCATTCTTCGTCACTGCCTCTCACCAGCTCTCTTGAGTCCACTGGAGGCTTACAACATTGGGTAACGCGAGCCTCTAGCAGACCAACTGGTGGGCTGCCGTCTATGGGGTCGCACAGAGTCGGACACGACTGAGGCGACTTGGCAGCAGCAGCAGCAGACTAACTGCTTGCTGTGAAACACTGGGCAAGTTATCTGAACTTCCTGTGACTCAGTGACCTTCCTTTCAAGTGGGGATTAAAAAAAACAAGCCTACTGCACTGTGTCATTGCAGAGATTAAGGGAGTTGATCTCTGCGAACTGCCTAGTGATTGTCCTATAAATGTCACTCCTCCATTCAGTTCATCTCACAGTAAAGCATCTGCTCCTATGTTGTTCTGAACCACTCTGCAATGGATCCAAATATGTCCTCAACCAGCCTGGAAGTTCTTCGAGGATACATGTCATGCCTAAAACCTACTTGAAGTACCTCAAAGCAATAGGGGTTCAAAGACTCCCAGAAAAGCTACATTTCTGAATGTCTACTGTAAGTTAAACACTGCAGTAGATGCTGCAGAAACAAGACGGAGGAGGTGGTGGGGCCCTTACTTGGTGGGGGCTACATGAGCAGACACATCTTTTCTAAATTAATAGCTGCCTCCCCTCTTTCTTATGTATGCGTGTGCGTGCTCAGTTGTGTCTGACTCTATGCAACCCCATGGACTGTAGCCAGGCTCCTCTGTCCATGGCATCTTCCAGGCAACAATACTGGAGTGGGTTGCCATTTCCTCCTCCAGGGGCTCTTCCTGACCCCCACCTTCTATGCCTCCAACACTGACTGACAGATTCTTTACCATTGAGTCACCTGGGAAGTTCCCAGGCTTTCTTGCGACTGCTCCCAAATCCTTCAGGAGGAGGCTGGTGGCATGCCTGCATTTGTACTGAGCTGAGCTACAATTTGTTGAACATTTTGTTTTTATTAAAAATTAATAGCTGCTTTTGACCCATATAGATTAATTTCACTTTCTCTAAGTATCTCCTTAATTGACAAACTACCATTAGGTGAAAGAACCAATTAAACCAGCACATAACTACCTCCCTCCCTTCCCCTGCCAGTCTTCATCCCCCTTCCTCCCTCTCTATGTTGTCCTGCCGGAGTGTTTTAATAGACTAATTCCATACCAGCACAACAAGATTAATTACTCAGTGAACACACGAGAACAAAGGTGGGAGGGGTGCTTGATGTGGATGCAGGGCCACCCTGAATCTACTAAAGGGCAATGAAGGGAGGCTTGCAAGACAAGTGATTCACTTTCAGGGGCCCAGAAGATTGACACGTGCAGTTCTTGTCCATTAATGGGCCTTCCGAGCTTATCAGCCATCAGAGGCTGTTCAATGTGCTGCTTTATCATAGTTTGGCAAAAATCCTCGATAAACTCCGGGAAAGTGCTGACAAGGTTACTCTAATAACCAGCTGGACAAAGTCCATTCACTGTTCGTTGCAACATGTGCTCTGTGGCCGTAGCAAGGGGGCGTGAAACTTCCTCTTGTGCTGAAGGGAGGCTTTGGTGGGAAGACTGAACTGGAACAGAGTGCTGTGACCAGGTCCCCTAGGATAAACACGGCTCTCTGCTGGGGTTTTTTCCAGGCTTCTAGACCTTTCTGGGTGAACATTTCTCTTCCCTCGCTTCCTAAGACTCTGCCAAAGCAAGGGAATAGGAACACTGTGTCTTTACTGGGGCTAGAGAGTTTCAAGAAACCTCCACTAGGGACAGATCCAAAAGGACTCTCTGCCCTGAATCAGGAGATGTTTCCTAAACCCGTCTTTCATGTGGAGCACTACAGACTTCACAGCTTTCCAGTGGGAGAGTCTGAAACCAACCAAACTTGTCAATTTCAAGTCTTGGAGTAGGCAGGTGGAGAAGAAAGTGACTGATGACTGATTTTGTTTCCCTCAGCCATTTTTTTTTTAATGGCACAATCCAACAATGACTCTCTCATATTCACATTCATTAAAAAGATGTACACTGACCCAGTGATGGGACACAGAAACACAGGAAACTGCATTTTTAAAAAATAGGAAAGGACTTTGAGAAATGATCTACGCAATTTCTCCTACATCTTATTATGACAAATTTCAAATTCAGAGAAGTAGAAAGACCCTTACAGTGAACACTTATACATCCAAAATAATATTCTACTGCTAATGTTTCATTATACTTATTTTATTATGTAACCTATCCCATGTAGCCAGCCTGTTATTTATCTATCATTCCAACTTCTTTTTAATTGCTTTAAAAAAAACACCTTTAAAAAAAGCTATTTGAAGCACACTTTTCTGTAAACTCTTCTGAGAAAGACAAATCTATGAAATGAATAAAAATTAAGCTATTCTGTTGCCATATGATTCAGCAATTCCACTGCTGGGCATATATCTGGAGAAAACCATAATGTGAAAAGATGCATTTACCTCAACGTTCTTTGAGCAAACTCTGGGAGATAGTGGAGGACAGAAGAACCTGGTGAGCTGCAGTCTATGGGGTCGCTGAGAGTTGGCTATGACTTAGCAACTCAAGGACAACACCACCCTAAAGTTCACAGCAGCACTATTTCAACAGCCAAGATATGCAAGCAGCCTAAATATCTATCAGTAGATGAATGGATAAAGAAGATGTGGCATAGACATACAATGGAGTACTGTGCTGTGTTGTGCTTAGTTGCTCAGTCATGTCCAACGCTGGGACCCCATGGACTGTAGCCCTCCAGGCTCCTCTTTCCATGGGGATTCTCCACGCAAGAATACTGCAGTGGGTTGCCATGACATCCTCCAGGGGAATCCTCCCAACCCAGGGATTAAACCCAGGTCTCCCGCATCGTAGGCAATTCTTTACCAACTGAGCCACCAGGGAAGCCCAACAGAACACTCAGTTCAGTTCAGTTCAGTTCAGTCGCTCAGTCGTGTCCGACTCTTTGTGACCCCATGAATCGCAGCATGCCAGGCCTCCCTGTCCATCACCAACTCCCGGAGTTCACTTAGACTCGCATCCATCGAGTCAGTGATGCCATCCAGCCATCTCATCCTCGGTCATCCCCTTCTTCTCCTGCCCCTAATCCCTCCCAGCATCATAGTCTTTTCCAATGAGTCAACTCTTCGAATGAGGTGGCCAAAGTACGGGAGTTTCAGCTTTAGCATCATTCCTTGCAAAGAAATCCCAGGGCTGATCTCCTTCAGAATGGACTGGTTGGATCTTCTTGCAGTCCAAGGGACTCTCAAGAGTCTCCTCCAACACCACAGTTCAAACGCATCAATTCTTCGGCACTTAGCCTTCTTCACAGTCCAATTCTCACATCCATACATGACTACTGGAAAAACGATAGCCTTAACTAGATGGACCTTAGTAGGCAAAGTAATGTCTCTGCTTTTGAATATGCTATCTAGGTTGGTCATAGCTTTTCCTCCAAGGAGTAAGCGTCTTTTAATCTCATGGCTGCAATCACCATCTGCAGTGATTTTGGAGCCCAGAAAAATAAAGTGTGACACTGTTTCCACTGTTTCTCCATTTCCCATGAAGTGGTGGGACCGGATGCCATGATCTTCGTTTTCTTAATGTTGAGTTTTAAGTCAACTTTTTTGCTCTCCTCTTTCACTTTCATCAAGAGGTTTTTTAGCTCCTCTTCACTTTCTGCCATAAGGGTGGTGACATTGGCATATCTGAGGTTATTGATATTTCTCCTGGCAATCTTGATTCCAGCTTGTGTTTCTTCCAGTCCAGCATTTCTCATGATGTACTCTGCATATAAGTTAAATAAGCAGGGTGACAATATACAGCCTTGACGTACTCCTTTTCCTATTTGGAACCAGTCTGTTGTTCCATATCCAGTTCTAACTGCTGCTTCCTGACCTGCATACAGATTTCTCAAGAGGCAGGTCAGGTTGTCTGGTACTCCCATCTCTCTCAGAATTTTCCACAGCTTATCGTGATGCACACAGTCAAAGGCTTTGGCATAGTCAAGAAAGCAGAAATAGATGTTTTTCTGGAACTCTCTTGCTTTTTCCATGATCCAGCGGATGTTGGCAATTTGATCTCTCATCCATAAAAAATAAAACAATGCCATTTGCAGCAACATAGATGACCTAGAGATTATCATTCTAAGTGAACTAAGTCAAACAGAGAAAGACAAATACTGTATGTACCACTTAGATGTGGAATCTAAAATTTGATACAGATGCACTTACTTACAAAACAGAAACAGACTCATAGACATAGCAGACAAACTATGGTTACCAAAGAAGAAAGGGAGAGAGGGATAAATTAGGAGTCGGGATTAACAGATATATACTACGGTGTATAAAACCGATAATAAGGTCCTACTGTATAGCACAGGGAACTATATTCAGTAGCTTGCAATGATGGAAATATATATATATATGTGGTTTAGTTGCTAAGTCGAGTCTGACTCTTGTGACCCCATAGACTATAGGCCGCCAGACTCCTCTGTCCATGGGATTTCCCAGGCAAGAACACTGGAGTGGGTAGCTGATCCCCTCTCCAGGGGATCTTCCCACCCAGTGATCAAACCCAGGTCTCCCGCATTGCAGGCGGATTCATTACCAGCTGAGCCACCAGGAAAGCCCCTTATATATGTGTGTGTGTGTATGTGTATGTATATGTGTGTGTGTGTATATATATATGTGTGTGTGTGTGTGTGTGTATATTTAGGGCTTTCCTGGTGGCTCAGCTGGTGAAGAATTCGCCTGCAATGCAGGAGACCTGCGTTCGATCGCTGAGTCGGGAAGATCCCCTGGAGAAGGGAATGGCTAGTATTCTGGCCAGGAGAATTCCATGGACTGTAGAGTCTATGAGGTGGCAAAGAGACTGAGCAACTTTCAGTATGTGTGTGTGTATAAAACTGACAGCTGTATACCAAAAACTAACACAACTTTGTAAACCAACTATACTTCAATAAAAAAATAAAATAAATTTTAAAGAAAAGCAGCGATCGTGACCTCTTAAAAAAAATAAAGCCAAGCTGCTGTGCTTAAAGCAGGGTCAGGCCCTTGATATCCTGACAACCCATGCCCACTCCCATCTGCTCCTTGGACTCCAGGGAGGACTGAGTAAAATCACAGATAACTTCTCACCTGGCAAATGGGCCACTGAGACCCAAGAAAGGTGTGACCTTATCCGACCACCCCCTTGCTTTGTGTCCTTGGGTCAGTGATCACATTACATTTCAATGCTCTCAGCTGTAAAGAGGAGATGATGATTACACAAAACACGGTAAAATGAGCAGCAAATTCCCGGCACATAGTAAGTAAATGCTCTGCAAACTACAGTGGCTCCTACAATCATTACTAGTGTTATTAACATCATCATGACCACCACAACATCTTGGAGAGAATGAAAAACAGCCTCAAACAGGATGAGCAGGAAAGAGGAGAATGGTGGGAGCCTAGGGCAGGGGTGCAGACAATTCCACCTCAGAGCACATACTCAGGCCGGTATGATTTAGTCAAGTTCACAGCAGTATGTCACTGAGAAGAATCTCTGTGTCCTCTGAGTCCAAAGGGGTTATTTTCAAGATGAAAAGGGACAGTAATTATAAACATTCTGGAAGCAAATTTCTGCAGCAATGCAGGTGTTCCTATTGTTATTATTAGCAATGTCATTCCAGAAACTGAGGAATCATACAACCCCCGAGCCACTTGAGAACAAGGCTTCCCTCTTCCTGCCTTTACACAAACCACCCAGGATGACTCTTTCAACCGTTATCTACTGCCATCTTCTCCCAAAGGGAAGCCCGCCATCTGGTTTCTCCACCAAACCAAAGCAAACCTCTAAAACTCATCCAGTGGGTTTCCAAGGGTCTTTCTGCTCTGACACCAAACGCCTTCCGAGATCAATCCGTCACCGCTTACCCGCTTTGTTTCCCAGGCATGAGGTTCACTAGCTGCTGGGTGCACCCATCTCTCCTTCTCCCATGCTCGCTGGGTCATTCTAGAGTCTGTGCCTTGGCGGAGAAGAGAAATGTAGGACTGGTTGGGCACTAAGGAGGCCTGGAGCCGGTGTCCCTCCACGTCTGCCCATTCCATAAGACTGAGGCGTGGCCACGCTGAGCTCGCTTTACAGACAAGGAAATGGGGGCAGAGCCAAACCGCCACACTTGGGCTTCCAGCGAGTGAGTACTTCTGACTGTGCTTCAGAAAAAGCCACGGCGGCCTCCCTGCTCAGGCTGGTATCTCTCAGGCTATGGTTCTACTGCCACTGCTTCCAAGAAGCCCTCCTCACTTCTCCAATTCATCTGTGGACCTCCTGGAGCACTGCACAGATGTCTGGGGAGCTTGAGAGAAGACTGGGCAACACAGGAAATGGGTTGGTTTTCAGAGCTGGGCAGCTCTGCCTCATTTTGAGTCTGACTGGTCAGGGGTCAATTTCCTTGTGTGCACCTCACGCATCTGATCCAACAAGCTAACCCCTGCAGGCTTGCGGACTATGCGGGGTGGAGGAGGAGGCGCCTGTTAAGTGTTGGCCTTTCCCCCCGCAATCCTTCCTTCAGAGTTTTAAATCTAACTCTCCTAAAGACTCAACTCATGGTCATGAAACAGGGAGGACACACAGAGGGCAGGGTCCCGCAGTGCCACAGGGACCAGGAGGGCCTCTGCTTCAGGTTAGCCCTGCTGGCTTTAGCGGACCCCTCGTCTCACTGAACCCTAGCACGGCCCCTCCCCACAGACCCAGAGGGAGCTCCCAGGTCCACGTTCCCGTGCCTGGCCCACCACCTGGGAGCTGGGAGCTCCCAGGTCCACGTTCCCGTGCCTGGCCCATCACCTGGGAGCTGTGGAGGAGCCTGGGGCGCTGCGTTTTTGCAGATAATGAAGTCCAGGTGATTAGACTCTGTGTGGTGCAAAACAAACTGCCTTGTCTGTGCCTAGGTTCAGGTTACCCAGTGGGATAGCGCCCAGCAAGTAACTGAGAACACCGGTGAAAACGCCTTCTCGGTGCACAGCCCAGCTGGGGTTTTCAAAGAGCTGGGGCTTGTTCTGAGGCTGGACTCACACAGCTTCGCTACTGTCCTGGTGACCTGGGCACGTGAATGTCCCTGGGCAGGCTGGGAGCTCTGCAGAGATAGAACGCGCAGCTCGCACGGCCGTCTCCCTGCTCCGCGACCTCGATGCCCTCCATCTCTCCTGGGTCGTGCATCAGCGGGGAGCGCCCTGCACCTCAGTTTCCTGAGGGCTAGCAGCCACCGCTGTCCCACCACTAACGGTCAGGCAGGGACAAAACTGTCCTCTCAAAATCTCAGAAGGGAAGGGGGAAAAGCCACACGGCTGACGACGTAAAACGTGGGATTTGTCGCACAAAGTTCATACACAAGGGTAGGGGAATGGCATCTGTCCTTCCTCCCTTTTAGGTTTAAATGGAAGCCAGGGGAGACCACACCATCCAGCTGACGAAGAGAGCTCCTCGCCGCCCAAAGTGCGGACAGTCGGCTGTCCACATCAAGCCCGTGCTGGGGGCGACTGCGGAGCAACAGTCAGGCGCACCTGTCCTGGTCTCCCTCTCCGTGCATCAGGGCAGCCACCCCCAGATCTCTAAAATGTCCTCTGTGCAGAGAGGAACAGCGCTGCGCTTCCTCCCATCAGTGATCCATACGAGTCAGATGCAGACGCACTGTCAGGAAGCTGTACAACTGGTTCTGGGGGACACAGCGGAGCAGGAAAACCCAGCGCCATCCAGCAAGGCGGTGGCTTGCTCACCACTGGGTTTATTCCTACGGTACAGTCCCTGAGAAGAAATTCCTGAAAAGGAGCAAAGAAGTAAATTTCCACCAGCTGCCTGGCCACCTCAACAAAGCCCGAGGAGGGAGGTGGATAGACGCCTCCCCTCCCCTTCACCCTAAAAACAACTACTTCCTGTTTAAGGAGCTGAAGAGAAGAGCAATTCACCTATTCACAAAGGCCGGCCACTTGGCAGCTCGCCAAGAATCTAAGAGAAACCTTGAATTTCGAAAACATAATAGACAAGGGAGTCAGCTTAAGAAAAGATTTCATCTATCATCTGACAAGAGGCTGGGGTCATGGAGGAGGGTATTCTTCATCCTGGAGAGACCATGCTAAAAATCTCAAAAATGTACAGAAGGAGTTGGGGCCTGTGGTGGTGGTGGGGGGG
>SJYX01004665.1:90999-138499 GCA_006410675.1 Oreotragus oreotragus
GGGGGGTGGGCTAAGAAGACATTCTTAGCATGGAATAGAGGCTGCTGTTTCAAGGAGGCTTCTCATTTCTTCTGACGTCCTGACACAGATGTGTAATACAGAGG
The DNA here is from genome assembly GCA_006410675.1 of Oreotragus oreotragus. Lineage (NCBI taxonomy): Eukaryota > Metazoa > Chordata > Mammalia > Artiodactyla > Bovidae > Oreotragus > Oreotragus oreotragus. The sequence goes on from SJYX01004665.1 coordinate 91,104, forward strand.
TTCAGCCATGTGGGCAGGTTAAGCCACGTGAGACAGAGGAAATCACTGCACTGCGAACTGAAGGGCTGCTGTGGGCGCCCCAGGCCTGGGTCCCCACAGGAAGGCGGCCCCCGGAAGGGGCAGGGCTCAGTGAGCCTGGGCTCCAGGGCTTGTGTTCACAGGCAGCGGCCCTCGACAGGACATGAGATGCCCTTCAGACTCATCTGCGCTCACAGTCTTTCCTCGGCTCCTCTTGGTCTCTCGGAAACGTGAGCAGAGTGGCCTAAGGGCCCTGGGAAACCGAGAGGCCGGCACGGCGAGTCCAGAGGCGCTCCCGGCTGGGCTCTCTGCTTTCCACCGCTTCTTAGACCTGGGATGCAACAAAAAGGGCCGCTCCCACAGAAACACTGATGATTCTGAAGGGCTTTTTATCATTGGAGAAAGATTAAACAGAGTTCAGGAAAACCTGCGCATCTCTAACAGGAATCTGAGTCTGCTGAAATCACGCACCTGCATCTCTGTAAGTGACACATGAGATGGACTAGCCAGCGTGTCACCCATCACGGCAGATCTACCCACGGTCAGGTCCACCCACTGCAGGAAAAAATATTTAGACACCTCTTCCTCACCAGAACAGAAGCGACTCTCAGCTCACTGTGTGTTAACTGTGCCAGGATGTGGACCAGGAGGTCAGAGCTGCTTCTGTGTGGTTCTGTGACTGGGCCCCCCAGTCCTGTGCTCAGAGCTGCCCCTCCTCTGGCAGATAGGCCCACCTCCAAGCCCTGGGGAGCACATGCTGAGGTGGGGACACAAAGCAGAGACACACTCATTGTCATGACTTCCTGACACTAAGGTGGTAACTACTAAGCACCACACATGGACGTGGCACTTCCTCCCACTTAATAAGACGGATCCGTCAGACGGGAAAAACGACTCCTTTTACAATGAGGAAACTGAGGTGCAAGTCACATGGCTGGGAGGCCAGACCCAGTCCTCCAGCTATTGCAGTTTGCAGCCTGCGGTGCCCTCTGTAAAGGGAGACATGGCTGTCTCCTTACCCTAAACAGCTCTGCTCACCCCCTGACCCCACTTCTTTCTGGATGAGTCATTTGAAGAAAACTGGAGATGTTAACAAACAGGCATGACATAACAGCTGCCCAGGAGCCGACTTCTGCAGCGGCACCTGCCAGGCCTCCTGGGCAGCCTTCTCACTCAGGGTGGGCTGCAGGGGGACAGGGCTGGACAGTGGGGCTGCAGGGCTCTAAGTGTAGCACACTTCAGGCTCCCAGGGCCCCCAGCCAATGTGTGTGGCCAGGTGAAACCAGGGTCAAAACAGACATCTACAGCAGCTGCAGTCTGGAGGAGAGGTCAAGAGCATGGTCAAAGCTAAGGTAGAGGGCCCAGCTGTGTGGGTGTCTCCAGCTGCAAGTGTTCCAGGCCTGGGGGTGGAGACCTGCCTCTGAAAGCATCGCTGTCCTGCCCTCCCTGCAGGAAGGGTCGGTCTGCCCAACCCCCTTGTCCCTTGTCTGGGCAGCAGTTCCTGACCTTTTGCCCAGTTCTCCCATCCTCTGTGCTTTACAAATCCGGCTCCTGCTGGTGTCTCTGAGCACTTTACAGAAAGTGAGCAGTCATTAATGCTCAATGACAATAGAATTTCTCCCAAATTATACATGACACTTGCATTAAAGGCAAACATGTTCATCTGGATAGATGTTATCGCAGGAAGTGCCACAAGAATTCACAACGATTTATCAAGGATAAGAAGTACACTTCCTTTAATTACGAGTTCTCTTTAACCAAAATAAGAGGAAAAGCCTTTAGGAGTGGTTGTTAATTAAAACAACAATTTGGCCATGGGCTATGTAAATCTTCGGTGAGGATGGACTGGGTGGCAAGTGGTTGGTGGGGACACCAGAGCTGAGGCAAGTGAGCCAGGCTGGCTATGGGCTTTATGGGGAAGTACAGAGGTCGCGGTTTTGTTGAAGTGCTCATGACTTGTTTGCATGTCTTACTCATGCTTCCAGCACCCCAGGGAGGCAGGTATCAGGCCAGCTTGAAATCTAAGGCTGTTGGAGTTGAGAGTGCATGAGGTGAGTAACAAAGCTGTCACCAGACGCAGGTTTTCCTGACCCCAAGCTCATGGTTCTTTCCTAGAAACTTGTATCTCTGCTTGGCTTACTGTGTGTGCATCAGAAGCCTTGAGCGCCCTTCTGGAAATACAGAAGGTTCCTGCGCTCCACCTGGGAACTTTGGGATCAGAGTCCCCAGACTGTCAAAGTGTTCTGCCCCTTCTCCCCCCGCCACCATGCACGGCACTAGGGACGACCGTGGGGACCCTCCCTCCACATATTCCTTTCTGGCCACCTGCCCAGGTGTTACATTTCTTCATCTGCTCTGCAGGCCGCCACCCTGGGCTTGAGTCTGATCAGACCAAAGAGCCGGGACTGGCACAGGTGCTCAGAGCATCTCTGTTCCTCCTCTCTGGTCCTTGGCATTACCACCTGCACGTCCAGAACCAAAACCACTGGGGACAGGGTGGCCAGGCCTAACCGCGAGCGTGAGTGCAAACCAAGTGCAAATTCAGGAGCTTGCCCTCTCCCCATGGTCCAGATGTGACAGGAACTTTCTAGTGCCCAGAACTCCCCTGATACTCTCCACTTGCTCCTGGAGTTACACTCAGGGACGTGGTGAGAGCAGCGCCAACATCAGCCCCAAAGGCAACTTGCCTTCCTAGTCAAAACTTGAAGATAAGCAAATGACAGCCACCAGCGTACGGAACAAGGCTGAGTGTCCGTGGTGGGCGTGCCTGAGGGAGTGTGGCTCAACAAGGGCTCCAACCCCTAAACCTGGCAGAAGCTGGGTGGTGCCAGTGGGCTCCACTTAACACGGACAGCGGTAACACCAACTATCATGTCAGTAAGTCCTGTAAGCGCATTTCATCTCTTCACCACAGCCTTGGTAGGGAACCGTTCCACTGAGGCTCTAGAGAGCTTCAGTGACTTTTACATCACACCAGCAGTCAGTTATGAATTCTAGGCCTTCTGAGTGTCAACCTTAAGCTCACTTTTCTCATAAGCAGATCCCAGAGACGGGTAGAGAGTTAGAAACTCAACAACTATGGTCATTTACTGTTTGACTGAGCTGAGAAGGTTTAAACAGAAATTAAGACGGTGTGAACTCAACAGAACCAGAGGGTAGACACTCATTCAGATTTTGCAATCTGACCACATCAGAAGGTTTGGACACCCACATCCTCTGTGGCTGTCGCTGTTTTGTGCTTACCCAGAAGCTATTTCTCCCACTCCTCTCTCGCTAACAGAACTCTTAAGGCAGCAGAATGCCCAGGGACCATCATACTGTATCGGGGAAATCCAGGCCCTTTTTGCCAGATTCTTGTTTTTCCCTTTGTCCCTGGAATGGACTGTTTTAGCCACAGAGACATAAAAGGCCCCTGATCACCTGTTTCCTTCGTGATTGCCTTGTGTATGTTCTGCAAGGACCCACGAATGCTGCCTTGTAAGAAAAAGGTCTTTACATGGACCCCAGTGTTCACTGCAGCACTATTTACAAGAGCTAGGACATGGAAGCAACCTAGATGTTCATCGGCAGATGAAGAGATAAGGAATTGTAGTACATATACACAATGGAATACTACTGAGCTTTAAAAAAGAACACATTTGAGTCAGTTCTAATGAGGTGGATGAACCTGGAGCCTATTATACAGAGTGAAGTAAGTCAGAAAGAAAGACAAATATTGTATGTTAATGCATATATATAGAATTTACTAAGATGGTATTGACGATCCTACATGCACGGCAGCAAAAGAGACACAGAGGTAAAGAATAGACGGACTCAGCGGGAGAAGGTGAGGGTAGNATTTGAGTCAGTTCTAATGAGGTGGATGAACCTGGAGCCTATTATACAGAGTGAAGTAAGTCAGAAAGAAAGACAAATATTGTATGTTAATGCATATATATAGAATTTACTAAGATGGTATTGACGATCCTACATGCACGGCAGCAAAAGAGACACAGAGGTAAAGAATAGACGGACTCAGCGGGAGAAGGTGAGGGTAGGATGATTTGAAAGAACAGCACTGAAACATGAACATTTTCATATGTGAGCTACACGACCAGGGTGAGTGCTGAAGCAGGACGCGGGACACCCAGAGGGATGGGGTGGGAGGGCGGTGGGAGGGGTTCAGGACTGGGGGACACATGTGCACCGTGGCTGATTCATGTTGACGTATGGCAAAAACCACCACAACACCGTGAAGTAATTATCCTCCAATTAAAATAAATTGATTAATTAAAAAAAAAAAAGAATAGGTTAAAAGAGAAAAGTTCTTTGCTTACGTGACTCAAGTTAAAGACCTACAGAGATTATCTCAGATTATCATCAGGGTGCCCCCAAGTGCCATGCCAAGCGCCCTTATAAGGAGGCAGAGACCAGTCACACATGAGAGGGGAAAGCCATGTGAAGGCAGGAGCGCAGGCTGGAAGTGAGGCGGCCACACACAGAGGCAGGCTGACAGCCACCAGCACACGGCAGAGGCACGGGGCAGAGTCTCCTCTACGGCCTCTGGGTGGGGTACAGCCCCAACGGAGCCTTGCTTTTGGCCCAGTGGACATGACATGGAACTTCTAGCCCCCAGAACTGAAAGAGAAGTTCCTGCTGTTTTAAGCCACCAAGTTTGTGGTTTGTTATAGCAGCCACAGGAACAAATCCACTCTCAAAGCCGCCGACAGGCATTCTGTTACCACGACCAAACACAACGCATTTCCATCTCTGGGCCACACTCTGAGGACTGACACAGGGGCTGCTCCCTTTCTGACCGTGAGAGAGACTTCTAGAAACCCTCAGAATCCGGCAAGTCTCCCTGATTCCAGTCTCCCTGAGCCTGGTGCTGCCACCTTTCAGAGAGCACAGCTACCATTAAAATCCTCATCGCGTGTATGGGGCAGCAAGTATGTGCAGCATGTCTGACGCCCACATTCGTGGAGCAGGCGCCCTGGCAGGCAGGTTCCGAGGTGCCCTCGGCCTGAAAGCACATGGGGACTGAACATGTGCGGGGACTGCTGAAGGTGAGAGCTCCTCGGCATACATCACACGTGAGGCTCTGAGTTAGCAAAGACGTAAACATCCCTTGGACTTCCCTGGGGGTCTAGTGGCTAAGACTCCGAGCTCCCAACGCAGGGGGCCCAGATTCAATCCCTGGTCAGGCAACAAGACTCCACATGCTGCAACTAAGACCTGGCACCACCAAAGAAAGAAAGGAAAGACAGAAGGACATCACTTGGAGTTGGGAGTCCAAGACAGGGAGGACATGGGGAGGGAGAGAAGGGCTCTGAAAGCTGGGGAATGGACTTTTAAAAATCCTTCCCTACGACAGGAGCAAATTCAGCAGAAATGTACTTAAAAGCCTTCTCAAAAGCAAAAATGAAGCTTAGATAGAGAGGGACTCTTGGTGAAATCTTCTTGATTATTAAAGCTGCCTCTGTCATCAGTCTTTGCTTGGGGCCCATTACTTGCTCCTTAAGGTACCTCCTGCTCCTCCAAAGGCTTGGTGACTTCCTGTTTAAAGTCTGTTCTTCCTGTTGAATCTCTCTCTGCAGGGCCCCTCTTTCCAAATTTCACTGACTGATGACATAGCCAAGATTCATGTCTCTGATCTTCTGCTTCTTCAGGACTTATTCGGGGTCCCATTTCTTAAGAGGTCTGCTTCTGAGGAGCGGGCTGACTTGTCTGTGAGGGGTTCAGTGCTAACGTGTCAGGGCTCTGTTTGGGGTTTGGTTTTTGGCAGGGACAGCAGGTGGGGGGAGCAGTGGTAGGGGTAACTGTGTGGAAGAGACTGAAATCTGAAATTCATGGAGTATTTATTACAGGCCATATCATTCTACATGTTTTGTATTCAGATTAAACAGAACAAAAGAAACAAAAAGAACAGCAGCAGCTCAGAGGCATTAAGTAAATTTCTCAAGGTCAAGTCACACAGCCTGTCCTGATGGGACTGGAATGGTGACCTCACCACCCCTACCTTGCCGGGCATCTCCTCCTGACCTCCACAGGGCCCCTCAGGACCACACCTCTTGGAGCTATGGCCTGGCCTGCAGACTGCACAGTTCCCACTGTTTATACCACAGGCTAGCTATCATGAAGAGCTCAACCAGTTTAAAAGCACATGTCTTACCATCAGGCAAAGACCTGAGTCTATCTACTGAGGTTAAGAATCACAGATGAGCACTGAAACTGTGGTTGACAGTTTGGTGAGAAACAGGTATTTTGCATAGTCTCAAAATATCTCCCCACAAGATCCTAATTACTCTGAAAGGAAAACAATAGTAACCTTACAGTGAGGGACCCGGGGGGCGTTATTGTAACTGAGTGATCCACGTCACATTCCCATGACCAGCAGGAAGACGTCATGAGGCACTGATGTGAAGCACCGAGAAGGGGCCATCACGCCCAAGATTCTTCCTGCCAAGATGGCATAACCTCAGTCTAATCAAAAGAAAACATCAGTGCTCTCTAATGACCTAGAGGGGTAGGATGGGTGTGGGGAGGGAGGCCCAAGAGGGAGGGATATCTGTGTACAAACAGCTGATTCACTTCACTGTACAGCAGAAACTGACATAACATTGTCAAGCAATTTTACTCCAATTAAAAAATAGAAAAAAAAAAAAATCAGACAGACCCAAATCAAAGGATGGAGGGCCACAAAATAACCTGTCTGGATTACTGGAAAATGTCACAGTTATGAAAGACAAGAAACTCTGAGCAACTTTCCCAGACAGAAGGAGGCAAAGAAAACTTACGGCAACTATATGCAGTGTGGGGTCCTAGATGAACCCCAGGACCAGAAAAAGGACACAGTTGGGGAAACAGGTGAACTCTGAATAAAGGTCTGTAGATTTAACTAACAGTATTATATGAAGGTTAATTTTCTGATTTAAATATCTGTTGTTCAGTTACTCAGTCACGTCTGATTCTTTGTGACCCCAGGGACTGTAGCCCGCCAGGCTCCTCTGTCCATGGGATTCTCCTGGCAAGAATACTGGAGTGGGTTGCCATTTCCTTCCTCAGGGGATCTTCCCAACCCAGGGATCAAAATCAAGTCTCCTTCATTGGCAGGCATATTCTTTACCAATGAGCTACCATGAAAGCCTTAAATACCTGTATTCTGGTTTTAAAAGATAACAGTATTAGGAGAAGCTGGGTGAAGGGTATAAGGGAACTTCCTACACTATTTTTCTGTAAGTCTAAAATTATTTCAAAATGAAAAAGTAAAAAAAAGAAAATCCCCCAAACCCAAAACCTTTCAGACACTGTTTTCTTAGAGGATCATTTTCATGATAGAATTTAGGTGGCAACTGCTACCTCCGGTGGGCCCTCTGTGGGTGTGCATACCTATCACACAAGCAGTTGGCTGTTTGAAGCTGGTCTTGAAGGTCAAGGTGCTCCGTGTGCTAGAGTCTGGGGTTCCTGAGCTCAGGAGCCCTCACCCTGTGCTGCTCCCAGAGCCAATCCTGCCTTTGCAGAGTGACCTTCCAGACAATTGGAGAAGTCCGAGGAGCTGGTTTCCAGCTGAGTGTTTAGAGGCTGATGATTTCACTCTCAAGAAAAGAGGACGCAGAGAACGGTGGGTCACCCAGCTCTCCTCTTTCTACACAGTCTCCTTTCAGATTCTGGGGAGATCGACGTGGAGGAAGAAAGGGGTAAAACTGTTCTGCTAGTTGTGTCTGGTTCCCTTTCCTTATCTTGAGCGACTGGAAGCAGCCCCCTCCCTCACTTCCTGTCTGAAGCCTTCCTGAGGCAGCCCAAAGCAGATGGCCCCGTGTGCTGTTCCTCTGCCTGTGTGTGTGGCAGACGGGGAAGCGGGGGGCAGGGCTAGTCTTTAAGAGTCCTCCACTTCCGCCAGGCCAGGCCAGCTAGGCCCTGATGGGTGGCCTCAGGTGGGACTGCTGTGAACCAAGGGTCTTCAAGACTGGCTAATCCTGAGTGTCCTCAGGTGAATCAGCCCCCTCACCTACAGACCAGAGCATGGAAGCTTCTATGATGAGTCTGCTCTGGTTTTCTTTTCTTTTTTAAATTGGAATATAATTGCTTTACAATATTGTGTTAGTTTCTGCTGTACAACAAAGTGAATCAGCTATCTGTATACATATACCCCCTCCCTCCTGAGCCTCCTTCCCCCTTCCACCCCATCCCACCCCTCTAGACATCACTGAGCACTGAGCTCAGCTCCCTGTGCTATATACAGCTGCCTCCCACCAGCTATCTATTCTACACGTGGTAGCATGTATATGTTAGGGCTAGTCTCCCAATTCATCCCACCGTCTCCTTCCCCATGGTGTCCACAAATCTGTTCTCTACATAGGTGTCTCCATTTCTGCCCTGCAAATAGGTAAAAATGGTACTGATGAATCTATTTTCTCTGGCTTTCTTACAGAAAACTCTGGAATCTGAGGATACAAGTGAGTTGCTTACTGCTGGGTCCATGGAAGTTAGATGCTAAGTACTGTCACCAGCGATGATGTGGTGTAACTTCTGTACTGATCAGAGAAGGCGTGGACCTATTGTCACCAAAGCGTTAGATTTTGCCTCAGTTCTTCCCTTGTTCCAAGTCCCTCCTTTGTAAAATGAAGACTATTCTTTCCCCAAGGGTGTTGGTTATGAGGTTTAAATGACCTACCATTTGGCGCTTTAACACATTTGGTACAAAAAACCAGACAGGTCACACGACAATGTGAATGTACCAAGCATTCCTGAAACGTACGCTTAAAAATGGCTAAGAGAAACGAGATGAGAAATTTTGTTACATGTGTTTTGCCATAACAACAACAGAAAAAATTCATTCAGTATATCATTTTAAAAAACCCACACAAACATCAGTTGCTAGGATTAATATACCGTCACTTTGTTCTGAATGGTTACCATCACCACATGTATTGATTCCTAGATTAGATGCAGACAAACTCCCGGTGCTCCGGCTGGGCTCCCGCTCACTCCCACTGCTCCAACTGTCTCCGAAACCCAGATGGTTCTTGGGCTCCCAGACACCATCCTGCATTTGGGCTCGCTCCTGTACCACAAATGTGCAGTCTCTTCAGCCCATGCATGGAGGTTCCTCCCAGCCACCCCTGGACTCACGCTCTCTCTCCCCCTTATGTACGTATGTGCTCAGCTGCTCAGTCGGGCCCGACTCTTTGCAGCCCCAAGGGCTCCCCTGTCCATGCAACTTTCCAGGCAAGAACACTGGCGAGGGCTGCCATTTGCAAGCCCAGGGGATCGCCCCAGGGATGGAACTCCGTCTCTCGGGTTTGGGGGGCTGGCAGGGGGATTCTCTACCACTAGTGCCACCTTGGAAGCTCGTATTCCCCCCATTCATGGTATCATCAACGCCCACCAAGTCAGCCTTGTTGAAACCTGACCCCCACCTTCCAGGGGTCACAAAATCATGCCAGTTCCACTTCAGAAATGCCTCCAAAATCTAACTCCTCCCTTTCCCACCACTTTAGTTGAGATGCCAATGAACGGCCTCATCCAGCCAATGATGATGACTACAATCTCTTTGGTCATCGTCCTTCTTCCACCTCATCCTTCCACCACTACCAGGATTAATTCTCTTCCAGAAAGTCAAATCTGATGTGTCATTCACCTACATGCATGAACCCAGTGGGCTCCCATCTGAACCAAGTCTAAGAACTCTGTATCTTGCCCTACAAGGTCTGTTTATATGGAGCTGTTTATATCAACCCACATTTACAGTCACATGTCCCCCCCATCCCCTACCGCGAACCTTGCTCCGTTATAAGTGTCTCTCCATATGCTAAGACTGTCACAACTCTTCATTTTTTAAAGTACTATCCCCATTTGCCTGTTACCTGCAGGACTCTTGCTGCCTAGCAATCACTCATACCCACATGTTTCAGCAAGATCTAAGTCGAATACCTCTTCTTGTAGATAGCAGGGTTCAGCCTGTGCACCCTTCCTGAGCATACACTGGGCTGGGGGCGGCGGTGCAGGTTATTAATTCATCAAGGTACCTCAGTTTTCTTTTCAATTAGACCTTCTGTCTCTGAAGGCTTGTTATGTCTTCATCATTGCTCCATTCCTAGTGCCCAGAACAGTGCGAGGCTCAGCACATAGAGAAGGCTAAGTCTGTTGAATGAACTATGAGTGCAAATGCTGTGGCTGAGTTTCTTAACTTCCTAATGACTTAGGAAAGTCATTTCGGCAAGGCCACCTGTTATAACTTAAGATGGACACAAGACACTGGACACAAGCCAGGTACTCTGGGATGACCATAATTCCTTTGGACAAGTAAGTTACATTTTGTACCCTGGATAAATAATTTGCTAACCAGCATCTCAGTGACTTCAAAGACCTTTGTGTCTATCATGGGGGCTGTCATCACCTACTGTGTCAACAGCATTAACGAATTCTGGACTGTTCTGAATAGGTGTACTCATGAATTCTTACTCTCGAAAATCCTGTGCCCCTCTATAACTTTTAACAGCTTAGTATTCTTTAATATTTTCATCTTCTGTTTTTATTTTTTAAGTTACTATTTTTTTTTTGGCCATGCCAAAAGGCATGTAAATTCTTAGTTTCCTGACCAGGGATCAAACCCATGCCCCCCTGCAGTGGTAGCACAGAGTCTTAACCACTGGACCACCATGGAAGCCCCTTAACAGTTTAATTTAAGCAAGAAAGACCCAATCTGTACATGGCACTCAAGATAATTCTATGAAAATTTAGGTAAGTATTGTATATAAAGGAAAACATATATTCATATTTCAGACCATGTGATCAATACTAAGTATTAACTTTGGATGAAGATCAAGGCAGCTTTGGCAGCTGGCAAGAAGTACCTGTGAGTACCTGACTCACCTGGCAGGGAGGTCAGAGTGCACTTTATAGACACATCGTTGTCTGCTAAACTTCCACTTGCTGGGTCCTCTGCCTACTCCATACAGAGCTACCTCCAGAGCACCTTTGCACAACACGGCCCCGTCTTTCTACCCACTGCTTGGCCGATCCACAGTCCTTTCCAGAGAACCTGCTTCCCAGGATGCAACCTGTTGTTTAGTTGCTGTTGTGCCTGACTCTTTGCCACCCCGTGGACCGCAGCCCACCAGGCTCCTCTGTCCATGGGATTTACCAGGCAAGAATGTCTGGAGTAGGTTGCCATTTCATTCTCGAGGGGATCTTCCCAACCCAGGGATTGAATCTGCATCTCTCACACTGGCAGGTGGATTCTTTACCACTGAGCCACCAGGGAAACCCAGGCTGACCCAGTCAGAATCCTTTCCATGGATTTTAGTAACTGCAGTGGAAAAGCAGGCAGTCTCTTTTCCACTGGCTAAAGCTCAAAGGTGTAAGCGCTCAGAAGGACAGTTCATGATTCCTACCACAGGAGAAAATAATTTCCACCAACAATCAAGAATAAAGTGGATATGGGCCTCCCAGGTGGTCCAGTGGTTAAGAATCCGCCTGCCGGTGCGGGGGACACAGGTTCAGTCCCTGCTCCGGGAGCACCCCACACACCATGGAGAAACTGAGCCCACGTGCCACACTACCAAGCCTGCTTGCGGAGGCCCACGCTGTGCCACGGAGAGTGGCCCCCACTCTATGCAGTGACAGGAAGCCCGTGGGTGGCAACAAAGACCCAATGCAGCCTAAAGAGTAAATCAATAAAAAAAAAATAAATCTTTAGGAAAAAAGAATAAAGTGGACAGACAGAAAGAAACAGAGCCCAGACAAGGAGGGCACTCAACTCCTTCTACACAACTCAAACCCAGCTGCATAGCTCTGCCCTTCTGATGGCTTGGTTATCTCGACACTTATATTCCAGAAGGCTACACATTCCTGTCTTTTTTAGTTTGAATTTAACTTATTTGAAGCTAAACAAATCTTAAACACAGAACAAAACCCTGCTAACATAAACATAGTCAAAGTTGTTAAATGTTAAGAGCTTTAAAATGACCCCATGGTTTCAAGAAGGCTCTTGTAGGAGTTTTCTAGAAAGTCTCTACTATGTGCAAATCACATACTTTCTTTAGTTATAGAAGGCTGAGGGATCTTTCGTACAATGAATAAGTCCTATGTAATCGATTCACTGAGTAAGCTGCATTGTTTCCAGTGTCCACTCTTCTTACAGAGGGTCTAACTGCTCGTCATTAGTGGTTCGGGATGCGGTGAGGCTGCCGGCGCAACTCTGGGTTAACAAAGCAGGTGGTCCACTTACGCTGTCCTGCTGTCTCTGGGGAATACGGCACTTGAAATTATTGCTGCATTCTAAAGAGACCATCTGAGAGGGATAATTGCTTTTCAATGCCTAGATCAATATTTTTGTTTCTCACCTTTACTACTTGAGTGATTGGATCTAAGGCCAGAAGAGAAAAATCAGGTCAGTCCCCTGGACCTCCTGCCATTCAGCAGGAGGATCAGTGCGCCTGCGAGGGAGCCCAAGGAGGGGAGCACAGTTCTTAGCGCACTAACTTAATTTCAAATTTCTCAGTGAGAGAAGCCATGCTTATCTATGGCTCTTTTGTTGCAGCATTAAAAAACTGCCTTGAGGGTACAAGGTATAACTCGTTTTATGTGTGGCTTATTGAATACGTTCATGAACTGATGACCCGACCACGTATACCAGCCAAGGGGAGCAGCAGTTCAGCCACTCTGCCCAGGAGGGGGAATATCTCAAGCTCTGGGAGAGAGATGACGGGGCTAGAGATGCAGAGACAGGTCATTCAGAAGCAGAACAAAGACAATATCCACAAGTGCAGGCGTGAGTGAACATTCTAGTCTAGCACTCAGGACCCAGTGATGTGAAACTTGTGATGATATGATGCAGGAGACATAAGAGACATGTGTTCAGTCCCTGGGTGGGGAAGATCTGTTGGAGAAGGAAGTGGCAACCCACTCCAGTATTCTTGCCTGTAGAATCCCATGGACAGAGGAGCCTGGAGGGCTACAGTCCATAGTGTTGCAAAGAGTTGGACACAGTGGAAGAGACTTAGCACACATGCACAACTCTGGCTGACAAACTGGGCCCTGATCTGGATCNTGGCAACCCACTCCAGTATTCTTGCCTGTAGAATCCCATGGACAGAGGAGCCTGGAGGGCTACAGTCCATAGTGTTGCAAAGAGTTGGACACAGTGGAAGAGACTTAGCACACATGCACAACTCTGGCTGACAAACTGGGCCCTGATCTGGATCCCACTCATTGCCTAGATGGTCCTGTAAGCCTTTCCAACAAGAGAGATGATGCTAAGCAATATATTAAAAGAATGAGGCATTTTGCCTAAGTGACTGCTTAGCTAACAAAATCGATGCTTTTCAAGCACCTTGAAAACACCATTTGCATGCAACTAATGTACTAACAGCAAATGGGGGGCTTATTACTCAATTAAAGCTCATCACAGAGCATCTTTTTCAAGCAATATTTTGTTGGATGTTGGGAGTTACAACTGAAAGAGATAAAATGCCGTTTGAGCATTTCCTTTTAGTCCAACATACTACTGTTCTTCCTGGTCTTTTCCTGTCAGTCCTCAGGGTTATTGGAATGAAGCAGGAGGGAAAGCTTGGTGGTGAAGAATGTTGCATTAGGAGCCAGACAACCTGGCTTTAAAGCCACCAACTGGTACAAGATTACATAAGGCTTGTTACATAAAGTTACATGTAGGCTTATTACATAAGCTCCCCATGACTCAGTTTCCTTGTCTGTAAACTGGGGATAACATCAGCACTTACCTGGTAGCGGTACCACGCGGATTACACATCTCAGTCCATGTAAAGGACATAAACACACGATTCAAGTAATTTCTTTTTGTTATTGCTGTTCAGTCGCTAAGTAGTGTCTGACTTTTTGCAACCCCATGGACTGCAACATGCCAGGCTCCCCCACGTCCTTCTCCTGGAGTTTGCTCAAATTCACAGTTATCTCTTATATAATATTATTTCTGCTTAACTTATTATTTCTGCAACACTAGATACCTTATACGAAATCAGTGAAATCTGAATAAAAGGTAAGAATCCCACCCCTGCTGCCATTAGGACACAAGGTAATTTACCTCTTCCATCCTCTGTTTCCTTTTAAGTAAAACAGAGTTGATCATGCCTACACTTTGGGGGGCTGGTGTGGAGACTGTATGAAATAATGTATACAGCATCCTGACCAACATTTCTAAACAGGTTTATTAGAGTGCTAGGCTGCGGCGTGGATGCACGTGGATTCTGCCACACGAGGACCCAGATTTCCTTCCTTCTGTCTGAACACAGGCAGACGAGAACAGTAACGATCAGCCTGAGGCTTGGCGGGGCCTGTCGCGTAGGACCCTGAGCTCTCCTCGGAGAAGGAACTGCCGCGGACCTACGCCCGGGGGTAGGCATCGCAGAGACAGAGGTGAGTGCAGGGAGCACCACACTCTGCCCCTGGAGGTATGAGGCAGCCTGTCCCCTGCCAGCCGGGGATGTTCCCAGACACACACACACTTGCAGGCTGGCTACCTGTAATTCTTTCCCTGGCTTCCTTCTTGGGGCATGAGGGGAGCGGCCCCTGCTTAGCTCACGTCCCCTCCCTGCTGGGCCTCAGTGTGGAAAGCCAGGGCCCCTGGACTCCCTCCTCAGACTGCCCGCCTGCAGCACACACTGGAGCTGGGGAACTTGCCTGAGAAGCCAGTAAAATTTTAATGCACTCTGTAGCGCGGTCATGTCATACTCGGTTATGGCAAATAATCCCAGATGCCTGCAGAGGTAAAATGGAGCTGTAATGTGCTTGCCTCCTAACCCGAGCTGACAGCAATGATGTACGACTACCATTAGCGGAAAATATCACTTCAACTAACCCATGATCCAGCTCCGCTCAGGGTCACATTATCCATGAGGAACAAATTACACTCCCAAAGTAAATACAAATTTTCTACACGAAATGGGTACAAAAAAATAAAAAAGGGAAGGGGGTGATCCGTCCCCTTGGCCAGCACACTGCTGAGTGACACAGATGATAAAGGACAGGACAAATCATTGGCTGACAGAGTGCCGCGCTGTAATCAGCTCTGCCGGCACGCACTCCAGCCGATAAACACTATATTCTCCCCTTAGTGGCAAATAGATAATCTTTGACCCAGACACGGCTGCTTCGGATACTGACCACTGGGTTGCAGGAACACCCCGAGCAGCACTCGCCATCTGAGAAAGAAAGTGCTGTTTGGGCTTAATGAGGGGGCTTATTACTCAATTAAAGCTCATCACAGAGCATCTTTTTCAAGCAATATTTTGTTGGATGTTGGGAGTTACAACTGAAAGAGATAAAATGCCGTTTGAGCATTTCCTTTTAGTCCAACATACTACTGTTCTCCCTGGTCTTTTCCTGTCAGTCCTCAGGGTTATTGGAATGAAGCAGGAGGGAAAGCTTGGTGGTGAAGAATGTTGCATTAGGAGCCAGACAACCTGGCTTTAAAGCCACCAACTGGTACAAGATTACATAAGGCTTGTTACATAAAGTTACATGTAGGCTTATTACATAAGCTCCCCATGACTCAGTTTCCTTGTCTGTAAACTGGGGATAACATCAGCACTTACCTGGTAGCGGTACCACGCGGATTACACATCTCAGTCCATGTAAAGGACATAAACACACGATTCAAGTAATTTCTTTTTGTTATTGCTGTTCAGTCGCTAAGTAGTGTCTGACTTTTTGCAACCCCATGGACTGCAACATGCCAGGCTCCCCCACGTCCTTCTCCTGGAGTTTGCTCAAATTCACAGTTATCTCTTATATAATATTATTTCTGCTTAACTTATTATTTCTGCAACACTAGATACCTTATACGAAATCAGTGAAATCTGAATAAAAGGTAAGAATCCCACCCCTGCTGCCATTAGGACACAAGGTAATTTACCTCTTCCATCCTCTGTTTCCTTTTAAGTAAAACAGAGTTGATCATGCCTACACTTTGGGGGGCTGGTGTGGAGACTGTATGAAATAATGTATACAGCATCCTGACCAACATTTCTAAACAGGTTTATTAGAGTGCTAGGCTGCGGCGTGGATGCACGTGGATTCTGCCACACGAGGACCCAGATTTCCTTCCTTCTGTCTGAACACAGGCAGACGAGAACAGTAACGATCAGCCTGAGGCTTGGCGGGGCCTGTCGCGTAGGACCCTGAGCTCTCCTCGGAGAAGGAACTGCCGCGGACCTACGCCCGGGGGTAGGCATCGCAGAGACAGAGGTGAGTGCAGGGAGCACCACACTCTGCCCCTGGAGGTATGAGGCAGCCTGTCCCCTGCCAGCCGGGGATGTTCCCAGACACACACACACTTGCAGGCTGGCTACCTGTAATTCTTTCCCTGGCTTCCTTCTTGGGGCATGAGGGGAGCGGCCCCTGCTTAGCTCACGTCCCCTCCCTGCTGGGCCTCAGTGTGGAAAGCCAGGGCCCCTGGACTCCCTCCTCAGACTGCCCGCCTGCAGCACACACTGGAGCTGGGGAACTTGCCTGAGAAGCCAGTAAAATTTTAATGCACTCTGTAGCGCGGTCATGTCATACTCGGTTATGGCAAATAATCCCAGATGCCTGCAGAGGTAAAATGGAGCTGTAATGTGCTTGCCTCCTAACCCGAGCTGACAGCAATGATGTACGACTACCATTAGCGGAAAATATCACTTCAACTAACCCATGATCCAGCTCCGCTCAGGGTCACATTATCCATGAGGAACAAATTACACTCCCAAAGTAAATACAAATTTTCTACACGAAATGGGTACAAAAAAATAAAAAAGGGAAGGGGGTGATCCGTCCCCTTGGCCAGCACACTGCTGAGTGACACAGATGATAAAGGACAGGACAAATCATTGGCTGACAGAGTGCCGCGCTGTAATCAGCTCTGCCGGCACGCACTCCAGCCGATAAACACTATATTCTCCCCTTAGTGGCAAATAGATAATCTTTGACCCAGACACGGCTGCTTCGGATACTGACCACTGGGTTGCAGGAACACCCCGAGCAGCACTCGCCATCTGAGAAGGAAAGTGCTGTTTGGGCTTAATGGACCCCAAGATCCCCTGCAGGGGCGGGGGAGTCAGTGTCTAGAGGGTTCTTGAAGGGGCAGGTGACACCAAGTGAAGCTGCTCTGGGGGCTGCAGTGCAGGGGCTGCAGTAATACCACGGCCTGTTCCCCTGTGCACTGACCGCAGGAAGAAAGCAGTCTGGAGAGACCACGAGATGCGAGCGGCTTGGGACCGGAAGTTCCAGTAACTCCCCACCTGCCTGGGTGACCAGGACAAGACCTTTTCCCCTTTTGAGACTCAGATAATCAACAGAGCAACTTCCAGTTATAGAACTAATATTTATAGATCATCTACTAAATGTCAGATGCTACTAGACGTGGGGTACTAGATCATCTACTAAATGTCAGATACTACTAGACGTGGGGTACTTGCTAGGAGTCAATGATTTAAGAAGGTACTAAGTGTTTACACACAGACGCTAAAAGAAGACTGAGAGCCTTGACCAAATGTGCTTAGTCTATGGGGCATGAGCCTCCACCTCATTACTCATGGGGAACCCCGGGCTGAGTGAAAACATATACCTGTAGCCCTTGCCTTCTTACCTTGGACAACTGCTTCCCAGGTTAAAAAAAAAAAGTCACATCTCAGAAGAGTTTCCTCCGTGTCATCGAGCAATTGCCATGTCTGAACATAACAATTCCAGCTTTTTAGAAGCTGGGAGCTTTGTGGGTGGATGGGCAGGTGCAATACAGGTCTCTTGGAGGGTGCAGCACAGAGAAGGTAGCAAAGATTCTCAAATACCTATGAGCATTTCCGAACTCATCTTTGTATATAGGGGGAAAGAGCCCAGAACCTGGAATCTTAAGACAGCTCATATCTCAGCTCTATCACTTTTTGGCTCTTAAGTTTCATTTTATTTGTAAAATGACATATGCTTGACAAGATAGTCCTTGGGAGGCCTGATCATTGACTCTGGCTCACCAAAGGTGATAAACAGTGCAGCAGCTAAGGATGCACCCACAATAAAATGGCACACGTAAAAGTGTTTTGAATGACACAATGTTTTCTTCAGTGTGAAATACTGTTTCATCTTATTACTTACCTATTATTATTGACCCTACTTTGGCCACCAGACACAAAGAGCAGACTCACTGGAAAAGACCCTGATGTTGGGAACGAGTGAGGGCAGCTGAAGAAGGGGGCGACAGGAGTTGAAATGGTTGGATGGCATCATCAACTCAATGGACATGAGTTTGTGCAAACACCAGGAAACGGTCAAGGACAAGGAAACCTGGCATGCTGCAGTCCATGGGATCACAAAGAGTTGAACACCACTGACAGACTGAAAAAATTGATTCTAATCTCATTTGTTTACTCCCCCTAATAAATTAGTAGTACCTACCTTTATTTTTGGCCAAGAAATTAGGGAGTTGAAAAGTCATTCAGAGTCCCAAAGAAGAAAGATGAAGCCCGAGGTGAATGCTCTGAGTACCACAACCACCAGTCCCAGGGGTTCCTGCTCAGTCCTTACTTCAAATGCTCCATTTCACTGTCTCAGGAAACACGCATATAATCAGCAATGAACCATGCCTGGGGTTGAACAGCACTGGAGAAAGCTACTCTGCTTACTCTTCAAGTAACAGGGTGTTATGGAGGTCTACAGCCAATACTTCTCAACACAACCCTGAGAACCAACAGGGGAAAGCCTCAGATGTAGGCCAACTTGACCTTCCCAGTTGTAACTTTGGAGGGAAAAAAAAAGAGGAAAAAATAATATCCAAGCACTTAATTTTGGAACTTCTGAAAGTATAAAGTTTGGCTAATTATGAAAGTATCCTAATACAGAGGTTTTATTATCTTTATCACATCTAGATATGGCAAGGTTGCAAGGAGTGGTTCCATTACCCATCATCATATATCACCATCTCGAAGTTGCCAAAGGGGGATTAACTAAGACACTCATGCCTACATACAAACACAGACGTGCGTGACCACAAAGGGATGCCTGCATCTTTACTGAGGACAAACATTCTCCAACCCAAATACAGACTAAGGTAGACTCTCCTGACAACCAAAGAGCAACCCAGGCCATACTCACTGACAAGCCACCAGATTAAGGATCACCAGTACTAACGCCTCTGCTTAGGACCTCCCTGACTCTTAGGTGGCTCAGGATTCATGGCCCATTTCCTGAGACTGAAAGCCATCGCCTCCACCTAATTCCTCCTTGGCTTTGCAACAGTCCCTTCGGCTGAGCCATAAAATCCAGGCCAATGGTTCATTCTAAGGGAAAGCAGTTGATCTTTACTCTGGCAATGTAGAATCATGTATTCAACTCTGGACCTCTCCCGAAGAATTCCTTTAATAGGTCAAATGATTGATTCTCACTGTTAACCAATGAGTCCTTGAAAGGTACTATGTCAGCTAACTTTTCACTAGCTCCCATGCTCTCCTAAGTAATTAGGGTAATTGAGGAACAAGATTAAACTAACTGCTGCCTGCTGACAAGTACATGATGCCAGAGTCATGCAACTCTGTCAAGTCCAAGTTGGTTCATCAGTAGGTACTTGCATAAGAAATTAGTAAGTTGGATGGGGAGGGAGAGGAGAGGGAGGTTCAAAAGGGAGGGGATATATGTATATCTATGGCTGATCCATGTTGAGGCTTGACAGAAAACAACAAATTAAAAAAAAAAAAAAAAGGAAGTGAGTTGATATGAACGACTAAATGAAAGAGCAAGCGAGCAGATGACGACCTTGTTTAGACGTCAAGCTCAGACGCAAGTCTCCTTTAGTGACTTGAAAGTGTCAACATGGATGTGTCCGCCCTACGTTCATTTCCTGTTAGGGATTTGAGAGAGGTGAAAGAATGAAGAAGAATTTTACATAATCTTCCTTGTACCTTGGCAAAGAGAAAATACTTCCATGTACATTTCCCTCTGGGTCTGCTATGTTGCTGGGGCCTAGGTAACTAACGACACAGAAAAATACGATATTCAGAGCTACACCACTGAACTCAGCTTCATATTACAGATGACAAAACCGGGGTTCAGGAAACATTAGGTAAGTTATCCAGGGCCACACACTTGGTTGGTTGGAAACTGGAAGTCAGGTCTTCCAAGTACCCTTCTCCATTACCTGCCCATGAGGACAAGGGGGTATCTAGAACCCATTCCTATCACTATTCAGTCTAAGAAACAGGAGTTTAGCTGAAGATGACAGACCATTTCCAATAATTTGAGTACTCATTTGATTTATATTTAATAAAGAATATGTACATATATAAGTATGCATATATATTAACCCATATACAAATCCTCTGGGGTTCTTCAGGTGTATGAACAGATATTCTACATACACATTCAGTGTGAGTGAATCAAGTTTTGCTCTGGTACGAAAATGCAATGATATGAGGCAGAGAAGAATTTAATGAAACTTGGGATTTAAAATAATTTGCAGCAGAGATTAAATCCAAGGATCTAGCAATAAGAATTTTTGAAGGATAGGAAGGAATTAAGCCAGAGGGAAACATGGTGATGTGGGAAAAATAACCTAGGGTCATTTTGACCCAGACTTAATCTTGGAGGTTGAATCGATGGGCATCACTCAACAAGAGCTGCAGAAATTTTCCAAATAGAGGAGGAAATTTATAAATGACTCAGAAATATCTTATGAAAAATTAAATTATTCAAGAAATATGGAAGGCTGGGGAAGAGAGCCCAGAAAACACACCTTGGGACTGACATGAGGCGCACTCAGGTAACAGCACCAGTTTTCTGAGTTTTCTGAAGAGGTTTCACTTATCTCCTCCATTGAGAGATGCGTACCCAGGAAAGGGAATGCAAATTTAGCAAAACAATGATCATGACTGAACATCAGGGATATAAAGATGAGAACCTGAGTCCCTACTCTTCTCCTGGGCCATCACTGTGTGCTTTGCTGCTATAAAACCAGAAGGGAGGAGAAAATCCTTTTCTTTTCTTGCAAAGTAGGACAGCATCTTTAAGTTGTCTCCTGATCAGAACACATCCTATTTCAAAATCAAGGAAGGAGGTTCTACAAGTAACAACAGGGGATGCCTCCTGGGCTTCCAGAACGTTGCTGAGGGCACGGAATTTTTACCAAGTATGAAACGTGGTCCATCAAGGGATGGGGCTGTTCCACCATAAGCACAAGCCACACGTCCCATCTTTCATTTGACATCTCAGCGGTTTCTCGGCCCTTCCAGGGAGCCAAGTCAGGCATGTGGTTTGTGTTGAGTTAGGAACACAAGCCTCTCAGTATTCTAGCTGCTTTTCTTAGAAACTGCCCCCTTTCCACACAAGTGAATACAAAATGATCAAACACAACATGTACAGCTTGAATCAAAAAGTTAGAATGCACCAAAAAGTGTTTGTGTGTTAAAGGGAGGAGGAGCTGACACGGGAAATCCGGGTTCTGCACTGGCCGCAGGCCAGTATCCCAGCCGGCGGTCCTGGGCGCTGCTGAGCAAGTCCAGGGACCCAGCAACCTTGTTGAGGAGATCATCCCTGTCATTAAAAACCCAGGGAGAGGAAACTGCAAGCAGAAGTCGTGCTGAAAGCTTCACAAGGACAAGGAGAATGGTTCATGTCTACGGAGATGTTGTGTATGTGTGTACTGCTCACACTAGGCATTACACATCTACAAACACAAGTGTGTGGGGTGCGTGGAAACACACACAACACGCTATTGTTTTCAAGTCTTTCTCCTGAGTTGTCAGAATGTTAAGAGCCTTAACGAAGAAGAAAGTAAATGCTTCTTTTGGACATTTGCTATAAGGCAGTAGTTCTCAAAACCAGTTGTATAAAAAGTATGAAGAAGCTTTCTAAAAACTATGGATGCTGTGGCCCCCACCCCAATGGACCTCATCAGACCCTCCCTGCTGCAATGGGCATCTGGAGACTGACAGTGTTTGGCTTGTAGGCTGGGCCACCCACTCCATCACCCTCTGCTCCCTCCAGGATGGCATGCTTGCTCTCTGCTCAGACTGTGCCGAGAGGAAAGACTGATGATTGGGGTAAGGAATTTAATAATCATTGTTGGGGGACCCTTTCAAATTTCACAACACTTCTATTCAGCCTGTGTCAGGAAGTGACTGAGGGGAATAAGGCTGGGCCTCGGGTTCCAGCAGAAAAAGAAACTCACACCTCTTATCCTCTGGCGTGTTCTCTGGCAGACTCCGAGCTTTCGGAAGAGGAGGATTGCCTTCCTCCTCCCCCAAGTGATTCTCCCTTGCTCGACTCCAAGGAAAACTAACAGAAGTTGACATTTACAGAGCACAGACCAGGCCCGGAGCCAGTTTAACTGGCTCGAGGTGGGGGCCGTTGTTATCCCCATTTGGCAGATGAGAGGATTGAGGCTTGCCCGTGGCTCCAGAGCTGTGAGGGACAGTCAGGAACAAGCCCAGGCCATCAGACTCGGTGGCCCAAGCGCATGACCACTGAGTACTACCCCTTCCAACCAGCTCGTTCATGTGGCCCACAGAACGCACAGGAAGCGGGTGAATGGAAGGAGAATCACTTTCCATCTCCACTTAGATTTCACAACCAAACTGGGGGTGTTTCTCAGCACAATGGGCTGCTGCCAGTAGGAGAGAAAGGGAGGAAAGAAGAGAAAATAAAGGCCAAACATGGGGAAATGTGCCTGTTGCCTCTTTGTTCTCTTTATACCAATTCACTTCAGGTGGGGGACTGGAATGATCGCTTAATTTGGGTGATTAAGGTGCGAAGTGCTGCCTCTTTTCTCTACACTAACTGCAAAGAACAATCCCCAATCTAAGATGCAGCATTCCCAGCCTTCTCTACTCCTCCACCCTGTTCCTACTCTTCACAGAAGCCCTCCAGGGCCGCTGACATTAACGTGAAATGTATTCTTACAGCTGGTGGGGGGAGTGGGGGCGCCAAGGGATGCTGTGCTCGGTGTCCCAGCAAGCCTTCTCCACGTATGAGGATGTCTCCTGCATTTACGGAAAGCTCTGCTTTCTAGCCCTCTTCTCAGTCACTTCCGCATTAATTAGTAAGGGTATCATTTTATAAATTACAGCTTCGTATCAGAGGAAAGCAGAGTTTATCTTAATTCAGTCAGCTGTGTGAAATACGGTACCCTAATTTTAGACCGCCGGCTCTGCGGATCCCTATGGAGTTAGAGAATGACAGGTCTTCTGGAGAGGAATCCCAGTGGGTCCCCTACAAGTCTCACTTTTGCCTCCGACAGCCTCCCTGGTGGGGCTGCTGAAAGGATCCCGGGACACTGAGTGGCATCTCTGCCGCCATTAGCAATTCAGATTCGAATGCCAGTCCTCCGAAGAGCACAGGAGGCAGCCCGGGTGAGCTCTGGGGCTCCAAGCGGGCGGCAAGGGGCTCTGGCAAGGCAGAGACCGACGGGGGCCCAGACTCTGGTGCCGAGCAGAAGCCTGGGAGGGTGGTGTTAAAGTCAGTGATAAACACCAGACAGTCTCAGTCCAAAAGGGGAAGCCTTGGCAGTCTTAACTGCAACGGGGCCAAGCAGGCACGACGGCAGTTACAGTCTCGACGGCTCCTGGCGGGGCCCCTGGAGGAAGAGGGGAGCGCTGCGGTGGAGGAGCCCCTGGGGAAGGAGACGAGGACCTGCGGGGCCACTGTCGTCCACAGGGAAAGTGGCTGGGGAGGCGAGGCAGGAATTCCCCCCCTTTTCAAAGGACTGACCACTCCCCACGGCCCTCTGTCCCCACCACCACCCCTCCCGTGGACTTGCCTATGGACATCTCCTGTTCTCCTTCATTGTCCCGAAATCACACCAAACTCAAGAGCCATGGACACTGGCTCCTCACCCACTGCCCTGGGCTGACACTGCGCTGCTTCCCACACTCGGAGATGGACACCAAGCGGCAGAGACTCAGGGACACAGCAAACCAGCAGCTGGGGTGCTCCCAGGATGCAGGAAACACCTGGGCCCCCAGATGCCTCTGCAAACTGCAGGCAGCGCTGATAATCCTCAACAGTAATAGTTAGTGACCTTGTAGACAAGGGGTGCTAGCCACCAGCAGAGTCTGAAGCACTTGCCTGAGACATGGCCCGGGGTGTCTGGGACCCCTGCAGCCGCAGGGGCACTCGGAAGCACAGTCAAGGCTGAGACTGTTCGTCAAGACACCTTCGTGGAACACAAAACTGGATGCCTTGCCACCTTCTGGGACACTTTCTGAATTCACTCCGCCTTATAAAGCAGGAACGTGTGCTTGGCAGTGCCACCCCAAGGAAGCCTTGTCCCCTCGGAAAGGGCCACCCACTTGGAAAGTGAGATCTACTGTCACCTGGAAAAGATCTCCTGGAGCAGCCAGAAGTGCCAGTCTCTCCCTGGGTCTCCAGGCCTGACAGAATGAGATGACGACTGCCCAGTGGGATGTGGCCAGGATGGCTTGGGGGCCAGTGGGCTTACTTGATCGCCAAACGCCCACGTTGCCCACATGCCTCAGGCAACCCACTGCACACTGGCTGCCAGAGACACAGTGGGGGGAATGACTTCCAAGGAGTTAGGACTCCCCAGGGGCTGGAGGAAGGACGCGCCTACTTGTCAGCTAAACAAAAGACTAACCCACAGCCCCCTTTTCAGTGAGTACTTTCACTGTCATCCAACAGCCCATTACCGTGTCACAGCACGGCGCACCCTTCCATAGGTCACTTTGTTTAAAATGACACGGATAATGCACATGTCAGCAAGCTGACAGTCCTAGCCGTCCTTCAGAGATAAAAACCTCAAGGCAAGAGCCTGTTCTTATCTGGGGGACACGCACTGGTCTATCATCCAAGTCAGGCAGAACATGATTTCTCCAGAGAGCACTTTTTTCATTTCCTGATTTTAAGGAAATCAAATAAGCACCATTTGTCTTCATCTGAATATGCTTGACCTGCTCAAATGATGATGTCTCGCATTTTATAACGGGCTGCATATGCTGAATTCAAATTAACGACAGCACAGAACAAGGGCCTTTAGATCTCTCTTGGAGGCTGGCAGCAGAGAAGGAGGGGGAAAATGCTGGGCTCCATGGAAAGATCCCACTAAATACTAACCACAGGATTCTGAGCACATCGGAGGTGAGAGTCGGGGAGAAGAGCTCAGGAAAGCCAGCTGGGCAGGACAGACCCAGAAACTGGGGATGAGGGGGGGATGGGTACATTCCTTTTGGTGCCAAGCAATATAGAAACCATGATATTCAGGTTAACTATTTTCAAAATGCATAGAGCGGCAATAACACTGGAATGAAATTTGGTCGGAGGGTTGGGACAGCTAGAAAGAGAAACGAAACAGACAGACAATCCCTTTGGCGCGGGCCGCAGAATGTACACTTTACCAGGTTGTGATCTGGTCTTCTGGAAGCCCCCAGACCGAGCTCCTTGTCTTGGTCCGTGTGGAATCGGCTACCGTGTGGAACCGAGGCTGGTGGCCATCAGCCTCGGAACAGAGCGTGTACCTGCTGGAAGAAGCACCCTCCCACCTGACCGTCCGCCTGGACCAGAAGAGGGCGATTCCTGCCTGACAGCCCTGGCCCACCTCTCCCCCCACCCCCACGAGGAACAGGAATAAACCATTAACATAGACCAACACTCATAGGAGTGAACCATTAACATTTCTATCAAGAAGGCCAATATGTACAGAAAAGCAGGAAGAAGCATATGGGTCAGTAACAGAAATGCAGGAACAACATGACAAATGCACATTAGCAGGTTTAACGTTCCAATCAAGGATAAAACCAGAAAAATCAGATGCCTATTAAAATAAACAACTTCCTTTTTAAAAATCTTCTATAAAGTGAAAAATGTAGTGCCATATATACGCAACATTAAAGGGCTTATTTTTTAGAAGCGGGCCTCACAAATGAAAGATTTCTTTCTCATCATAGGAAATGTCACTGTGAGACTATAGCCCATCTTTGCAGAAGAGATGTGCTGTCAGCATGAAGCTGGCACCCCACCCCCCGCAGTGTGTGAGGGAGACCCCAGTGTTCACGATGCTGCCTGCTGTGCCCACAGTGGGGGGATGAGAGGGGCTTACCTTCTCTTCCTGGTCACTGTCGCTGTCACACTGAAAAGGAAAATGAGAATGAGCATTAGTACAAAAATTGAGTTATGTTTTTGCTATTGCTACAGAAAAAAAAAAAAAAAAAGCAAGACAAGTAAAGGAAACAGGAAACACTGTGTCTGGGCTGGAAAAGGTCTTCAGTGCAAGTGCTGTGAAGAGAAACAAAAGCAATGTGCGAGAAGTCCTTCTACTGAGTTCATCTGATGCCCGTGCTCCGTGGCTCATCTTGTGGTCAGCTGGTCACACCAGCGAGCACCCTTCACCTCACGGCAGAGGGGATGCCCACAGAGGAGCCAATTTGGCCCCGAGACTAAGATAAATCAAGATCATTCAATGGAGTCAAAGCAAAATCAATTTCTTAATGGAGACATCTCTCCTTTAGCTAATGTGAATGGCTCTCTCTCTCCTGTTGCTTTTCTAGAGGAAAAGAGGTGAACCTCTGGGCACTGCATCCTCTCATGTGGACTTTGAAGGAAGCAGAACATGACAGGCAAGGCTCATCACTTGCGATCAGCCAGAGAAAAGAGGGAATCTGCTCTGCTCTGCTAAGTCATTTCAGTCGTGTCCAACTCTGTGCGACCCCAGAGACGGCAGCCCACCAGGCTCCCCCGTCCATGGGATTCTCCAGGCAAGAACACTGGAGTGGGTTGCCATTTCCTTCTCCAATGCATGAAAGTGAAAAGTGAAAGTGAAGTCGCTCAGTCGTGTCTGACTCTGTGCGACCCCATGGACTGCAGCCCACCAGGCTCCTCTGTCCATGGGATTCTCCAGGCAAGAGTACTAAAAGAGGGAATATTCTCTATTAAAAACATGCCAAGGACAAGAGGTCAAGGTAACAAATCAACAATATGGGCAAAAAAAAAAGCTTTAGGTAGGAGACTCACATGGTATCTAACAGATTCCAACCATTGAGCACAGTTTCAGAAGAATGACAGTTAACCCAAACCTTTGGGTTCTTAAATATTCTCTATTAAAAACATGCCAAGGACAAGAGGTCAAGGTAACAAATCAACAATATGGGCAAAAAAAAAAGCTTTAGGTAGGAGACTCACATGGTATCTAACAGATTCCAACCATTGAGCACAGTTTCAGAAGAATGACAGTTAACCCAAACCTTTGGGTTCTTCATTAAAAGTAAAGGAAAAAAAAAGAACACATTTTTATTCCCAAATCAAGAATAAAGTTCTGTTATCCAATACTTGATTAGTAAGAAGAGGATGTGTTTTGTGAGAATAAATACCCAGCATGTTAATACGTCTATTCATTCACTCCACGGATCTTGATAAGCACTGCTAAGCGGGTCAGACATTCAGTCAAGACATGGGCCTGGTCCTAAGGCAGCTTTCGGTTTCACAGTAGAAGTAACATAATCAGAGATAAACCTACTCCATGAGGATGACACTTCCGTGGAGTGGAGGAGAGACAAACTGCAGTGAGGAAAGGACCAGGTCTGGCAACCCTTATGCTGTCTAGACCAGCAAGATGCATGGTTTGAGAAAGGGCAGAGCAGATGGCTTCCCTGGTGGCACAGACGGTAAAGAATCTACCTGCCATAGGGAGATCCAGGTTCGATTCCTGGGTTGGGGAAGATGTCCTGGAGAAGGGAATGGCAACCCACTCCAGTATTCCCGCCGAGAGAATCCCAGGGACAGAGGACCCTGGCCAGCCTCAGTCCATAGGGTTGCAGAGTTGGACACAACTGAGCAACTGACACACAGAGCAGATGGCACAGCGACTGTGAAGGTAGAACCGACAGGACTAGATGACACGTGGGTGTGGAAGCAAGGGGGACAAGTCTAGGATGATGCCAAGGATGTTTAGAGTGGCCACCTGGACAAGGGAGTTGATGCAGCTACGACCAGAAACGGGAAATAGGTTAGCTTATAGAGCAGCTGCTGCTGGCTACACACCCACAGCCATTCGCAGTCCCCCTTCTCCCACGTTGGTACCATCTCCTGACATTTCGAGACCAAAAAAGTCAAATAGTCTCCATTTCCCAACTTCCCTTGCAGCTAAGGGTAGATGTAAGACCCAGTTTTGGCTGGGACTTGAGGAAATGTCTGCTTAAGGTTCTGGAAAACCCTTTCCTCTTCACAAAAAGGAGAAGAGCAGAAGCACTGCTTCTTTCCCCTGAACATCACTGCCTGAGGACGCAATGTCCAGATATGGGGCAGCCATTTTGCAAAAATGAGGCCAAAAGCTGAAGTACAAAAACAAGGGAAGAAAGATCTTGGCACAACTGGGACATGGGAACCAACTTCAGAGCAGCCAGGCTTTGGAGTGTTTTGTTCAGATAAGTTAACAATAAATTAACATTGTTTAAACCACCATTAGAGTTTTCAATTGAGAGTAACAAAACCGCCATCCAAACCCGGACATCTACTAAGACTCAGTCTGGGGACTAAACTGCCTGCGCAGCACGCCTTTAGGAATTCCCACGGCAGCCTCACGGCCTGCAACATCGTCTGCTCTTGCACTGGCTCCTCAGTGCCACTGGGTTATCAGAGGTTTGGTGGCAGTGCTTTAACCACTGCCTTCTCAGCCGAGCTCCCAACCTCAGATTGTATAAACTGACTTTCTTCTGCCTGAGGAGCCACTGCGTTGTTATAATAAGTCAGACCAGCTGAGAAAGAAAGTGGGTGGGATGGAGACCTTGAAGGCCTCCAACAGCAGAGGATGAGGAGCAACTGTTCTCCCGATTGTGTGGCTTCTCCACTACCCTCAGTGAGGCCTTCCTGGAGGTTCCAAAGTTACTGGCACATTTTCAAGAGGGACAGAGCATGATTCGGGAGGGGTGTGGAAGACAGAAGAGGGTTTTGCCAGGCAGGCTCGTCTTCCCAGATGTTCACCGCCCGCCTCGTGAGGTAATCAGCGGCAGCTGACGGCAGGGGCAGAGCGTCTGCTCACACCCCCCAAGGACTGGCGTGCAGGGGGCAGAAGAGTGGGGACGACGGTGGGGGAAAGAACCGCCGCTGCCCACTGGCCCTCCCCCCACCTGAACAGCAGTGTGTCCCTGGGAATGGGTATTCCTATCAAAGTGTTAAGCTTCCTGCTTTCCAACAGTCCAGTTCTAATTTCAAGGTCCACTTAATTCTGCATCAAGTAATTACTGATATACCCAGAAGCACCTTGTCTCCAGAGTTAAGCATATGGTGAAGAACTGAGACCTACTGGTATCCATTATGGAAGCAGCACGGATGCCAAGCCGATTAAAAACGCTCAGGCTCCCCACACAACATGCCGGGTGAGTGACAGCCCCTCGACAAGGCCAGCCGCAGAGTCTGCCAAAACAGTCTGTGCTGCGCGGGGGCCCACATGGTGTGCTGAGAAAACAGTTCCATTTCTGGTATTAAATTCCCATACTGACCCGAGGACTTTGCCGTGAGCTCAGCAGGAGCGCACCATCCAATTTACAGCTCCGCTCTCTGGAGCCTGGAGTGCCAGCCCCTGGCAGAGACGAATGATGGTCAACCCCTCCAGCTCATAAATTATGCAAAGGCAATAAATGCACTCAGCAAACAGTGCCGAACGTTTGCCTAGCCTGGCTCCTAACACACTCTGTAAAAAGCCAGAAGCTCGACACATACAAGAGGTCTATTCCACTCATAAAGGGGGTCTGTTGACAAGCCCAGACGGAAAGCGAGCCACAGTCCTGAGGAGTCTTTCTGCTTCACTGGCAGCGGGTTATGGGGCTGCTTTATGAAAAAGGGAGGCTGTTTTATGGAGTCAGTGTGGGTAGAACTCACGGGCTCAAATTCACATTTAATACACTGTAAGGCTTTCACACCCTAAGTTCAGTATGGTGTGGATTTCTGGCCAAATGGTCCTTGGTCCTGAAAGGTTAAAAGAAGTGTCTGCTCCCCACTCCCTAGATACCCACTCCAGTTTATGAGAGTTCACACGGAGCCACCTCTTGAGTCAGGTTTATGTTCTGCATGGGGCTGAGAAATGGAAAAGGCATGTCAGATACGGAAATGTGGTCCCAGCTGATTTGACCATTTTAAGCATTTTGACACCAAGGTCCTATGTTGGTTTGTTAGCAAACAGGTTGCATGCTAACAACCAGCTCAAGGTGACAGAGTGCTGCCATGACTGGATTTCAAAGCCCTTTGTGAACAGCTGAAAATCCTTTCCTACATTTTAAAAGCCAGACGGGGAAGAACTCTTGGCCACTCAGTCCTCAGACAGAGACACGACCCCGACCCACCACAGACAAGAGAGGGAAACAGGAGGCGTGAAATCCAAGCCACATACCTCGAATGCAGGATTAGCAAGTGACCAGTTCCACACCTGGGTAAGCGCTCGTTCCAACCCATCACACCCAACTGCCTCTTCACCTCTTCTTCCTCAAACCAGACCAAACCTTTGGAGGCATCTTCTTCCTTTCCCAGATAAGTCTTACCTCTTAAACCCAGAAAACAACCAACCAATCCCCACCCCAATATTTTCTCTTTTTGAAAATTAATGCATATGTATTAAAATACATGTTCAAAAATCACCCACCAGGACTTCCCTGGTGGCACAGTGGTTAAGAGTCTGCCTGCCAACACAGGGGACGTGGGTTTGATCCCTGCTCCGGGAAGACTCCACATGTTGCAGACCAACTGAGCCTGAGCGCCGCAAGAACCGAGCCCGTGCTCAGCAATGAGAGAAGCCACGCGATAAGAAGCCCACACGTAGCAACAAAGACCCACCACATCTAACATAAATTTAAAAAAAAAAAAAAATCACCCACCAGGGACTTCCCTGGTGGTCCAGTGGCTAAGAAGCCTTACTCCCAGTGCAGGAGACCCAGACTGGATCCCTGGTCAGGGAACTAAATCCTACTTGTCACAACTAAGAGTCCACAAGTGTCAACTAAGATCCAGTACAGTCAAATAATTAGGTAAGTATTAAAAAAGAAAGAAACCATCAGAGTACCATCTACAGACAAACACTATTAACACATTTGCACAATGTGGCTCAGCTGGTAAAGAATCTGCCTGCAATGCAGACCTGGGTTCTATCCCTGGGTTGGGAAGATCCCCTGAAGAAGGGAAAGGCTACCCACTCCAGTGTTCTGGCCTGGAGAATTCCATGGACTGTATAGTCCATGGGGTCACAAAGAGTCGCACATGACTGAGTGACTTTCACTTCACTTCACATAATTCATTCCAGCCTTTCCTTCATTCTCTTCATCCTTCACCCACAGGTTTTAAGAAATGAAAACAAAGGTTACTATTTGGTAACCTGCTTTGTTTTCACCAAATATGTACAATATTTTAGTTTAATGAGTAAAATTTGCCAGTAACCCATAGGCTGTAGCCTGCCAGGCTCCTTGGTCCATGGAATTCTCCTGGCAAGAATCCTGGAGTAGGTTGTCTTTCTCTTTTCCAGGGGATCTTCCCAACCCAGGGATCGAACCCAGGTCTCCTGCATTGCAGGCAGAATCTTTATCGTCTAAGCCACCGGGAAAGCCCTCAGTCATGAGGAAGCCCACTTTTCTACTTTAACTTTTCACTTTTGTTTTCACCCAATATATCCAATATTTTGAGTAAAATTTGCCAGTAACATCATATTTTTTTAAAGGCTACACTGTAATCCACTGTATGGATTGTAAATAATCTAGTAAAAAAAATTCCCTAGTGCTGGAAATTTGGAATGTTTCCACCAAACACGCTGGAACTTCTCCCTTGTACACACTCACCAATGTTGCTCTTCCCTCGTATCTGCTCAGGGTCCTCCCTTTTCGACACACTCATTCATGAGCTGCATGTGCAGGTCTATCGTTTCTCTACGATTTCCAGGGGAGTCCTTAAAGAATCCCTCAGCTCCAGCTAACGTGTGTATGCTGAGACTAAAAGACTCTCCATGCCTACCATTTACCAGCTGTGCAACTTTGGGAAAGTTATTTAAACTCTCTGCATCTCAGTTTACTTCTCTGTAAAGTGTGGGTAATAATGGCATTTCCCTCCTAGGAAGGTGAGAATAAAGTGAATTGATACACGGAAACAACTTAGACATAGTACAGAATTCAGTTCAGTTCAGTTGCTCAGTCATGTCCGACGCTTTGCGGCCCCACGAATCGCAGCACGCCAGGCTCCCTGTCCATCACCAACTCCCGGAGTTCACTCAGATTCACGTCCATCGAGTCCGTGATGCCATCCAGCCATCTCATCCTCTGTTGTCCTCTTCTTCTCCTGCCCCCAGTCCCTCCCAGCATCAGAGTCTTTTCCAATGAGTCAACTCTTCGCATGAGGTGGCCAAAGTACTGGAGTTTCAGCTTTAGCAAAGTAGGTATAGACAATTAATACTAAGTGTTACTGACTAATGTTTCGTTTGCTCCACCCTCTTCCTGAAGCCCTAGAAACATCTCAGCTCAAGTATCCATCAAAATCCAGACTCACCATCTTCTGCTCAGCCCACATCTGCCCCCTCCCAGGCTGTTCTTGGTGATGACATCACCATGCAATCACTCAACTGCCCGAGTGAAGAGTCTTGTCATCATCCTTGACTCCAATCTTGAGCAGATCTATCCTCCTCTCTCACCCCGCATCATCGACTCTGTTTTCTAAATCCTCTCCATCTCTTATTGCTTTCCTTCAGGCTTTTATTTTATCATTGCAAGAGGCTAATGACTGCCTGCCAAGGCCCAAGGTCTCTTTTGTTTCTGATCCAAGTCTTTACTGAACAGAGCGGATTTCCTAAATTCCAATTTGCTCATGACACTTCCCATGGCCTAGAGGGCAATGAAAATGCTACACAGCTTCCCGGCTCTTCCACTGCCCTCTGCTCCTTCAACCCAGTGCTTCTCGGGCTTTCTGTGGAGAAGGACCATTTGTTTTTGTTTTAATTTTCAATACATTGTAGACCAACACTTTGTAAGATACAATAAAAAAATAATTGCTAGAAAAATGGAAAAGGAAAGCAAAGACATATAAAAATGTTATTAGATTTAAGAGATATAAAATTATTCTACTGAATTGCTGTAAAAGTTCCCAAATGCTTTCTCTCAGCCACTATACGAATCTCGCAGTAGGCAAGTTACAGAGAGCTCACAGGCTGCTTTGGTCTGCATCCACGCTTGGAGTGGTATAATCCTAACACATCCAGTCACACCCCGGTACACTGGATCACACTCTCGGGTCCTCCCATGTCCTCTGCCTGGAATTCTGTTCTTCCAAGTTTCCCCCTAAAAACTTATAATTCACCTTTAAAAATACAATTTCCTCTGATTCTTCCAACACTCTTCTTGGAATTGAGAATTCTTAGAATTTCAGTACTCTTTTTAGAATTAATTGCTTCTGCCTCCATCTCTTATAAAACTGTGTTTTCACTGTTGGCCACAACAGTCTTCCAACCTGAGCACGGGCCCTGTGTAGCTAAGGACAGTGCCTTGCTCATCTTCCTCTAGGCCTTGAGACATAAGCAGACGCTCAATCATATTGATAAATTCATCTCACTCACCTTTAGAATTCCTGATTTCATGCAGTGTAAGCAAACACTGATTTAAAAGACAGGTGATTCCAAAGAAAGAAAGGCACAGGGAACATTGACTAACTAAACTGCTTAATACAAAGGAATGTATGCTTGAACACAGCAGGTAGGGTAAAAATTATTAGCAGAACCAAGAGAGGTGGCTGCTGGCTCAGCGGTAAAGAATCCACCTACAATGCAGGAGACACGGGAGAAGCAGGTTTGATCCCTGGGTCAGGAAAATCCCCTGCAGAAGGAAATGGCAACCCACTCCAGTATTCTTGCCTAGAAAATCCTATAGACAGAGGAGCCTGGCTGGCTACAGTCCACAGGGTCACAAAGAGTCAGACATGACTGAGCACACACNAGGTTTGATCCCTGGGTCAGGAAAATCCCCTGCAGAAGGAAATGGCAACCCACTCCAGTATTCTTGCCTAGAAAATCCTATAGACAGAGGAGCCTGGCTGGCTACAGTCCACAGGGTCACAAAGAGTCAGACATGACTGAGCACACACACACATACAAGAGAGGTGGGGCCCAGAAGAAAGGATGTTATTGTTTAGTGGCTAAGTTGTGTCAGACTCTCTTGCGACTCCATGGACTATAGCCTGCCAGGTCCCTCTGTTCACGGGATCTCCCAGGCAAGAATACTGGAGTGGGTGGCTGTTTCCTTCTCCAGGGGATCTTCCCCAACCTGGGGACTGAACCACAGTCTCCTGCCTTGGCAGGCTGATTCTTTACCACTGAGCCCCCAGGGAAGCTCACAGAAGAGAGTATCTTCCATTAAAAGGCCTGGACAAGACATGATTATGCTTTTATTGTATCTGTACATCCTCAAAAGCAAACATTTCTCATTGCCATTTGGGAATCTCAGTATCTGTGTTTTAAGACTCAAACAGAAATAAGCCAAGGTCTGCAACACCTCCGCCTCATTCGGGATGAAGGAACAAGATGGAATTCCAGGGACCTGGTGATGGAATGCATTCTTAAGCAGAAAGTGGCAATCATTGAATACACCACACACAATGACATTGAGGAGGGCACTGCTCTCCATTCTGCTCAATGGACCTTGCTGGAACAGTTATTTCGTGTCTCAAATCCATTTATCATTGCCACCAAAGATGTCAGGGCCGAACACCATCACTGAACAAAGTTATTTTATACTTCTTTCTGCCTAAAGGAAATGAGAGGAAAATGAGGGAGAACCCCACCTTGTAAACAACAGCCCCTAACATCAAGCGCAATTTCACTTTGCCCACAACAAAACAGATTCCCCTTTGGGGCAGGCGGTTTATCTAAGACGGTAAGGACATCCCTCACCTAACAGCAATTTCAGAAGAAGCCACCAGCAGAAAATATGACACTTATTTTCTTATTTGAGGAAGTGAGGTAGCGGCTTGGTGACTGCAAACATGTCTGCCACCATCTTCCCATGTGCCATTTCCACGCACATGAAAAAGACAATGGGCAGCGCTCTTGCACATGGGGCAACTCTGAGATTGTCTGTCTTTCATCATGCCTTAAAGCTCTCATTTCACATTGTTTACGTTGCTCTCATGCTGGCTTTCGACTGTAAGTTAAATTTAAAGCTATGGGGGCCCTAGAAATAAAACACGTATTTTAATCCTGAAAATTGTCTGGGTTTCTCAGTATAAAATGATGTCATCGGTTCCTTTCCCCCTGTATTTCAACAATTACTATGTCTAAGCAAATAAAATAGCTCAGAGGAAAAAAAAAAAAATGAAAGCCTAATCAAGGGCTTCCCTTGAGGCTCAGGTGATAAAGAATCTGCCTGCAGTGCAGGAGACCCAGGTTCAGTCCCTGGGTTGGGAAGATTCCTTGGAGAACGGAATGGCTACCCACTCCAGTATTCTTGCCTGGAGAATTCCACGGACAGAGGAGCCTGGTGGGCTACAGTTCATGGGGTCCCAAACAGTCAGACACGACTGAGTGACAAACACTTCCAGTCAAAAGATGTGTGTGTCCAAAGACAGTTTAAAACATAAGAGCATAGCTTCTGATAGTCACATGAACACATTTCAAAATAATATATCAATCTTCAGCTGTTCAGCAGGTAAAATCGAGAGCAAACTTTCAGAAGCTTATGGAATTCTGTGCTGGTAACTTTATCATTCCTACATGGCGAGTTCTCTGAACCTGGTATTTTTGCAAGTTCTCAGCTTGAACTGTCCAGAGTTCAGACGACCCATGTGATCTGAGGGGCCTAAGAGAAAAGCTCTTTTTCCTCTAGCATGTCTCAGGTGATCACACAGTTTCATTCAAAAATTAATTTAAAAGTGACTACTGTGTGCTAGGTTCATTTTGACCACTGATTAGAAGTGCCAATCTATTTCCAGAAATCAAGCTGCCCAATTTGAAGTTTTCCAGCCCACAAATTAATTTTCAATATTTTTTTTCCTTTTAGTCACTTGGAAATCCAAGTATAGGAGAAAAAAAAAAACAAAACTATTTATATGCTGTAAATTTCCACTTAGCTCATTAAAATACAGTAGGGTTTTTGGAAATAGGGGAAGAAATGGATATTTCACAAATATTTGAAGTGTTCAGCACTTTTTTTTCCTTAGAAGAAAGGAAGTGACATTTTGCCAGGCATAAACATACATAAACCCCAAAGATGAAACGTACTTAAATCCCAGAGCTCACAAGCCTCGGTGATTGCCAAAATGAGAAAAATGAGTTTCTTGTCCAAAAGTAAAACTGACAGGCTAGGGCCGGGTGATTTGTAAACTATCTCTTTTAAGCTTAAGCAACAGCTCCTTTGCCTCCTTGTCATTGATTTACTGATTCTAAGTCATCAATAGCATTAATCCGTACCTGCCTGGGGACCTATTACAAATGACTTTGAAGATGGTGTGAAGGAAGAGTTTATTATAAGACCACAGCGTTATTACCAGGGAGACCTTCTCCGCTACCTTTGGCAGGATTCTATCTGTGACAACCCCCAGCTCAACCCCCCACCTCATAAGGCTGCAGTTTTCTCCTTCTAGATCCTGGTTGCTTGTTTCTTTGGGTGGGGCCTGAGTCCCCCTAGGTTTACTTCAACTATGGTTTGGTTCTCTTCAGAGTCCTGGGTGAGCTAATAAAACCCAAATTTGCTGATGAGGAAAAAGGAAAAGTATGTTATGGGTTAAAATAATACAAGAGTCTATTTTTTCCGCTGTGTTGTGATCCATAGAAATCACCCTGAGCCTTTTCTCTTTCTTCTCTGCCTGGGAAGCCAATTGCTTTGATTGCAGTGATATGAGCTAGCTAAAATGACTTGCCCTTGCTTGTGAGGCAAATGGAACATGCTAATAGAACTTATCGCATTACCCGATGCAAAAGTGCCATAGCTCATTACTTTAAGATAAAAGGATATCATTGCAGACGGCAAGCAGAATTGACTTTCTGAGGCCCGACTTGATGATGATTTAATCAACTGCTCTCTTTCACTTCTCATCTCTGCGCCTGTCGGTTTCACAGGTGCCGTTAAATGAGACACTCAGAAAGTGAACGGAGGGAAAGAAATTGCTGTCATTACTTTTCAAGAAAGGAGGTATGCAAATTTTCGACAGAAAGATTGCGTTCATAATGGGCCTGGTAAAATACAAGGATCATGCTTGACAGGTGAGGGCAAGCCATTTGTATGTCCTTAAAGCAGAGCAACCTTCCTCGTTTAGAAATGTGCTCAGTAAGAGAAACGACAAATGGGAGGACTGGCGGGGCCAGGGAGCGGTGGGGTGGGACGGGCCGCACAGGGCCTGTGCTGGCCAGAGTTCCACCGGTGGGGGGGTGCCTCAAATCTTAGGTAAGCCAGAGGAGCAGCTGACAAAACCTGGTAGCTCTTCATCTGAACCAATCTGCCAACGAGCTCTTGAAAGACTACCTTAATCTTCTTCATCTGCATCTGTGGAGCCAGCTGGCCTGGGTTCAAATCCTACCTAGATGCCACATGAACTGTAGGACCTTGGACAAATTACCTCTTTCTGTGCCTCAGTTCCACTATCTATCAAATGGGGCTATTGATAGTATCAAGCTCAGGAGGATGCTGAGAACGTTCACTGCATTAATAAATATATTTTATACACACATGCATATATTAAATTGGCTTCATAGGTGGCACTAGAGGTAAAGAACCTGCCTGCCAATGCAGGAGACGTAAGAACCTCAGGTTTGATTCCTGGGTTGGGAAGATCCCCTGGAGAAGGGTACGTCAACCCAATCCATTATTCTTGTCTGGAGGATTCCATGGACACAGGAGCCTTGTAGGGCTACAGTCCATAGGGTCGCAGAGTCAGACATGATTAAAGTGACTTCAGTTCACTTGCTCAGTCGTGTCCAACTCTTTGCAACTCCATGAATTGCAGGATGCCAGGCTTCCCTGTCCCTCACCAACTCCGGGAGCTTACTCAAACTCATATCCATCGAGTCAGTGATGCCATCTAACCATCTCATCCTCTGTCATCCCTTTCGCCTCCCGCCTTCAATCTCTCCTACCATCAGGGTCTTTTCCAGTGAATCAGTTCTTCCCATAAGGTGGTCAAAGTATTGGAGTTTCAGCTTCAGCATCAGTCCTTTCAATGAACATTCAGGACTGATTTCCTTTAGGATTGACTAGCACATATATATAACAAATATTGAGTTGGCCAGAAAGTCTGTTTGGGATTTTCCATAGGCTCAGATGGGAAAACCCAAAGTAACTTTCTGGCCAACCCAATATATATATGCATGTGTGCATATTCAGTAGCTAAATCACGTCTGACTCTGCGACCCCATGGACTGTAGCCTTCCAGGTTTCTCTGTCCATGGAATTTCCTAGGCAAAAATACTGGAATGGGTTGTCATTTCCTTTTGCAAGCGATCTTCTTGATTCAGGGAGTGAACCCAGTCTCCTGCACTGGCAGGTGCATTTTTTACCCCTGAGTCACCTGGGAAGCCCCAATTATACATGTAATAAACATAAAAGGGATTAGAACCGTGCCTGACATACAGAAAGCACTCAAGAGGTGTTAAAGATCATTTGGTCATTTATTATGCAACAAAGACTGAGGTTTCCATTAAAAAAATCTTTTTAAGAGTATGCGTGTCAGGTGGCTAGAAATCTGACTGGTTCTAGTTTAGATAAAATGCAATTCTCCCCGGATGTCACATATATAAGTCTTGCTCCCAGCAGGTGGTGAGTTCCTCAGAGAGTAGTCTGATGTTCCCAGATTCATCAGAGGGCCAGTGCAGTTTTAAGATCCTGAAAAATGTTCATCAGCGCTTCGATGATTTGTGGGTTCCCTCCCTCCTTCCTACACATTCCACAGATCCGATACTTCCTGTGGAGCGCCAGCCCTTAGAGGAAGCTCTCCTGAGCAGAAGGAAATGTCTGTCTTTCTCTGGGAACTTCAGGCGATCACCATGTGCTCCAGCCATGGGGAGGCATGGGGGAGCCACTCCACAAATACAAGCGTGGCTTGAATTACATTCAGGAAGGCAGAATGAATCCGAAGAGATTAGATGATCAGAGGAAAAGGAACAGAGGTGTTTTTTCATACACTTTACCTTCAATAGGTAATTGTTCTATTTTCTCCAACACGCCAAGTAAAAGCATCTTTCTTAAAGGGCTTGTAACTCCGAGTTCTTTCTCCCTAGGTAATGAGGCTGCTGCAAACCATTCTTCTCTCCAGCCCCTAAGGTTGTGAAGCACTGAATGTAGTTTCTACTTTCCATGCTAAGTGCACCTTCAATTCCCTATCAAAGGGACAATGTCCACCTCTGGCAAAAAAAAAAAAAAGGAAAAAAGAGGAGGACCCACAACAGCAGAGCAGCTCCAAGCTGTCTTTTCCAGAAAAGCCTGGTTCATGAAGTACGCTTCACATCCCTCTGCAGCATGGCTCTTTCTGGGTAGGGATCCTCCCTAGGATGATCACAAAAGTATTTTCCTCTAAAATGAAAAACAACAGCTATCAGTCGTTTAAAATGACTGTCCTGACAACAGCTCTGGGAGGGAAGTATGGCGACCCCTAATTTTCAAGATGAGAAGTTAAGCCTTCCAAGGGCAAGAGGCAGTAGAGGAACCCAGTTCTGTCCTCCAGAGTGCGTGTTCCCAGCAAGCGCAGCAGACCACCTCACGCTCGCCGATGCACCACGCAGTGTGGCCTTCCAGTGTGAACTCTCGAAGATGCGAACGTGTCCCTGGATGCCAGTGGTGCCAACCTGCTATACTGTACTGGAAGGTTAAAATGTTTCCTTTGTTTTTATGTATTATTTGTGTGAAAAGTATTATAAACGATTACAGTACAGTACTATATAGCTGATTATGTTGGTTGGGTACCTAGGCGAACTCTGTCAGACTTCTGAACAACTGGACTTATGGACACGCTCTTGAAATGGAACACGTTCATATGGAGGTGACTTAGTATACAAAGGAATTGCTTTAAAAATATCTTCCTGACTGACAGCTCAGCAGAGGGTAAGTAGAGGCAGGCTGAGACTGAAGAGGGTGTGGTGACTGTAAGCAGCAGTGAACGCAGCACATCAACCACGTCTCCACTCTAGCCCAGACGGCTCTCCCTTAAGAGCAGGACCGAGCACAGAGCCCACTCATTAAATCTGAAGCTGACCTCGGTTCGGATTCTGACCCCCTCCATTTAGCAGCCAGGCAATCCTGGGAAAGGTACTTAATATCTTGGCATGCATGCCTGTTCTAAGTCTTGTCACTGGACTGCATGGACTGGAGCCCACCAGGCTCCTCTGTCCACAGAATTTTCCAGGCAAGGATACTGGAGTCAGTTGCCGTTTTCTTCTCCAGGACACCTTCCTAACCCAGGGATGGAACTCAAGTCTCCCATGTCTCCTGCATTACAGGTAGGTTCCTTCCTGCTGAGCCACTGGGGAAGCCCCTAATATCTTGACGCCTACTCTTTTTTTTTTTACAAGAGGTGTTAAAGATCATTTGGTCATTTATTATGCAACAAAGACTGAGGTTTCCATTAAAAAAATCTTTTTAAGAGTATGCGTGTCAGGTGGCTAGAAATCTGACTGGTTCTAGTTTAGATAAAATGCAATTCTCCCCGGATGTCACATATATAAGTCTTGCTCCCAGCAGGTGGTGAGTTCCTCAGAGAGTAGTCTGATGTCCCCAGATTCATCAGAGGGCCAGTGCAGTTTTAAGATCCTGAAAAATGTTCATCAGCGCTTCGATGATTTGTGGGTTCCCTCCCTCCTTCCTACACATTCCACAGATCCGATACTTCCTGTGGAGCGCCAGCCCTTAGAGGAAGCTCTCCTGAGCAGGAGGAAATGTCTGTCTTTCTCTGGGAACTTCAGGCGATCACCATGTGCTCCAGCCATGGGGAGGCATGGGGGAGCCACTCCACAAATACAAGCGTGGCTTGAATTACATTCAGGAAGGCAGAATGAATCCGAAGAGATTAGATGATCAGAGGAAAAGGAACAGAGGTGTTTTTTCATACACTTTACCTTCAATAGGTAATTGTTCTATTTTCTCCAACACGCCAAGTAAAAGCATCTTTCTTAAAGGGCTTGTAACTCCGAGTTCTTTCTCCCTAGGTAATGAGGCTGCTGCAAACCATTCTTCTCTCCAGCCCCTAAGGTTGTGAAGCACTGAATGTAGTTTCTACTTTCCATGCTAAGTGCACCTTCAATTCCCTATCAAAGGGACAATGTCCACCTCTGGCCAAAAAAAAAAAAAAGGAAAAAAGAGGAGGACCCACAACAGCAGAGCGGCTCCAAGCTGTCTTTTCCAGAAAAGCCTGGTTCATGAAGTACGTTTCACATCCCTCTGCAGCATGGCTCTTTCTG
The DNA here is from genome assembly GCA_006410675.1 of Oreotragus oreotragus. NCBI lineage: Eukaryota > Metazoa > Chordata > Mammalia > Artiodactyla > Bovidae > Oreotragus > Oreotragus oreotragus. The sequence goes on from SJYX01004665.1 coordinate 132,439, forward strand.
GGTAGGGATCCTCCCTAGGATGATCACAAAAGTATTTTCCTCTAAAATGAAAAACAACAGCTATCAGTCGTTTAAAATGACTGTCCTGACAACAGCTCTGGGAGGGAAGTATGGCGACCCCTAATTTTCAAGATGAGAAGTTAAGCCTTCCAAGGGCAAGAGGCAGTAGAGGAACCCAGTTCTGTCCTCCAGAGTGCGTGTTCCCAGCAAGCGCAGCAGACCACCTCACGCTCGCCGATGCACCACGCAGTGTGGCCTTCCAGTGTGAACTCTCGAAGATGCGAACGTGTCCCTGGATGCCAGTGGTGCCAACCTGCTATACTGTACTGGAAGGTTAAAATGTTTCCTTTGTTTTTATGTATTATTTGTGTGAAAAGTATTATAAACGATTACAGTACAGTACTATATAGCTGATTATGTTGGTTGGGTACCTAGGCGAACTCTGTCAGACTTCTGAACAACTGGACTTATGGACACGCTCTTGAAATGGAACACGTTCATATGGAGGTGACTTAGTATACAAAGGAATTGCTTTAAAAATATCTTCCTGACTGACAGCTCAGCAGAGGGTAAGTAGAGGCAGGCCGAGACTGAAGAGGGTGTGGTGACTGTAAGCAGCAGTGAACGCAGCACATCAACCACGTCTCCACTCTAGCCCAGACGGCTCTCCCTTAAGAGCAGGACCGAGCACAGAGCCCACTCATTAAATCTGAAGCTGACCTCGGTTCGGATTCTGACCCCCTCCATTTAGCAGCCAGGCAATCCTGGGAAAGGTACTTAATATCTTGGCATGCATGCCTGTTCTAAGTCTTGTCACTGGACTGCATGGACTGGAGCCCACCAGGCTCCTCTGTCCACAGAATTTTCCAGGCAAGGATACTGGAGTCAGTTGCCGTTTTCTTCTCCAGGACACCTTCCTAACCCAGGGATGGAACTCAAGTCTCCCATGTCTCCTGCATTACAGGTAGGTTCCTTCCTGCTGAGCCACTGGGGAAGCCCCTAATATCTTGACGCCTACTCTTTTTTTTTTTTTCTTTAATCTGTAAAAGGGGACTATACCTACTCCATAAGACTTTTGTGAGAATGAAATAAGTTCAAGCATGTGAAAGCAGGCAGAGAGAAATGCTAATAGTTTTGTTTTTTTCCAACTCTTTCCTAAAAGATATGTTGTATCACACACAGAAATGAGGTAACTTAATAGTCATTTAAATGCTGGGTTGGATTTTTGCATCATTTTATTGCCAGAGGGAAAATCATATTCTGCAAGGATTTCTGCTTGGGAGGTGTTTGAAGACGTGATACTATGCTACACAAAAGCAGAAACAATAACCTAAACAAACAAACAAAAGCAGAAACCACCACTGCCTCTCAAAGAGAACAACAGGAATTTTCCCGGTAACAAATGGTTTTATTTCATGCATAAAATACCAACAAGGAAAGAGGCTTTAGAATTCAATTTACTAAGCATCCCTTTTGGTTCTTACTGCGTAATTCTGAAGGTTAACAGAATTTGGACTCATTCTTCAGTCAAATAGTAGTCAGTAACCCTATGTAGAAGGGCTTCCCTGGTGGCTCAGATGACAAAGAATCTGTTGGCAATGCAGGAGACTCAGGTTCGATCCCTGGGTCAGAAAGATCCCCTGGAATAGGATATGGCAACCCATTCTAGTATTCTTGCCTGGAAAATTTCATGGGCAAAGGAGTGTGGTAGGGTACAGTCCTGTCCAGGCTGCAGAGAGCTAGACACACTGAGCACCATTTATCCTTTTATTAACCCTATGCATAGGGCCTAAGTAAAATGCATAGATCTAAGATGTGGAATCTGTACTTGTAGATTATGCCCTGTGCAAATTATGACTTATGCTTTGACATCATTAAGATGTTCATTCAAATTCAAACTGGCAAAATAAATAAGTGGACAGATACACAGAATAAATATAAAAAACTCAAGTGATTATCAGTGCAACTAGGAAAGCCAGTCATTTTGGAATTTGTCCAGAGACCTTGACCAATCAGAATTAGGGGCTATTTGTATAGCCCTTTGCAGAGAGTTTATTTACATACAAGATCTATTTACGGATGGAGCTAAGAAAAATCAGCCAACAGAGTAACCTTGGGAAGAGACCAAACTTTTGAAAGCATTGACTTTGGTAACTTCAGAAATGGTGAATAACTGAGAGACTATAACTGAAGTGCTCATCACTCAGTGCACACTCAGCAGTCCAGCAGAGGAGGTCTACCCACCCTGGCACACAAGGACATGTGTGTGCCCTTTTCCACAGGTATGGACTTCTCTCCCCAAACCTATCTCAGAGTTTGCTTGCATCTTGCCCTTCCTAAAGCCGGCACCTAGTCCATGCTCAATAAATTTGTGTGAAAGAATGAATTCATAAACTACATGAGTGAAACATCTCAGGGAAAGTGTCACAGAAAGTGTTTAATTAAGGAGACCAGTGACTGAACAGCAGTTGATGGAATGGATGCTAACGTGTTCGAAGGTGGTGGCCATCTGAATCCATCTATGAGAAAGAACGTCGGTATAATTTCAAGATAAAACTAAATCCTAAAAAAATAACACTACACACTTGTAAAAATCCAATGTTCAGGTTATTCTTTTAAGGAAATGAGGAAACTCGAAATCCTAAAGTATTTCTTCTTAATTTGGACTCATTTCAAGCCAACGGAAAGCAAGTGGACTTGAACAGGAACAGGGTGCTCTCATATTCCTAAAACATAACAGCCACATTATCAACTTCCCACCAATCAGATTTTCTGTTTTGTTTCTCAACTGCAAGATGGTGAAAGGAATAGAAATATGGCTTGAGGCAAACTGATTTGCAAATGTCAGGAGGCAGTTCAAGGAGATCTGAAGACGTGCTGAACCGCTGTGTCACAGAACTAAGCCCTGATTCCTCTAGTTCTTACTTAACGTTTGCTCCTGTTAGAATTCATTGTTTTCATAACTAGGATTTTAAATTAAATTATACGTAACAACAGTCTTTATTTTAGAATGGCTTGAAAACTCTGTCTTCTGTATCATAAACAAGGAAGGCTAGGATTACTATAAATTGTCTGCAAGAAAATACAAATTGCCAAGATAAAAACACCCACTGGCCTGCCAGTCTCAAGTTTCCTGTTTTGACATACTATATGCAGTAATTTGGTATCCACAATCTCTTATTAGAAAATGAATGTGCTATTTTTCTGAATGCTGCAATTACAATAATTGAATTTAAAATGGGGATTGAGTTTCTCTCTTTGGAGGAAAAGAATAATTGTGTATTTCTGATTAAAATCAAGGGGGACTGAAAAGAGGTTGTACAAATTCCAGCTTCAGTCTCCCCGAGTGGCTCCTTGTCAGGCCAGAGAAAAGAAGCACTTGGAGGCAGAGAAATGGACCACCACCTTAGCAGCAGGCGCTGTCTCTGTGCTTCCTTTGCTTTGCTTCCTGGCCTTCAGTCACAATACCCCTGTGACAGAGGCGATCACATTTTAAATGGCGGCCATACTGGAGTTTCCCACTGTGTCAAAAATTAAGAGTTAAAATGCAAGGAAAACAGACATCTCTTTGTGTTGAAAATGTCTGTCCCCTTCTAGACTGCCCACATTTTGGAATTGTCTTTTTTCTTCATTGTAGGATCTCTCCTCCTGGTGGGGGAAATATACTGACAGAAGGATTAGCGGGGGGTCAAGGGGGAGAAGAGATCCAACACGTTTATAAAGGGCTCAGCTTGTTTTGTCTTACAGAAAAATTATATAGAAAGTCACCTTTAAGGTTCAAATGTAAAAAAGGACAAAAGAGATGAAGAGAGGGCTATCTTGCCTTTGGAATGCCTTACTATTTTATGTTGGATTGATACCATTCAATCTTCTGAAAGCTACATTTATTCAAGAGTGAAGGTAAAATTTAATCTCATTAGACCCTCCTAAATATTTCTCAAGATATAGCTTCTTGAGAAAAAATATTTCTAACGCAGAGTGAGCCAGGAATTACCTCTCTGTACTGCTTATTATTTTTTAGTGGCTTTATTGACATATAATTGACACGAAGAAACTGCCCATATTTCAAAGGTACTACTGGAGACACACATGTATACATCCATGAAACCGGCACCGCCATNAATATTTCTAACGCAGAGTGAGCCAGGAATTACCTCTCTGTACTGCTTATTATTTTTTAGTGGCTTTATTGACATATAATTGACACGAAGAAACTGCCCATATTTCAAAGGTACTACTGGAGACACACATGTATACATCCATGAAACCAGCACCGCCATCGGGAGAGTGAACACATCCATTGCCCGCAGAGGCTTCCTTGGGCTCCTCTGCTATCTATCCCTCCATCTTGTCCCTGCGGGTACCACCTTCACTTCTCCGTGCAGCCACTGATCTGCTTTCCGTCACTTTAGATGAGTTTGTGTATTTTCTAGAGTTTTATATAAATGGAGTCATGTAGTACTGAGTGTACTCTTTTTGTCTGGTTTCTATCATTCATGCTTACTATGTGGATGCCTAATTAAAAGGGGACCTTCTAGCTCCATGTGGAAGGCAGTCCTCGGAGATTGCCTTGCCCAGGGTTTTACTGTCATCTGCCAGGAATAGGACCGATTACTTGGTCTTACTTTATTCTTAGGCTTTATTATGTACTTGAGTAATCAATAAGCACTTCTATGGCAGAGGGTTTATTCCACCCTATAAATCCAAGGAGGAGAGAATGATATTAAGACATCAGTATGGATGGGCTCTGCTGCTCTGTAACACCACGAGGAAAACGCGAGCAACAGATTTAAATCTAGGAAGGTTACGGAGCAGTCACAGCTCCTGGCTGGTTGGCAGGGATCGTAAAAGACTCAGGCAAGATCTACAGCAGTGCACTGTGAACCGATGGGACTCTCAGAGCAAAAACCCAAACTGAGAAGGCAATACTGGTCGTCTCCCCGGGAAGAATTATAAGCACTGACTTGAGTGGAATGTGAAGAGCCCCTCTCAAAAAATCCAAAATATTTCTTAACAGAACAAATGAAATGGTAGAGAACAAATACTGATTGCAGGCTGACTGTGTAGAAAAAGCCCGGCTCTGGTTTAGGAAGAAGCCTACTTGGTAGTCGCCTGGCAGTCTCAGGAGGCTCCTAATTCTCTCTCCTGCCCCAGGGCTCCGCGGTAATGATCACTGGAGCATCTTTTCTCTGGCTAGCCCTTGGAGACTCATCCTTTTTTTCAAAAGCAGAGAGGTCAATTCATGGGAGAGGAACTATAAATGGCTAATAAACATATGGGGGGAAAAATGTTCAGCTTCGCTGATAATCAAAGAAACACAGAGTAAAAAGGAGATATATTTCTTTTTCATTGATCAAACAAAAAGAAAAATGTAACTGCTGATACAACGTTGGCAAGGTTGCAGTAAGGCAGACACTCATCCACTTGTGAAGGAATGTCAGTTTTCTATCTGCAAAATAATTCTGCAATGTGTAGCAAGAGCCTTCACACTTTTCATGTTTCTTAAGCAACTCTTCTCTTGCTATTTATCAAAAAATGAACAAAAATGTCTAAATGAATTTGTTTACAAATTTCATCATGCAATTACACAACAATGTGATAAAATGTTATGTATGTGGCTATTGTCAGGCGTGTAGAAAGAGACGGGATATATGCTATGACACGCTTACATATATTCCCTTTTTTAACCTTACACCATCTCCCGAACCTCTCCCCACCCTCACTGTGTGGGTTTTAGTATTCCAGTTTACAGTGAGAGAGTGAGAATTGAGGATTGAAAACATTAAGTAACTTGCTGTGAGTCACAGAATTGTAAGAAGAGGTTGCAGGCATTTTAATCCATGTATTTCTAAATCTCTGGATGAATACAGTACACAGACTTCATTAACCTAAATGTCCCCAAACTGAGGAACAGACTGATGTAACAGTGCAGTGTTCACCCATAAAAATAATCTTCCCAAGGAATTTTATTAACAAGGGAAAAATGATCATGTTAATAGAAAAGTTAAAATAAAATCCTAGAAGTGATCTTCCCTTGTGGTTCAGATGGCAAAGAATCCAC